>CM070603.1:19506030-20006030 GCA_036346395.1 Hsuehochloa calcarea | reverse complement strand
TGCCATATTGCAAATCGTGTCTTTTTGAGACCTTCTTTAGGCAAGACTCCTTATGAGCTTCGCTTTGGTAGAAAACCCTCTGCTTCGCATTTTCGAGTTTTTGGATCAAAATGTTTTATTCTTAAGACAGCAATTTAGATAAATTTGAATCAAGAACTTTTGATGGGATATTTCGGGTTATCCCGCTCATTCGAGGGGTTTTCGGTTTTTAATATCGAGACTAACATTATTCAGAGACTTGTAATGTCACTTTTGATGAGACTAGCCACGAGCTAGATCTATTGCTACTGATGATTTACAGTGACAGAGAGCATTTTGTGGAGGAAGATGAGGACGGTTAATATCATTCCTTCATCCGCTTCATCAAGCGCCCATATTGATACAAGATCCTCGCTACGCCTACTTCACCTTCGCTTGAGGCTCTCACAGATCTTCATCATCGCAGACTGCGGAGGTCGAAGAAACGACATCTCACCCGGCGCCCACTTCGCATTCAAAGACAAAGATCCTCCGAATGTATAATAGGTAATCTACATGAGCGAGTCACTCGCTCTGTATAATGATCCAAATCTCTACTCTCATTCGGCTTTTGTTGCTTCTTTTGAACCCCGCGATATATCACATGCTTTATCTGATTCTAGCTGGGTAAATGCCATGCATGAGGAGTTAGAGAATTTTGGAAGAAACAAAGTTTGGAACCTAGTAGAACCTCCTAGTGGTCATAATGTTATAGGAACCCGCTGGGTGTTTAAGAATAAACAAGGTGAGGATGGTTCGTGGTTAGAAATAAGGCCAGATTGGTAGCTCAGGGTTTCAGCCAAGTTGAGGGGTTAGATTTTGATGAGACATTTGCTCCTGTTGCTAGACTAGAAGCCATTCGCATTCTGCTTGTATTTGCTGCATCAAAAGGTTTTAAATTATATCAGATGGATGTTAAAAGTGCCTTTTTAAATGGTTTCATAGATGAGGAAGTGTATGTTAAGCAACCCCGGTTTTGAGGATCCTAAATATCCAAATCGTGTTTTCAAGCTATCTAAAGCATTGTATGGTCTTAAACAAGCCCCTAGAGCCTGGTATGATAGACTTAAGACCTTCTTGCTTAAAAATAATTTTGAGATGGGTAAAGTGGATAAAACTCTATTTATTCTTAGGCGTGACAATGACTTCCTGCTTGCTCAAATTTATGTGGATGATATTATCTTTGGTGGTTCCTCTAATGCTCTTGTTTCCACTTTTCTCGACACTATGTCCGTGGAATTTGAGATGAGTATGATGGGAGAGCTTAATTACTTTTGGGACTTCAAATCAAGCAATGCAAGGAAGGAACTTTCATCCATCGACGAAGTACACTAAAGATCTACTCAAACGCTTCAACATGGGTGATCGCAAGCCAATTTCCACTCCCATGGCAACTTCGATCGCTTTGGATCCAGATGAGGAAGGAGAAGTCGTGGATCAACGCGAGTACCGCAAAGATGATCGGCTCCTTCAGATTTGACGGCCTCGAGACCGACATTCACTTTACTGTATGTCTTTGTGCAAGATTTCAGCGCCTCCGAGAACTTCCCATCGCCAAGCCGTTAAGCGCATATTCAGGTATTTACACTCTACCCTCCTATATGGCATTTGGTATTCCTGCTCTTCAGCTTTGTCCATTAGAGGTTTTTCGATTCGATTTTATGGTCGTTTGGTTAGATAGGAAGAGTACCTCGTGCACCGTCACTTCCTAGGCACTTCTCTTGTATCTTGGTCTTCTAGGAAGCGGTCTTACATTGCACAATCCACCACTTGGCGGAGTATGTAGTCACGCTAGTTGTCAGAGCTGATTTTGTGGATGACGTCTACTTTGAAAGATTATGGGTTAAACTTTGCTAGTGTTCCTCTTTTCTGTGATAACACTTCTGCTATTAATATTGCTAAAAACCCAGTGCAACATTCTAGGACTAAGCACATAGACATTCGCTTTCACTTCCTTAAAGATCATGTTGAAAAAGGTGATATTGTGATGCATTTCGTAGAGTCCGATGCTCAATTGGCGGATATTCTTACCAAGCCATTAGATCAAACCAGGTTTGCAACCTTGAGAAGTGAGTTGGGGGTAATTTATCCCTATGGGTTGGTTTGAGGGGGAGTTTGTCCTTTTCTAATCTTTTCTTGTTCTTTTGGTCTTTTATTGTTCTTTTTCTGAACTTAGTGATCTTTTCGAATTTTTTAGGTTTTTAGGCTTTTTAATTTCATCTCATTGTGTCATATTGCATTCATATGAAAAATACAACAAGTGGTTACAACAAGTGGTATGAAAAATCCAAAAAGATGCATTGTAATATAAGATTTTCTGCTTATCTTTAAAAATTGATGAAGCTTTGCCTATTACCCTTTAGAGCTTTTGTATTTCAATTCTTGCTCAATGACATGTCTAGTTCTTTGACTTGCTAGAATTATCATGCTTTTACATGTGTAGCTAAGTCTTTGCTATATGAGCTAGAATCTTTTAAACAACTCAAACTAAGAAATTGCAATTTGTGGATGTTTTAGCGAGTTTCGCAATTAGTGCTCCTCTTGTGACATTGGCCCTGTCAGAATTGCTTTGTTAGCTCCTTGATCTAAAATTGACCATTACTTGAGCTTTTGTGTTCTTGAGATTCTAAAACTGCTTATGTGAAAAATGAAAATCAAGATTGTCTTATGCTTAAATTGTGCCAAACTATTCTTACGAGACTGCTTGTCAAATGACATGAACTTGGAGATAGTTTGATGAACCGACGATCTCATGGGGACCGCTTGTCGAAATGACATGAACCTCAAGATTTGTCGCCCGTAGAAGCTTAGAAAGAGTTTGTGGATGGCTCCTAGTCCAGATCTTCTTTACTAAGATATACCTTTAATCAACTTTTGGTCAAGCTTAGGATGAGTTTGTGGATGGCACCTAGTCCAGATCTTGTCACTAAGTTAGATCATTAGTCAACTTCAATATTCAATAAAAAAAATGTTGACAAATGGGCGTTTACAAAATATTGAGCAAAATGATTCAATACGGGACTTGATTGACTCTTAATGTGGTCTTTGTTAGATTTTTGATCTCACTTTGACATTTTGACATGGCCAATTTCACTTTAGGATCCTGTTGATGAACTTGTTTGAATTTGAAGCGTTGCTTAAATTGATCAAATCTATCGCTTTACTTTTGAGCCTTTGTGCTTAGCTTTGATATATATGTCTTACCATGATCTTGCTAGCTATTTGTCAGCTTGATATGTCGTTTGTGCAATATTAGAGATACTAGCTTGTTCTTTTGGGTAATCTCCAAAGCTTCTTGTAATCAAAAATTGAAAAATACAAAAATTGAAGCCACTCCATTGCACTTCATGCATATTCCTCTTTATGCTTCTTGTGTTTCTACTTCTTCCTTTATTCTATATTTATTATATCTGGATGAGAGGAAGGTGTGATTCCTTGATGAATCCATTGTCAAAGGGGGAGAAGATGTGTTAAATGAGAAGAGAAGATGTGTTAATGAAAATATATTTCTTTGCTGGGGGAGAAGTTTGTACAAAGGGGAGAAACTGAAAATTTGAAATTTGAGGATCATAGTGAGGGGGAGTTCTTGAGTTGCATTCTTATTGTCTTATTGAATATTCTGAACTTGAATTGCATTCTTTTATCCTCACAATGATCATAGGTCAATTGAACAATTGTTCTTTCATATGGACCTCATGTGAGAATTTTGACTTTAGGGGAGTTGAGGTGGAGGCCTCCACTATAAATAGGAGGAGATGGTGGCTGCACCTCTTCCTCTCTCGCCTTTTTATGTTTCAAAACCCTAATTGTCTTTAGGGGAGTTGAGGTGGAGGCTAAGGCTTTTCATGGTTTGTGGAGAATTTCGTGATCTTTGATTGTCCACTGATCCATGATGGTGTGGATGTAATCCAGCAACAATCACGAAATCAATCTATGCAAGGTTTACTTGAGATAAGTCTCTTTTCGTTCTTGCTTTCAATTTCGTGTTTTTAGGGCTTTCTTTGATCCGCGAGTTTGTGATTGATTCTTTCACGTGAATTAGCTTGCTGTGATATGTGTGAATCTATCTAGCATCATCTTGTTCATCAATTTCTCACGAACAAGCTTTAGGATCAAGTTTTCGTCTGCCCGGTTTAGACCTCCTGTTAATCAATTGACAATTGCTTAAGATCGCTCCAAGAATTATCATAATATTCGATTGAATAGGTCCTCAATAGCATATAGAAGGTGTGTGCAAAGTTTCATAAAGATTGGAGTTGAGAATCAAAGTTTCATCTAATTGCAACTTCGTCATCGGGCCGATTTTATCAAGCTGCAGATTGGTTCGAGTCACGGCCGATCGATCGCCGTCATCACCGGCCGATCGATTTTGGAGCGGTCCGACCGCCAAAGACAAAGCTTCGGCCGATCGGCCGTGCAATCGGTCCGACCGGTTGAGTATAACGGTCGATCGCCTTGCGTCTTTGTGAGTCTTGTAATCTTAGTTGATTTTGTTATATTGCTTAGGGGTTTAATTGGATTCAATACTAGTCTTCCGCTGTACTGGTATATTGATCTTCATAGCTTTCTAATAGCTACTGGAGTTAAATTGTATTGAGTTCATAACTTGTGAAAAAGTGAGCGTGCTCCTATTCACCCCCCCCCCCTCTAGTCGCCTTTACGGTCCAACAGTTTTATTCTCAAGACAGGAAACCTAGATAAATTTGAGTCAAGAACTTTTGATGGTTTATTTCTGGGTTATCCTGCGCATTCAAGGGGTTTTCGAGTTTTTATTGTTGAAACTAACCTGGTTCAAGTGACATGCAATGTCACTTTTGATGAGACTAGCCCTGGAGCTAGATCAGATATTTCAGGTGATACATAGGTGACAGAGAGTATATTTGTAGAGGAAGATGATGATGGACTCGATGATGCTCTTCCACCTGCTGCTGTTGATGCTCCTCTTCCAGCACAAGAACCTGCTGTGACTACTTCGCCTTCAATTGAGGCACCTGCTGCATCTTCATCATCAGCAGTACATGCGGAGCTCGAAGAGGTATTTTCCTCTCCGGATGCGCCACTTCACATTCAAAAGCAGCATCCTCTGGATCAGATGATAGGTAATCTCCATGAGCGAGTCACTCACTCCAGGTATCATGATCCAAACCTCTATTCTCATTCTGCTTTTGTAGCTTCTTTTGAACCCCGCGATATATCACATGCTTTATCCGATTCTAGTTGGGTCAATGCCATGCATGAGGAGTTAGAGAATTTCGAGAGGAATAAGGTCTGGAACCTAGTAGAACCTCCTAGTGGTCATAATGTTATAGGAACCCGCTGGGTTTTCAAAAACAAACAAAATGAGGATGGTTCTGTGATTAGAAACAAGGCTAAGTTGGTAGCTCAAGGGTTTAGCCAAGTTGAGGGGTTAGATTTTTATGAGACCTTTGCTCCTGTTGCTAGACTAGAAGCCATTCGCATTCTTCTTGCATTTGCTGCCTTTAAGGGCTTTAGATTATATCAGATGGATGTTAAGAGTGCCTTTTTGAATGGTTTCATAGAGGAGGATGTTTATGTTAGGCAACCCCTAGGCTTTGAGAATCCCAAGAACCCACATCATGTCTTCAAGCTGTCCAAAGCCTTGTATGATCTTAAACAAGCCCCTAGAGCCTGGTATGATAGGCTTAAGACCTTTTTGCTTAAGAATGATTTTGAGATGGGTAAGGTAGATAAGACCTTGTTCATTCTTAGGCGTGGCAATGACTTCTTACTTGCTCAGATTTACGTTGATGATATTATCTTTAGTGGTTCTTCTCATGCTCTTGTTTCCAGCTTTTCTAAGACTATGTCCAGGGAATTTGAGATGAGCATGATGGGAGAGCTCCATTACTTTCTAGGGCTTCAAATCAAGCAATGTAAGGAAGGGATCTTCATCCATCAGACGAAGTATACTAAGGATCTGCTCAAACGCTTCGACATGGGTGACTGCAAGCCGATCGCCACTCCCATGGCGACTTCGACTGCTTTGGATCCAGAAGAGGAAGAAGAAGCCATGGATCAACGCGAGTACCGCAGCATGATCGGCTCCCTCCTGTACCTGACGGCCTCAAGACCGGACATCCACTTCACAGTCTGCCTCTGCGCGAGGTTTCAGGCGTCTCCGAGAGATTCCCATCGCCAAGCTGTTAAGCGCATATTCAGGTATTTACACTCTACCCTCCAGTATGGCATTTAGTACTGCTGCTCTTCTTCTTTGTCCATTCGGGGGTTTTCTCATTCTGATTTTGTAGGTTGTCGGCTTGATAGGAAGAGTACCTCGGGCACTTGTCACTTCCTAGGCACTTCTCTTGTTTCTTGGTCTTCTAGGAAACAGTCCTCTGTTGCACAATCTACTGCTGAAGCTGAATATGTAGCTGCTGCTAGTTGCTGTAGTCAGATTTTGTGGATGGTATCCACTCTTAAGAACTATGGGTTAAATTTTGCTAGTGTTCCTCTTTTCTGTGATAACACTTCTGTTATTAACATTGCTAAGAACCCTGTGCAACACTCTAGGACCAAGCACATAGACATTCGTTATCACTTCCTTAGAGACCATGTCGAGAAGGGTGATATTGTGCTGCACTTCGTGGAGTCCGAGGCTCAACTGGCTGATATCCTCACCAAGCCTTTAGACCCAACTAGGTTTGCCACCTTGAGAAGCGAGTTAGGGGTAATTTATCCCTATGGGTTGGTTTGAGGGGGAGTTCGATCTTTTCTGATCTTACCTTGTTCTTTTGATCTTTTATTATTCTTTTTCTGAACTTATTGATCTTTTTGAACTGTTTAGGTTTTTAGGCTTTTTATTGCATCTCATTGTATCATATTGCATTCATATGAAAAATACATCAAGTGGTATGAAAAATCCAAAAAGATGCATTGTAATATAAGATTTTCTGCTTATCTTTTAAAATTGATGAAGCTTTGCCTATTACCCTTTGGAGCTTTAGTATTTCAATTCTTGCTCAATGTCATGTATAGTTCTTTGACTTGCTAGAATTATCATGCTGTTACATGTGTAGCTAAGTCTTTGCTATATGAGCTAGAACTTTAAAACAACTCGAACTAAAAATTGCAATTTATGGATGTTTTAGCGAGTTGCGCAATTAGTGCTCCTTTTGAGACATTGGCCCTGTCAGAATTACTTTGTTAGCTCTTGAATCTAAAATTGACCATTACTTGAGCTTTTTGTATTCTTGAGTTTCTAAAACTGCTCTTGTGAAAAATGAAAAATCAAGATTGTCTTATGCTTAAAATGTGTCAAACTACTCTTACGAGACTGCTTGTCAAAGACATGAACTTGGAGATAGTTTGATGATCCAGACGATCTCATGGGGATTGCTTGTCAGAAATGACATGAACCTCAAGAGTGGTCGCCCTGGTAGAAGCTTAGAAAGAGTTTGTGGATGGCTCCTAGTCCAGAATCTTCTTTACTAAGATATACCTTTAATCAACTTCTGGTCGAAGCTTAGGATGAGTTTGTGGATGGCTCCTAGTCCAGAATCTTGTCACTAAGTTAGATCATTAGTCAACTTCAATATTCAATGCATATGAGAAAACTGTTGACAAATGGGCTTTTGAGACAAACTGAGCAAAATGATTCAATACAGGACCTAATTGACTCTTAATGTGGTCTTTGTTAGATTTTTTTATCTCACTTTGACATTTTGACATGGCTAATTTCATTTTAGGATCCCTGTTGATGAACTTGCTGAATTTGAAGCTTTGCTTAAATTGATCAAATCTATTGCTTTACTTTTGAGCCTTTGTGCTTAGCTTTGATATATATGTCTTACCATGATCTTGCTAACGCTGTCAGGCTTGATATGTTGTTTGTGCAATTTTAGAGATGCTAGCTTGCTCTTTTGGGTAATCTCCAAAGCTTCTTGTAATCAAAAATTGAAAAATACAAAAATGAAGTCACTGCATTGCACTTCATGCATACTTCTTCTTTTTGCTTCTTTCTTCATTCTGTATTTGGTATCTCTGGATGAGAGGAAGGCGTGATTCCTTGATGACTCCATTGTCAAAGGGGGAGAAGATATTTAAATGTTGGGGAGAAGATTATACAAAGGGGAGAAAGTTGAAGAATTTGAAATTTTCTGAAATCCGAGGATCATAGTGAGGGGGGGCTTTTAAATTGCATTCTTATTGTCTTATTGACTTTTCTGAACTTGAATTGCATTTATCACTCTTCACAATGATCAAAGGTCAATTGAACAATTGTTCTTTCATATGGAACTTAAGTGAGATTTTTGACTTTTTTCTGGAAATCAAAGTTTTTATGCTTTCTTTTGCCTTATCTCACATGCCTATGCTATTCTGATGCCAGCTTGGTCATCTCCATTGCTTTCTCTTGCTTATGGACCAAGTTGTGCCTTTGTGTGAAAACGAAAGTATTTTACTTTTCAAACCTCCAAACTACATTTTCTGAATTTTTGCCAATGTATTCATCAAGGGGAAGATTGTGCATATCATGGGGATATGCTTCAGATCTTAGGATGATGTGACAATTGGCAATGGCGTTAACGGTTTGTCGTTTCACGAGTTTTCGACAAAGTTCAGGCTTTCTGGACAGGGGCGGTCCGACCGGCCATAGCATGGCGGTCCGACCGGTCCCAAATCGGTCGGACCGGCCATGTGCGGCGGTCGGACCGGCCGTGACCAAAAATGGTCAGAACAGGCTGAGCCAAAAATAGAGGGTGTAGGCAAGTGAGGGGATCCCAATGCACTTGGTCTCATGATTTTTGGAGTCTCCAGTAAAAAGTTATTCGAGATATAAAATTCCAGTAGGGTTTGGGATTTGAGGGGCCAAAATTTGGCTAAGTCCCATTGGTGGTCCGACCGCCTGTAGTCATGCGTCGATCGACCGATGTGGCGCCGATCGGCCCGAGGATCGTCCGACCGTTCCATTTGGTTAAATGCCGCCGTCGTGGCGGCGTTGTTCGCTGGTTAGGTCAAAGTCATGAGTTTCATGCATATGTGTTGCATGATGCATGTTTTGACTAACGGGTCAAGTTGTGAAGAACTTGTTCCGGATTCGATTTGCTTGTCTATTGTTGTGCGTGGTTGCTTGGTGGTCAACGACGGTCAACGGCGAGGATGATCGGGACTAGGCTTGGAGAGCTGAGGTCCAGAACGATCGACGATGCCGGGCGAGGTCAATGAACTCAAGTGTGGTGCAGAATAGACAAGGATGATCGAACGGACAGTTCGGTGCGACTGGTTTGATCAAGCGGCGTGGGAGTCCGTGCAAGTGCCATGGTGGTTTTGGGGGGAGCCGGATGGGAGAGACTTGCCGACATGGAGAGAGCCGTTGATCAACCTACACGTGGAGGAGCGGCGAAGTGCCAGGCAGATGGACTCGGTCTTCGGAGAAGGACCAAGAAGGGGTATTTTGGTAATCTTACCAAATACCACCTTGGTGACCTTTTGCCAACCCGCGGCGCAAGACGACGCAAAGATAAGCGGTTTAGGTCAAGAGGTGTTGAAGACGGCGCTTTAAAATACGTGCGTGTGTGACCCGTTTGTCTTGGGCCTTAACGGGAGCCCATTTAAGTTAAAACTTCTAGAAGGTCTAAGTCTCCACTATAAATAGAGGAGGAAGGTGGCTGCACCCCCTCCAACCCTTTTATTATTGTTGAAACCCTAGTTTGGCTTAGGGAGAGGATTAGTAGAGGTTATGGTTCTAGAGAGTTTTGATTTGATTTCGTGCTCTTGGATTGAGCTTTGTCCTCCATTGATGGAGTGGCTGTAAACCCAAAGACTATCAAATCAATCCAAGAAAAGTTTGCTCAAAGATGTGTCTCTTTGCCTTTCTTCTCTCTATTTGGTGATTTTGAGTCTTTCTTTGATTCGCATGTTTTTAATTGATTTCTTTACATGATCTAGCTTGCTGTGACATGTGGGAACACATCTAGGATCATCTTGATCATCAATCACCCACGAGCAAGTTTTTGGATCTAGTTTTCATTTTGACTCGGTTTTGAACCATCCACCACTCAAACTGAAAAAGGTTGT
The DNA here is from genome assembly GCA_036346395.1 of Hsuehochloa calcarea. Lineage (NCBI taxonomy): Eukaryota > Viridiplantae > Streptophyta > Magnoliopsida > Poales > Poaceae > Hsuehochloa > Hsuehochloa calcarea. The sequence goes on along the minus strand of CM070603.1, from coordinate 19,995,977 downwards.
AACTTTTCCAAGGATCTTTACGATCTTCGATTGGAATAGGTTCCTGACATCCTCGAGAAGGTGTGTACCAAGTTTCAACAAGTTTCGAGTCGTAGATCAAAAGTTACATCAATTTGTAACTTCGTTTTTCTTGCTGATTTCACTGTTCATCAGGCTGGTGGTCAGACCGCCATTAACATAGAGGTCAGACCGCCCATGGACCGGTCAGACCACCGTTAACATAGAGGTCAGACCGCCCTTCACTTGGAAATTAAGTTTTAGTCGATTTTGGCTGTTTTGCTTCGGGGTTTATATTGGATTCAATACTGGTCTTCCGCTGTACTGGTATATTGATCTTCATAGCTTCCATAGCTATTGGAGTGAAATTTGTATTGGATCTAATCTTGGTTGAAAAAGTGAGTGTGCTCCTATTCAACCCCCCCCCCCCTCTGGTCGCCTTTTCGGTCCAACAAGAGCAGTATCCAAATATGTTCGTTTCTTGTAAGTGTTTAAATTTGTTAAAATCCAGTCGCGTTTTCTTTTTAGTAGATTGATGCGTAGATTCGGGGTCGAATCTTGTTAAGGGGGGTAGAGTGTAATACCCTGGATTTGAATCGGGTGAATTGAAAAGAAGTCGGGAAAGAAAAGTCATTGAAAGAACTAGAAATTCTGGTTTATAGAGGGGGTTTTTGGCATTTTATCGCCAACTTGGGCCGCGGGCCGCGACCCAGGTGGCCCATTAGGGGAGGCCGACCAAGAGGAGGGGGGCGCCCCCAACCCTAGCCCCCCCCCCATCCTCCACTCCCCCCATAGCCGCCACCCTCCTCCTCCAACCGGTGCCCCTTGCTGCTCCTTGGTGTCGTCTCCCTCCTGTGGTGCTAGCTCCGGTGATCCCCGGTGTTGCTCCCCAAGATCTCCTCCAAAGCCGCCTCCTCCCGCCGTCGTCACCGGCCGATCGTCGTCCTCGTTGTTGGCCGACCATCGAAGAGGGGAAGAAGGAGAAGAGGGGGAGTACTTCAGGAGGTCGATCAACGTCTTCCTACGGGTCTACAAGGGTAACAATGGCTTCCCTTGTTGTTTGATTCATAACAGATGAGAATTCGATTCGATTAGTTGGATCGTTTTGTCTCTGATTATTAGATCCAATATGTACAGTAGGTCGTGCGCCCAGTTTCAGCATCATATAAGCAGAATCTGGTATTTTTCATCTTCTAGCGTTTTGTAGCCCTAGTTTTTATCTTTCCATAGCCACCGAGATCACGAGATTCCGCCTTGCGGTTTAGGAGATATGAATTATTCTTTGTGCGCTATTCTATCTGTCTAACGAGGAAGAACTGTCTGTTTGTTCCTTAATTTTGACCTGGTTAATGTAAGATTCAGGATCTCCACCCAGTTAGGTTATTGTAGAATTTTTAATAATATTTTCAGATTGATAAAGAACACCTCCATTGGATCTGTAGAGTGAAAGATATGCCATGTTCTTTGCTGCTGATCGATTGTCTGGACAGATGTCTGTCATACTTTTTCAACTACTGGTTAGCCGATTGTTTTGGCAGATTTAGTGAATCTTGTCAACTAGAGTTTCGTATCCTGGTTCGTTAAGATTCATTGAGCACTTGTTTCACATCATTCCGAGTTACAGATCTTTAATTATGATTTTTCTCGTACTGCTGTCCAGTAGGGTTATCAGGTGGCTGAATAGGTTAATTCTTAATTTGAAACCGTTGATTGTGTTGAAAAGTTAGGGGATTATAGTAGGGCACCGTATCTATGTCATACCTTGTTATCGTTATTGTGAATACATATTTGTGTAGGCGGTGAGGCTGTGAGTGGAGGAGCACCTTCGTTGCCTCCTACCACGTCACAGCGCGGAGGCAAGTACCTTGTTTGATTCTATTGAATGTTGATGATTGAACGCGGATGTAATGCAAGACTTGCGAGTCATATTCATATGTTGAGTATTATTCTTCATTTTCATATGATAAAAGTTAACTGCCGGCAATACATCTAACTGTCAGGGAAACTCTAACTGCCAGGAAATAGCTAACTGCCGAGGAAACTATAACTGCTGGGGAAAAAACTTTTCTAGGGCAGTTAACTGCCAGGAATCCACATATCTGCCGTGGAATTTTTTTTCTCGACAACACTTTACCAAGTATGCAATAAGTGCCGGGGAAACTAATTGCCGGCAGATAATTTGCTTTGCAAAGCAGTTTTCTCTGGAAGTTTGATTGCCCTTAATACTATACCATGGTGTAGTGAATACGTCCAAAAAGACTCCTTTCAACGGAATAAGAACATACACATTACCCTCATATCTTGGTCAAACGATGGATGCAGCATCGTATTCCTTTTATTCTCCTAATCCCTTTCACACCGTAAATCCCCTATTCCTATTTCGTCGCCACCCTACTTACCACGGATCGGGTCCTCTACAGTTTTTGCAAAGAGGGCACTGCAGCAACAGTAATTCAAGTGGTTGCTACGATATTCTTCAAGAAATATACATATAAATATTTATAACGTCTGTTTCGTACTCTCGGAGTACATACTCCCACTTATAATATACCACTTAAAATAATATATTATACTTCTTTATCATTTTCAATATACTTAAATATCAATTATAAGTACCCCAACACGACTTGATTGAAAAAAAATCATCATTGAAGTACCTCATCGAAAAGAACAAAAACCTCATGAGAATCAACTAATAAGGTACCTATCACCACGTTAGGACGCCCTACGGTCTCAGGTGTAGGCATGGCGTAGACTCCCGGTGGTACTAGAACAGAGGACGCTCCGACACTCAGTGATGGAAGAACAGGAACTGATGTCGGTGGAGCAAACGATGGCGGTGCAGACGGCGTAGGGTTCCAGTGGAATCTTGGAGAGGGCGATGGAGAGAACACCGCAGGAGGAACCCAACCAAAGGGGTAATGCGGTAATGCAGCGTGGGAGCAGCTACCAGAGTCTGAACTGAACCTCGTGAAGCAGAGAATGAAGATGTTGCAGGGGCTGCCTCCCACTTGATGATACTCGCTGGGTTCTTCTTGCAAACCAACATCTTATGGCCTGATAGGCCACAATGACGACAATCCCCCATGAAAGAGCACTCAAAAGCACAATGACTGCCACCGCACTTCAAACAAATCATGCCCTGACCTAGGACAGGACGCAACTCCTACGAGGAAGTACGCTGTGCAGGGGAAGCATTCTGCCTCTACTGACCAGATCGCGCAAACAGTTGTGGACGATGGCTTCCCTGAAACCTATTAGAAGCAGGTCACTGAGAAAACCCAGCCCCACCACTGAAGCTCTTCTTCTAATCACTGCCTGATCCACAAGTAGGAGTAGGACCACAAGAAGACTGCCTCTCTCTAGTGAGCTCTCTCTCCAACTCCATACCCTTGGCCCGATCGACTACGAGTTCAAGTCATAAGTCGTCGCTCCCAGGACGTGGCGACACTCAGAGTTAAGTCCCTTATGGAACCTCTTTGCCTTCTCTCGATCACTACCAGCCACAGCTGGCACGAAACGGACTAAGCTGTTGAACCCAGAATTGGCCTAAATCAAGCCCAAAGAAGAGAATAACTTTTCTAAAGAAACTCATGCTCAATATATAACTATGGTACTGGGGTAACTACTACCATCTTTCCAGACCACGAATGATGGTGTAGCCTGGCAAAGCTCAGGGCCACAACCACGACCTCAACTTCTCAACATTTCTAAACACCACAAACATACAGCTTTAGAACAACACGAACAGTGGCACAAATAAATTCAATAACAATTCACCTTCAACATAATGAATCAGACTATCAGAAACGCAGATGCAATGAATTACCCAAAATCCACCTCATCGTGCATAGTGTGTCAATTTAATATTTCAATTACCACGGACCTAAAGCCCGCTCTGATACCAACTATAACACCCTAGCTAAGCGGATGCCAAGATATTACCTAAAGTCTAACACTAAGCAATATTACAAATTAATTTCAAGAATCTTTCAGCTAATAACATAAAAAGAGCAACAGCTATCAGAATGAATATATGAACTGAATCAGAATTCAACAATATATCAAAACTCTAATTATCCAATCATGTTGAATCATTTAGGATAAACCTATCAATAGACTATAATAAGATCATTAGGCATTTACTAAATCAACCATATCATAATGAAGGATAACATCAACCATCAAACTCCATTTATTACAGTCCAATATTTATCAGATTAGAGGTAATGACAAGCTCATCTAATTAAAAAGTGAATAATGTGAAGTGAATGAAGTGATCTGTGACTATTCCCTCCCAATCATGTCGTCCTCATTGTTTACCTAAACAAATAAACATGGCAAGAATGAGTCCACGACTCAGCAAGTACAACAGAGTAATATGAACAACAATGAATAAGAACCTGACAGTCGCAATACAGAATAAGAATGTAGCATGGCAGAAATCATATGAATGAATGAAATGCATGACCTCCTCTTCTGCTTATACCGGTATAGTCTTTGAACACCTGTCGATACTCACTCATGCCCGCATCATCCAAAATGCGGGGATCCAAGGCCCGTTTGAAGAATATTTCATAACGGAGATCCACGTTGCCCACATTGGAATGGTGGATCTTAAATGCCCATATTGGAATGATGGGTCTTTACATCCCACTCCCGTGGGTGAAACATGAATAGTGGTCGAATGAATGAATGAAGTCATGAATATGAAAGACATACTTTTAGGAAGCATGGACTAACACTCATGCAAAAGAACAAGAATTATTAGAATTATTCACAATTTATAGAATTTAACCAATTAAATAGCATCACACACTTTGAACAACCAAAGACAATCATGACCATTCCAACTATACTTGTCTCAACCGTGCGAAGACTGATGACGTGACAAGGATGCTGCTCCCGGAACCACACCACCGCCTGAACAATTTTAACGACTCTAATAAGAGAGTAATTCGGGACATAACATCGCTAGAAACAGTATTGACATACTACTCTCCCTAACATAGCCTAGGACAGTCCCCTTCTAAAATTCATAACTTTCTGCAGGATTATCCAAATTCAGTGATCTTTAATCCCATGGAAAGATTACAAATTTTCCCACAAAAAATCTAGTTGGCAAGGTTCCCAGATTCTACCTTCTTCTGCCCCTTTTAAACAAGTTAATAAACCTATAAAAATCTCGTTAGAGGTTCTGGACAGCAAACTAAAACTGACGTAAGTCTCAGTACAGACATCCAAAAAATATAATTTTTATCTATCTAGAAATCCTATGAAAATATCTACAACTTTCGTGTTGGTGAGATCCTCAAAAAAATTCATTATCTAATTCTTATTAACCAATTTCTACGATCCGTCATAATCCCGATGAAACCTAGAACAAAGAACATTGCAAAATTCATAACTCGCGATTACCAACTCCAAATTGAGCGATCCCGGACTCTATGGAAATAGAGTGACGATACCTACAACTCTCTAGGAGACGCCCTGGTCAAAATATACCGTTAACTACCCGCAAATGCATTTATATCTACAGACTGCCAGAATCAATCTACTACCGATCTCGCCTAATCACAAAAATTATACCTCAATCTAATGGGTTGCCACGCTCATTGTTGTCCCGATTGTATTGTTTAAAGAATCGATTCCTTTGGTAAAAGAGTACAAAATTTGAAATAAACGAAATCAATTCCATGGCGCTCGGGGTTTGGTTACGTGCATATACACTTGCAACTAGCATATTTTTTTTATAGGTCATGCTCACATGTAATGGCAGCATGTTTGACAGTGGTACAACATTCCGGCTAATACCATTTCCAAATATTTCACTAAGGAAGAGGTGATATAAATCTAGAATACAGAGTTGTATATCTACGGCATGGTTATCCATTTCACTGGTCGTCTCATCTAGGAGCAACTAATCTGGGTCGTGAACATTGCTAGGTTGAAGGGAAAGTTTGGCCGGCGGTAGGTACAGCGTATCAGGAACGATATGGATGAAGCAGAAGCCAGACGTCGTACGAAGAAATGCTCCATTTGCAAGAAGTTCGGGCATACCTTCAAGAAATGCCCTACGATAAATGCACGGGGTGAAAGAGAGGTCGGCAATCCGGATGGTGCCCGGGGACCTCATTCGTTAGCCCCACTCGAGATGGGCACTGTGGAGGTTGACATGGTAGACGTTGAGATCGCGGCCACAGAAATGGTTTGTCTTGTTGAAATATGTTGTGCTAATATTATTTCTTATTATTTTCTGTTTCTATTTCTTATTACACCGTGCGTCGAATTGTAATATGTAACTTATGTTTTGCCATTACTTTTAGTTTTCTTTTCAAAAAAATACTAATTCTATCATCATTTTCTGTCACCATTTGTAACGACGGCAATACTGTTCTAATAGTGACATGACTCATGTTGACATTTCAAATGGCGGCATGCCATTTGGAATGGCGACAGGGCAATTTCGGTTTTGGAATAGCGACGGGGCTATTTCGTTATTTGGAATAGTGACAATAGCCTATTTCTGTATAAAAAAAAATTGACTATTTAATTTTATAATTCTTTATTAAAATAATAATACTTTAATAAAAATTCACGATAGTGCTGTTCTAATATTCAAGCGTCAACAACAACTTCTCCTTACACCCCTACCACCCACTCTTTCACCTCTTACGCCCATGTTGACAAACAATTTCACGGTTGTTGCCTTGCCATCTCACTTCTTATCATTTACATATCGGTGTCGCAGACACCATGGTTGTCACCGACCGTCTAATGGAAGCATCGCCAAAAGGTACATTTCTAGGCATTACCCCTCTAAAAAACTAAATTTCATCGAAACGACTAGTTTGTATAAATTAATTTTTGATAGATAAATATGCAAATAAGTAAATGTCAGGTAGTCATGGCCAGAGAGACCGTCTGGTGGGGCTGGCCCGATGCAGGGCACTATTGGCCTGACCTAGACACGACACAGTACCACACTGTTCATGGGTTGTGCAGGCACGGTACGAAGGCCCGTGCCGTGCTTGGGCTGCACCTCTGGCACCATGGACCGGTCCGACACGCAAGACGAACAAGTGTTGGACCGTGCGTACACGACACGGCTAGCACGATCCGTTTAACTCGCATGCGGAGAGGGCGAGGCGGTGAGCAGCGAAGGAGGGATGAGGAGGAGGGCGAGGCGGTGCTAGCACGAAGGAAGGAGAAGGGGCGGTGAAAAGCGCACGGGTGGCGAAGGGATACACAGGCACGATGGCGAGAAGGAGGTGAGTGCAAGGAGAGGAAGAGGAGAAGGACAGGGCGGCACTAGTGGTTGGCGCGGAGGGAGGAGAAGACGACGGGCGCATGGACGGAGAGAGGAGAAGGCAAGATGACAGACTCATGATAAGTGGGAGCTCGAAGGAGGAGGGGGTGTACATGTCAAAATCGGCTCGGCACACCACGAGACACAGGTGGACTTGGAAATGTGCTTCGACCCGGATATGAGTTGGCACGGTACGACCGTTCTAACGCGAAATTCATGTTTTCTCGTAAGGAGGAAGAAAGAAATGAATATCCCGATTCCCAACGCGGCCGGCCCCACCTAACCAGACCCGCACCAACCCCGGACCCCTCCCGAAACCCGACCGCCGCCCCCGCACCGCCGCTACCCCAAACCTAAAATGGGGAACGGTGGCCACAGAATTAGGGCTCTTCGTCTTCCTCAAACCCCCTAAACCCCCGCCTCTCGATCTCCATTTCCGCCGCTCCAATCCCGAATTCCCCGATTCTCGCGTCTTCCCTGGCTGCCGCCCCCCGCACCCGAGGGTTTATGCATGGATTCGGGCCATCCCGGCGGCGGCGGCGGCGCCGAGTCGACGGCCACCGTATCGGCCTCCGCCGCCGCAACGTCGGCCCCGGAAGCCTCTGCCGCCGCCATCCCAGCCCAGAAGCCCAGGTGGTCGGCCCAGATCAAGTTCTACGCCCGCAGGTACCCTGGCAGGAAGCCTAAACCCCCTCTCGACCCTAACCCTAGCCCCCCTCCTGAGGCTCTAACCCTAGCCCCGGAGGATGCTGCGCCTGCGGTGCCCATCGCATCGCCTTCTACCGCTGTCCCGGCGGCCGTGTCGGCCGAGCCGCGGTCGCCTTCCCCTCCCCATCGACATCCCGAGGCAGCCGCGCCCGCGACGGGGGTTGCGCCGCCCTCTCTGGTCGTTCCGGCGCCTTCGCCTGCCCTTCCTCCTTCTCCGGAGGCGGCTGTGCCTACGGCGGAGGTTGCGCCGCCTTCTCCGGCCTCGTCTCCGCCTTCCGCGCACCTTCCATCTCCGGAGGCAGCAGCCCCTTCTTCGCCGTCCCCACACCATCCATCTCCGGAGGCAGCAGCTCCTTTGGCGCCGTCCCCGCGCCGTCCGTCAGCAGAGGCAGCAGCGCCTTCGTCGCCGTCCCCGCGCCGTTCGTCACCAGAGGCAGCAGCGCCTTCTTCGGCATCCCCACACCGTCCATCTCCGAAGGCAGCCACACCTGCTGATAAGGTTGCTCCGTTTTCTCCGGCCATCCCTGAAGCAGCGCAGCCACCTTTGCCCTCCTCTTCCCCTCCTGCTCTTGCCCCAGCGGCACCTCCAGAGGATGCCACTGCTGCCCTCATTTGCATAGATACTTCCTCGGGGCGTAACTGTGATGGGGGTGGCAGTGCTGGGGCCATTCCAAATGGTGTTGAAGTGCGTGAAAGGGATGCAGGGTTGGAACGGAAGGAAAGGCGGGAGTTGCGGAGGCGCCTCGCAGCTGAGCTTGAGCAGGTGCGGACGCTTGGCAAGCAATTGGATGCAGCAGCCGATGCCTTGGCAGTGGCAAATGCCTCGGCGCCAGCACTACCGAGGCCTCCGGCTTTGCTGCTGCCAGCAGCACCAGTGGAAGCTGGATATGTACGTTCTCAGTTATCTGCCACTGGCCCTGGCATGCTCATCCCTGCACCTGGTGCCGCTGTCACACCTGGCTGCTCACTGGTCCAGCGCCGGCTGCTGACCGTGTCAGTGGTACCGACCAACTCATTCGAGAAGGACAAGCGGACACCAAAGGCTAATCAGTACTACCACAATTCGGAATTCTTGCTTGCGAAGGACAGGTTCCCACCTACCGATTCACATGGGCACAAGAAGTCGAAGCACCACAAGAAGCACCATTCCTTGTCTGCTGATGCTACTGGTTTTGCTGCTGAGCGGAGGTTGTACTCTCACCCATTCAAGAAATGTGAGTCACTGCTTGGACGGATCATGAAACACAGGTTTGGGTGGGTCTTCAACAAGCCGGTTGATCCTGTCAAGCTAGGTTTGCATGACTACTTTCTGATCATCAAGCGTCCGATGGACCTTGGCACTATAAAAGGGCTGCTCAACCGTGGACAGTATAGAAACCCAAGGGAGTTTGCTGAGGATGTCCGACTCACGCCCATAATGCCATGACGATAACCCGAAGGGGCAGGATGTGCATTTCATGGCTGAGCAGTTGTTAGGGATCTTTGAGGCACAGTGGCCTGAGATTGAAGCTGAAGTTGAGTACCTTGCATCATGTCCGCCATTTCCCAAGAGGTTTCCACCTCCACCAATTGATTTGCGTGTTCTTGAGAGGTCAGATTCCACAATGCATCGCATGCTTCTTGACTCCAAATCAAAACCGATAAGCCATACTCCACCATACAGTGCCCGTACGCCAGCATCGAAGAAACCAAAGGCGAAAGACCCGGATAAGAGAGACATGACTCCTGAAGAGAAGCAAAAACTCAGCAATAACCTCCAGAACTTGCCTATAGAGAAGCTAAACATTGTTGTCCAGATCATTAAAAACAAGAATTTGTCTGTGAGGCACAACGATGATGAGATTGAGGTTGATATAGATAGCATGGATGCAGAGACACTTTGGGAGCTTGATAGATTTGTGACTAACTACAAGAAGAATCTGAGCAAGAACAAGAGGAAGGCCGAGCTTGCAAGGCAAAATGCTGAAATGCATGCACAACAAAGGGTATGTCTATTCATAATTCATTCGAAGTACTGTCTGTTAGTCAAAATTAGCATTACTAGATATTAAATTATAATTCCTCACATGGTGCCCATGTTATGCAGAAACAAGAGCCTAATACTGGAGAATCCCCTAAACAAAGTATGTCAGAGTAAAATTGCTCGCCTTTTTTTTTTATCTTAAAGGTGCATTGTACTGATGTGGTCATAATTGTTTTGACTAATAGATGAGATGGCCGAGGAGCAATTAGCAACTTCTGTACCAGCTCAGGATGGCAATAATGGAGGAAACTTAAATAGATCAAGCAGCTCTAGTGGCTCTAGCAGTGAATCAGGGTCTTCTTCCAGTGGTGATTTTTTTTGCCCTGTGCTTGATTTTGTATTGCTTGTCTTGTAGCTAATAAGTGCTCAACAAATGCGTGAATCTTAGTAGATTTACCAAGCAATTTGTCTTGTAGCTGACAAAGCGAAACTTTTTTGGGACAGATTCAGACAGTGATAGTTCCTCTGCCGATGGATCGGATGCTGCCAATGTATCTTGAAATGGAATATCTAGGTAGGTTCTTTAAACCTTTTGTGTTGTACCTTCTGCAATGTAATGCTATTTTCTTGTGTTGAATTAGGTCAAGGTTATAGTGTTAATAAGTGAAGATGCATAATGCAATAACTTGTTATTACATGATAGATACTGTTTGTCATGTACCAATATTTTTCTGCTGTCATGTACCATTATTTTGGTGCTGTTCATTTTGCTGTTCTCGTGAATCTCAGTTATATTGAATCCTCCTGCAAATTGTTAATGTTGTAACTTTAAAGAACAAGCATGGTAATGACAACCAAGTAGCATATGTAAATCACATTGCTTTTAAGAACCTGTATTGTGGAAGCTTTTCGTCTTGGGTGTCTCAAGTAGCTATTTGTAGAGATCTGTAACAGCACATGATATTGATGAGAAAAACTAAGATACAACATGATAGAAAAGTGTGAAGAAACCAATTCAATTATTTTTTATTTCTTTTCGTGCAAATCAAAATGATCAATCAGTGACTGCTGCCCAGATAACTGTGCAGTTACTTATGATACCGGAGCAACTTAACATAGCATGTGTATGGATGATGTGTGTAATAAATGGATGGAAAATGTAATAGAACTGTACTTGAGATTGCATTGGCTGAACCATCCGCACATTTTCCTTTTTGAGCAATCAGATAATATGCTGATATGTTCATCAGAATATTCTTCTCCAGTTTGATGACCACGACACAGCTGCTACAATAAAGGTTCACATGTCCCATAGTATGAGGATATTAATTACATTCATTCTGAGTGGAGAATTGAAGTCTATGGTATATTTTCAAGTTACACTACTAGATTTTAGGAGCTAAAGGGCGAGAAAAAAAAACATCTGTTGTCAATAAATAAAACTTTGCTAATCCTAGTAACGCCTTTTTACATGCTTTTGTAATGAATATGGTTAACTCCATGGATGCCTACTTCATAAGTACATTGCTAGTTGTTTAGTCCTCGATGACTTGATGTATAGTTCATTCCCTTACCGTGGAAGCCCCCCCTGATAAATGGGTGCTGGACAACAATGTCAATCCTGAATAATAACCGGAAAAGCAGATGGACTGATGCTGGTTCAATGAGGGTACTGTTGGTGAAGCTGCTTTGCTTGTTTGTTGATTTGGATTATTCAGGAAGAGATCCATATCTTTAAATATGATATATGTTCTGTTAGAAGTTGAAACTGATCCTAGTGCCATGGGATGTTATAAGTTAGTTCGACCTATTGTGCCTGGTAAATGAACGTAGCAATGAATAATATTTTGAGATTCTGCCTTTCATCTTCCTGTTGTATTTCTCCTCTTTTTTACTACCCATCAACATATGACCTGCTCTTATCTTCGTTGCTGGGATCAAATGTGTTGTAATTCATGTTTATGGTCTAATATGGTCTTCAGTTACCGGAGCCGAAGTATTCGTTCCAATTTCCAACTCAAATGTGATAAAAGTACTAACCTAGTGGAATCAATCACATAAAGCCTATTCACTTTACGTCTCATGCCTTGTTGGAGATATTAGAGTTTAGATAAGAGTCCAAGTCGTGTGCGAGTTTAAGAGTCTAAGTCGTGTGCGAGTTTAAGAGTCTGAATCGATTGTAATATTTGGAACCATAAATTAGAGTTTAAGAGTCCAAGTTGGTTGTAATATTTGGAACTATAAATTAAGGGAGTGGGAGTCCAAGGGACACGATTATTTCCGAAATTCAACATGATATCAGAGCCAATGGATCCCATACCCTAACCGAGCAAACCCTTACCTCGGAACCATCGTCATCGTCATCTCTCAGTCGATCCGCCAGTCGACGCTATCCCGTTGTGTGGTCCTCCGCGACCATGTCGCACAGGAGTAGACCGTTGGCCGGCCTGGTTGCATGCGGGCCCTCGTATGACATGGAAGGGTAGCAGCTGGAGCGGCACAGGCAGAGGCGGCAGCCAAGGGCGGTGGCAGCAGAGAAGGGCAGAGGCAGAGCTGTGGCCGAGGGAGAAGCAAATTGCGGGGGGAGGGTCGGGGTGGAGGAAATAAAAGGGGATCTGGCAGGGGAGGAGGATCCAGATCGGCCGGTCTTGGATCTTGGAGCGGTGGAGCTCGAGAGAAGTGGATCCGATGCTCGGGCTTGTGGTGGAGAAGGCGGTGGGGGCTGGGGCTGACTGGCGGCAGGATATGGTCGGGAAGGAGATGAAGGAGAGAGGAAGAAGGGAGAAGGAAGGGAGGAAGGAAACCGGAGCCTCTCGGGGGAGAAAGAAGGGGAGAGGAAGGCACTCGGGTTGTCTGCCCTCGAGGGAGAGGAAGGAAGGGGATTTGGCGATCGGGGCCTTCGGAAAGGTAGAAAATGGGAAAAGGAAAGGGAAGAAAAAAGGAGACGGATCCGGTGATATGGTGTGAATCCAGATCGGTGGTGGCTGAGGGGGACCTGGTGTGGATCTAGGTCAATGGAGGATCTGGTGTGATTGAGGGGGATCTGGTGTGGATCCAGATCAATGGAGAATGAGAGAGACTGGAGTGGTGGAGGTTGATATTTGAGGATCTGGTGTGGTTACGTGTGTTGTGTTGGGGAAAGGAGAGAGAGGCTGATGTGTTTGCTGAGTGTTCTTGTTGCTAGCTTGGTGGTGGAGTTTTCTATTAGGTTGTTGCTGGTTGCTATGGTGAAAATTAGTGTTGGGGAAAGGAGAGAGGGTGATGTGCTTGATGAGTGTTCTTGCTGCTAGCTTGGTGGTGGAGTTTTCTATTAGGTTGTTGCAGATTGCTATGATGAAAATTAGTGTTGGTAGTGGAGGACGCTTAGGTAGTGACAATATCAGAGGTTACGACGGGGGAATGGAAGACAGAGGAGAAGACTATTCAGGCGGTGGCTTTGGTAGTTGTGCTAATTGTGGAATTAGTGGCGGTCTCGAAGGCGGTGTTGATGTTAGTATTGGTAGCGAAGGTGCTTGTTGGAGTTCGTGTTGGTACTGGTAGGGGATGTGTTTGTGGTGGTAAGTGTTGGATGGTGGCGATGAGTTCGATGGCCATGATGAGCTCAACGATGGTGATGACGAAGTAGGAGCTGGTGGTAGCTCCAGTGGAGGCTATGTATTGGTGTTGTGCGGTGGTATTGGTAAGGGTGTCGGAGATAGTGTTGCTGGAGAGGTTTGGAAGAAGATTAGGAGTCTAGGACTGAAGTCAGGCGTAATGGTCTGTGGTAAAGGTAGAGGTGGTGGAGACTGAGACTGGAGGCGTGTGGGTAGAGGTGATGGAGGCTGGGGATGGCTGGGGCATAAAGGTAGAGGAAGATGAGGTTGAGGTCGGGGTCGGGGTAGTTGGTAGATGGTGGAGATGGATTTGGTGACGTCCCTGATAGTATTGGAGGTGATCAACTTTTAATCTTTGCGATGGTATTAGTTATGGAGTCAATGGATGATATTAGAGTTTAGATAAGTGTCCAAGTCATATGCGAGTCTAAGAATCTGAGTCGGTTGTAATATTTGGCACTATAAATTAAGGGTGTGGGAGTCCAAGGGATACGCAATTATTTCCGAAATTTAACACTTGTACATAGCTCCGAGCTAATTATGCTAATACGATGCCTCACGGAACTCTTCTGTATGCCAAAGCAACTTCGTCACTTTCGTGTACCCATCGGACATCATCCCTTTTGGGGGTTCCTTAGGGACACATTCATTTGAAGGCTTTATTAGATGTAGTAAGTTCAGTTGCAGACTTGCTGCTGATATTTTAATTCTTCAAGAATGTTTTTCTCATCGTTATAGAATATCGCCAACTGAGCTCATCACAAATGCTTTCACTTCCACTACTGTTTCTTTCAGCTCTCTGGATCTACTCATCTTTAGTTAAAGTTAATTAACAGTTCTGTGCAATAGTGTACCGAATGATTATCTTATCTGTGAAAAAAATGGTACATAAAACATTCTTTGGGTCAGATGAGAGAAGTGTACTGTTTTCTGATCTATTTCTACAAAACGTTACTGCGAACAATTATTGACTTGTCTTAACTCTGAAGTATAGGAATGTGTAGAAATAGTTAAGGGTGAATGGGATAACACCTGATGTGAGCTGATAAGTGGGCCTGGGTCTTTTTATAGGGCCCACTTCTCCGTGACACATTGATGTTAGTTTCCAACTCATGTGTACTTTATAGTGTCACTAACCAATTTGCCCGTTTAATAAGATAATTAACCACAACAAAAATGGTACCAAAATTGTGCAGATAAAGTAGCTATTAGTAAGATATGTCAAACATGTTCATCGAGTTGTGTGGCCACCAAAGTCAATGCTAGAGATCTAAGGGAACAAAGTTGAGTTGAGTGGCTAATAATCAACAAAATTAGGGTTCATGGAAGAAGTTTAGATCTTCTATGGAAATTCACTGTTATGCTTGTGTAAAATATTGGACCAAGCCTTTCAAGTGAAAGTATGGTGTATATGCTTGCTATTTAATAATCTGTAAGCATAATTATGTTAAAAGAAACTACTTTTACTGTCAAAAGTACCCGTCCCTTCAAAATGATGGCTTTTTTAAATGAACTGTTAGCATTCTCATAAACTGATTGGTGGTGACCCAATCAGTAACAGAATCATAATTTTATTCATCCTTTGAGAGGCATATATCATGTGAACTAGGATTGGTGACCCAATCAGTAACAGAATCATAATTTTTATTCATCATTCGTGTGACATATATCACGTGAACTAGGATATGGGCATATAGCCATCTTATGTGATTTAATAATATAATTAAGATTCATATGCTTGTGTTGTTCCTTCAATAAGTATGTTAAGAGAAATTAGTGAAAATGAACTTTGACAGAACAAAGCACGTGAAGCTAAGAACTCAATTATTTAGACAACCAAAACAAACTTCGCTTGTATCTGTCGAGTTTTTTTTTATTCCTGTTTTGTTTGTTCTGTATGTTTGTCCTTTTTTTCCATAGCTTTCTGTATTCTTCCTGACATCTCAATGGTGGTCATAATTACCTTCTGCTTGCTTGCAGGTTCAGAACTTGATCCTGATAGACAGTAACTGTCTAATGATGTATTTGGCGTGACAATACCTCAGCAAGATTGTACATTGCTTAGTTTACATCTTCTGAATAGGCAACATAGATTTCTGTGATTCTTTAGGAAGCTAAGGTAAAATTTCTGTAATTACCTACCAGGATGCCATTGGAATGCAAAATTCTACAGAGGCTGGGCGAATTTAATTTCAGTTCAATTCTGGTACTTCAATGCATGTAGGCTAACTTTTCTAGTTAGTTTAGTTTGTCTGGACATAGGGTCCCAATGGCCATATTGCATTTAGTCTCCGAAGCTCAAACCCTGGTGTACCATCATCTCCTAATAAGACGTGCTGGCTGACCTGGACTTTATTTGTACAGTGGTACTTTGTTTGATTTGTAGGTGGCCAGAATGGTACTGTATGTTACCTGCAACAGAAACTTATTATTTTGCAGTGTTGATTGCACTGATTTAGAAGGATAACTGACTTTAACTTGGCAAGCTAAATCGTCCGGTTAATTCATGTGACTGATAACTTGTCTTTCCGGAAATGCCATGTCAAGCATCGAAGCTTTGGTGATTGATTAATGTAATCGTTGTTCCATGTCAGGTATTGAAGCTTTGGTGATTGATGAATGTGAGTTTGTTTTCTTACGCTGAAACTGAAATGCCATGTCAAGTATTGAAGCTTTGGTGATTGATGAATGTAATCGTTTGTTTCCTTACGCAGAAACTGAAATGACATGTCAAGTATTGAAGCATCGGTGATTGATGAATGTGATCGTTTGTTTCCTTACAGTGAAATTTTTTGGTTGATGCCTATGATTGCACATTTGCTCACCAAAGCTGGAAAGTATCAGTGTGCCATGGGATGATTACCGTTTCCGGGTTCGTTCTTTTTGTGAGGATTATTACGATTTCGTTGACAGGGCCCCAAGGAGAGTGCAAGTGTTTGCGTATGAAATATGTGCTTAAAAGTCGGTTTTTTCGAATGATCTGCTGATTTGTGCTGGTTCAACTCGCCTCAGGTGGGGAACGCACCGTGGATGAAGATGGTACATCTTGTTAGATTATTAATGGCATCTTGCTTTCTATATTGATTGCAAGGGTTATGTACACACATAACATAGGCCTACCATATATATAATAGACTATAATTCTATATTGCAAGGATATATACGTTAACACAACCCTTCAAACTCAAGGTGGGTCATAAACATTAAGTCTGAGTAGATGAAGACGATGATACTCGTGAATTTGTACTGTGAAGAAATCATACTGAAGGAGTGGTGTTGCTCTAACAATGTGAGCGTGCAAATGAGATCCAACGCCAAAATCCTTAGTCAGCTCATGCTTCACAGGATCATTGGCTATCTGAATGGCTTCAGTGTTATCACATAAGAGAGGTGTAGGAGCATCACAAGGAACATCAAGATCAGCCAACAACCAACGTAGTTAGATAATCTCTGCAATAGTAGTGGCAAGGAAACGAAGCTTGGCCTTAGCACTAGCGATCTGTTCCTAGATTATCTCACAGACTGTGAAAATTCTATCATCGAAATTTCACCGGTAACTGCTGGTTACCGGTGTTATCGGTGGGGTCTGATAAATTTTTATATCGTGGGGAAAAAAATTGGATTTATTTAATTTTTCATCCAAATTCAAATTTAATTTCAAAATTTAGATAAATATTGTCTTTACATCTGAAAAACTCAAATTTCAATTCAAAAATTTCGTCCGAAATTTCCGATAACCGACGAAAATCGGTGTTATCGCTACCCTCCGATTAAAATTTATTACTAGTAATGTTTTCCCTGCACACAGATGGATGTTAAGAATATTTTCCTTTATGGTGATCTTCATGAGAAGGTATACATGCAACCACCTTCTGGTGTGGAGGCTCCACCTAGGTATGTATGTTGACTTCATTGTGCACTTTATGGTCTCAAGTAAGGTTGTCAGAATTATGATTCTGAATCGGATCAGACACTCTGGTAGGATCACATTTTAGGATCGAATCGTAGAATATAAGATTCTACCCGATTCTACCAAAAAAAAATACATTTTTTTCAATGTGTCATATATTCCAAGAGTGATATGAGTGTTTATTTTGCCATTTGACATCTAATTTGATTGATAAATGTCTAAATCGTAGTTTAGATTCTATGTCATTTCACTACTACAAAAGAGGCTATAGCAGACGGCCCATCACAGACGGTTCTTTTGGAACCGCTCGTGTTGGTCTGTTCGACTGAATAGCCGATGGGAGCCTATCACAGACGGTTCTTATTTAGAACCGTCTGTGATATGAATCTATCACAGACGGTTTATGTGGTTTTCATGGGGATATGCTCTAGATCTTAGGATGATGTGACAATTGGCAATGGCGTTTACGGTTTGTAGTTTCACGTGTTTTCGACAAAGCTACAGGTATTCTGGACAGGGGCGGTCCGACCGGTCCTTGCGTCGCGGTCCGATCGGTCCCAAATCGGTCGGACCGGCCATGTGGAGCGGTCGGACCGGCGATGACCAAAGTGGTCAAAATAAGCTGGGCCAAAAATAGGTGTTGTAGGCAAGTGAGGGGATCCCAATGCACTTGGTCTCATAATTTTTGGAGTCTCCAGTAAGAAGTTCTATTGGATTTAAGTTTCCAGAAGGTTTCGGTTTTTGAGGGTATGAAATTCGGCTAAGTCCCAAGGGGC
Source organism: Hsuehochloa calcarea (assembly GCA_036346395.1). Lineage (NCBI taxonomy): Eukaryota > Viridiplantae > Streptophyta > Magnoliopsida > Poales > Poaceae > Hsuehochloa > Hsuehochloa calcarea. The sequence goes on along the minus strand of CM070603.1, from coordinate 19,977,721 downwards.
GGTCCGACCGGCTCACAGGGAGCGGTCCGACCGGCCATGGGGCGGTCCGACCGGCTCACCTGGAGCGGTCAGACCGGTTTCTACTTGAACGTCGGCCAACTTCGTGGCGATGTTGTTTTGTTAGGTCAAAGTCATTGGTTTCATGGCATATGATTTGCATGATGCATGTTTTGACTAACATGGGTCAAGTTGTGAAGAACTTGTTCCGAATCGTGTTTTCTTGTCTGTGGTTGTGCGGTAGCTCGGTGGTCAACGACGGTCAACGGCGAGGAGAATCGGGACTAGACTTGAAGAGTTGAGGTCGAGCGATCGACGATGCGGGTGAGGTCAACGACTCAAGCGTGACACAAGATGGACAAGGGTGACCTATTGGCGAATCCATGGCACATGGTGGCCGGTTTAGGTCAAAAGTTAAAGACGGCGCCGCAAAGCGTGCGTGTGTGACCCGCTTGTTAGTGGGCCTTAACGGAGCCCAATTAAGTCAAACCCTAAGAGTTTTAGGCCTCCGCTATAAATAGGAGGAGATGGTGGTGCACCTCTCTCCTCTCTCGCCTTTTATGTTTCAAAACCCTAATTGTCTTTAGGGAGTTGAGGTGGAGGCAAGGGCTCTTGATGGTTTGTGGTGAATTTCGTGATCTTTGATTGTCCATCGATCCATGATGGTGTGGATGTAATCCAAGAACAATCACGAAATCAATCTATGCAAGGTTTGCTTGAGATAAGTCTCTTTTCGTTCTTGCTTTCAATTTCGTGTTTTAGGGCTTTCTTTGATCCGCGAGTTTGTGATTGATTCTATCACGTGGATTAGCTTGCTGTGATATGTGTGAATCTATCTAGCATCATCTTGATCATCAATCTCTCATGAACAAGCTTTAGGATCAAGTTTTCGTTCTTGCCCTTTTAGACCTTCGTTAATCAATTGACAATTGCTCAAGATCGTTCTAAGAATTATCATAATATTCGATTGGAATAGGTCCTCAATAGCATAGAGAAGGTGTGTGCAAAGTTTCGTGAAGTTTGGAGTTGAGAATCAAAAGTTAGACCTAATTGCAACTTCGTCATCGGTGATTTTCTTGTTTGAGATCGGTTACAGATCGCCGGTCCGACCGCCCGTCACCACCGGTCCGACCGATTCGGAGCGGTCCGACCGCCAAGATAACAAATGTCCGATCGCGCTGCAATCGGTCCGGCCGGTTCACTACTGAGGTCGACCGCTAGTACTTGTGTTGCTTTGATTCTTGCGATTATTGTCGCATTGCTTAGGGTTTTATTGGATTCAATACTAGTCTTCCATTTGTCTTGGTATATTGATCTTCATAGCTTTCTAATAGCTACTTTGGAGTGAAATTGTATTGAGTTCATAATTAGTGAAAAGTGAGCGTGCTCCTATTCACCCCCTCTAGTCGCCTTTACGGTCCAACAGTTTACTAATAGAACCGTCTGTGAATTATCACAGACGGTTATATTAGTAAACCGTCTGTGATATGTCATCCATTCACAGACGGGTTCTAATTAAGAACCGTCTGTAATAGTATACAGACGGTTCTGCTTAAGAACCGTCTGTGATTTTAGGGTTTACCATGGCTTGAATTTTTACCATGGCAACCAATGCTCTGCCGCGGTAGGGTTTGGCGGGCAATGCTCTGCCGCGGCAGTGGATTGGGCTGCCGTGGTAGGGTTTGGCAGGCAATGCTCTGCCGCTGGCGATGGATGGGCTGCCGTGGTAGGGTTTAGGCGAGCAATGCTCGCCATGGTAGGGTTTGGGCATGCAATACTCTGCCGTGGTAGGGTTTGGCAGGCAATGCTCTGCCGTGGTAGGATTTGGGCATGCAATGCTCTGCCGTGGTAGTGGATTAGGCCGCCGTGGTAGGGTTTGGCAGGCAATGCTCTGCCGCGGTAGGGTTTGGCAGCAATGCTCGCCGCGGCGATGGATGGGCCGCCGTGGTAGGGTTTGGCGGGCAATGCTCACCGCGGCAGCGGATTGGTCGCCCAAACGCTACCGCGTAGATGATTATGTGCCGCGGCAGATGATTGGCTACCAAACCCTACCACGGCAGAGCATTGCCCGCCAAACCCTACCGCGGCAGAGCATTGGTTGCCATGGTAAAATTCAAGCCATGGTAAACCCTAAAATCACAGACGGTTCTTAAGAAGAACCGTCAGTGATGAGATGCTAATCACGCAGACGGTTCGTGATACTGAACCGCTCTGTGATGACATCCTTATCACAGACGGTTCTTCTTCTGTGATATGTCATCACAGACGGTTTTTGTATAAAACCGTCTGTGATTCGCAGCACGGGAGTTCGAAAATTTTGAACGCGTGCGCGGGAAGCAAAATAAGTTACCGTCCTTATAAATAATAGCCGAAGTCGAGGCCGAATGTGCTTTGGGAGGGTGTCGAACCTGGGACACCGAGGTGCTTCTTGCTGACTTCGTCTTCGACGGCGTGCTTGGTCCAAGTTCACCGCCACATGCCTCAATGGACCTCCACCCACGGCACAAGAAATCGACCTCCGCTCTCAAAGAGCGGTCATGCGTTTTCATGTACATTACATCTTTGTATCATCTGCATGGGCTTTTGGCTGATGAGATCAGAGGAACCGATGGTGTTTTTGCGTGCATGGATGCGCTGCTCGCAGGGTTGAAGAGGTGCGGCAAGAGCTGCAGGCTGAGGTACATCAACTACGTGAGGTTGAACCTCAAGCACGTGAACTTCACGCAGGAGGAGGAGCTCATCGTCACCCTCCACGCCATGCTGGGAAGAAGGTATGTATGTATCTTCCTCTCTGTCCCGCCATTTCATTTTTTACTGTGAGCAATGTTGCATATCAAGACTATCACTGTTGCGAACATTCAAAATCTGATTTTTTTGTTTTTTGCGATAGAAAAAACTATCACAGACGGTTCTGAACAAAAACCGTCTGTGATAGTTATTATCATAGACGGTTTTTGTTCGTAACCGCTCGCGAAAATAGACTATCACGAGGCGGTTTTGTTCGTAACCGCCTCGTGATAGTCTATTTCATGAGCGGTTTTGTTCGTAACCGCCTGATAATAACTATCACAGACGGTTTTAAAACCGTCTGTGATGATCGTCTGTTATCACAGACACACTGTGATAACGGTGTAGAACCGTCTGTGATGAGGTTTTGTGTAGTAGTGTTTATAGCTACAGCTAAAATATTGATTTTAACAACCTCTTGAAAATTTTACATAAAAGTAGAATAAATAAATAAAAATAATTTTTATTATTCCAAAGCTCCAAATCTTAATGTCTAACCTACTAATTACTCAGATTTATCATACAACTTGAATCGACGGATAAGACCTGTGTTCTAAAAATAGGTCTACTAGGCAGTATACTAGCTCAATACACAAAGAACGGGTGCCCTACCTATTACGCCATAATGGCCGGTTAGGTCGAATAATCGGGCCGATTAGGTCGTATAATCGCTATTAGGTGGGTGACCGAACAAATACCGCATACTGCTTTTTAGAACCTTAGATAAGACACAACCAAACACCTAACTCGTTTATAATTTAAGGTGATACATGAGTTTGCATGATTCTACCACGATTCTACCTGATTCTACGACTATGAACGCTATTCTGCCACGATTCTACTATGTGCAACTCAATATGTTATTTGGATAGTATTGGTGTTGTAGGATAATAGAATCGTATGATTCTACGACTAGAGTCGCGATTTTAAAAACCTTAGTCTCAAGCATGCCCCTCGTGCTTGGTTTAAGGGGTTCAGTTCTGTGATTTGTGTTGCTGTTTTTAGTCCTAGTGACAATGATCATGCTCTGTTCATTCACATGTCTGAGCATGGACACACTCTTCTCTTGCTATACTATGTGGATGATATGCTGATTACAGGGGATGACATGGAGTATATTGCAAGGATATATACATTAATAGAGTGGAAGGCATGAAATAAACCCTATTGGTTTAGGCTTCGAAAGAGGAAGTGAAGACAATAGTGAAGAAGAAGGATCAGACCGGTGTGGTGGAGAAGAAGGCTGGATATCCAGAGTTCATAACCCCATCTCGGCCAACCGCCCTCGTGGACGGTGGGGACGAGGTGAGGTAGAGGTTGAGGGTGTCGTTGCGCTCGGAGATGAAGAGGACAGAGTCAGAGTGGGGGCAAAGTTACCGTTGTAGTTGACGGAGGCACTGTCGGTGAAGCGGAGCTCGAAGGCAGCAGCGGGGAGAGGGCGAGCAGGAGGGAGATGATGTTGAAGGCGTAGCGGCTGCGGCCAAGGGTAGTGAAGACGACGGTGCCGATGATGGAGAGTGTGGGCGTCGCCAGGAGGAGCGCGAGTAGGAGCGGTGAAGGTTGCCATGGCATGCGTGTGAGGCGAGTAAGTGGAATCGACCACTGTTTGGCCTGTGGTAGTGCGGGAGATGCTTGGATCAATTTGGGAATTTTTTTGGTTGTTTGTGTTTGGTGATGAGGTCATGTGCTGGAGACATGCACAATCAAAGTTATTCGTGTCTGGTTGTCACCGGAAATAAAGCAAATATTATTCGTTTGGAAAGTTGAGAGTCAACGAGCACGTGTATGATTGATAGAGCCAGAGGCGGAGTTAGGATTTAAGGACGAGGAGGTCAAATAAACTATACAGTATAATTTCATTTCATGAGCACTAAAAATATCAATATTTCTCAAAATGTATAGGGTTATAATTCAAATTTGTCCGAGCATGGTAGAGGCCTGGCTCCTACTTCTACTTAGTGCCTTACATGCTAAGCATTTTTTGCATTTCCAAAGCTAGGTTAGTGTCATACAATTTAAGGGATTTCATGTTTCAAAAGAAATTTGTGACAATACTTGTTTCAATTCATATTCATTCGGTATTTGTATTCGATATTATTTGTATTTGTATCCAGGATATTCATATTCCTATAAAAAAACAAATATGATAGAGCCATTTTCTATCTTTATTTGATCCGTTTTCATCCTGAGCAGCAGGTGCAGCAGAACACAAAGTAGGCAACTCTACATAAACTATGCTACATGTACACCAGCTTATACAAAGTTATCTGCCACAGAGAAGTCCTAAATTAGCCTCCTCCAATGCAAAAGACATTACTAACCGGCCCTGTCGGTATATTTTCCTGGCTGACGACCACGGTATCGTACTGCAGCGAACATCAACAGGAAGTAAAAGTGGAACCGGAAAAAAAAAACACTTTCAATCGTGGTTCTTTTCCTGTCCACGAAGTGATGTCCATAGGAACGGAAGAGAGGATGGAGAAAGTGGAGAATACATGTGAGCTTTAGCATCCATGCCTTTATACCTGAAAAGAGTTGTAAGCGTGATGTATCGGAGTCCTATCCTATCTAGCGGTTGCTTTTCTTTTCTTTTCTTTCTTTTCTTCCCCGGACAAAGAAATAAATAAATAACCAAATCTAGGGAAACACTCCCCTTGAACCCATTTCCAGTGTTGTAACAGGGTTTTCAAATGTTTACCGGGGTTCTATGGCCAATTATCAGAAAATTTTTGATTGATTTTGGTCGAAAATTTTAACTTAAAATTTGAATTAGAAAATCGGCCGAAATTGGTTGAAAATATCCGCCGAAATTGGTTGAAATTATCGGCCGAAATTATTGAAAATAAATATCAGCAATGTTTTTCCCTACATTGCGCACGTACGCCATGACAAGACACAGCACCAAATTCTCTGCTTGATGACATGCAGTTGGTCCCAGGATGCAATTAACGCCTACGTACGGTCGTTGCACCAAACAGTTGCCACTTCGCACCGCGCCTTTTCCTTTCGGTTCCACTTTACACTACACTAGGCACGCTCGCCAGGTACAGCATCGAGTAACCAGCTGACCAGATGAACGGAAAAACGTCAAAAGACGGGAGAAAAGGGCCACAGATGTGTTCATGGATACAGTCATGCCGCCTTCTCTGTTGACTACGAGGGGGTTATATATGCATCCATCCATACGTGGACCATATGGGTCTACTATATACAATAGATTAATAACTCTGTATTGCAAGAAGATACACACACACGCACACATGTATATGAGTAGATGAAGACGGTGATGCTCGCGAGTCTGTGTCATGGTAAAAATATTTGCCACCCAAAGTTCTGAAGGCATGTATTACCCTGACAATGTGACGAGCTTATGAATGAGGCATCAACACCAATATGCTTGGTCAACTCGTGCTTCACGGGATCATTGGCTATTTGAATAGCTCAAGTGTTGTCACACAGGAGAGGCGTAGGAGCATCACAATGAACACCAAGATCAACCAACAACCAACATTAGTCAGATAATCTCTGCAGTAGTAGTGGCAAGAGCACGAAGCTCGGCCTCAGCACTAGAATGAGATATCACAGTATGTTTCTTAGGCATCCATGCAAGAATGGAGGACCCAAGAAATATACAATAGCTGGTGACAAACTATTGATCAACAGTATCACTCACCCAAATAGAGTATGCGTAAGTATGGAGCTAAAGCTGACTCGAAAATGAGTGGAACAGACGGCGAGCTATAGTACCCCTCAAGTAGCGCAGCACACAAAGCAGGTGACCATAATGAATTGAGACAGGAGCACTGACAAACTAGCTAAGACTGTGAACAACATGGGTAATACCTGGTCTGGTGACAATGAGATAGAGAAGTAATGTGACGTTGTCCGGAGGGATCATCAAGAGAGTGTCGTCTGTGGAACAAAGCTGAAATTGCAGCTCCACCAGAGCAGTGGTTGTCCTAGTACCAGTGAGATTGTTTGGTTGGAACAATAGTACCAGTGAGATTGTTTGGTTGGAACAAACTAAGCTGGTGTGATTATTTGGTTGATTACACAAGCTTAAGAGAAGAGAGTTTTTACAGTGCATTTTATGATAAAAATGTTTGGTTGCCCACACGAGTAACGCCAGGATAAAAAATGTCAGGTGAAAAATATATTCAAACTAGTAATATTTTTTTATTCGACTTTAACGACCCTCATTCCTTAGTAATGCTTAATCCACCTCCTCATGAAGATCACCCTAATTCCACTGCACGATCTAAATATAAGTGGTCAATGTTTTACTACACAGAATCTAAAATAGCATATATTTTTTAAAGTAAATGGTGATGATCGACTATAAAGGAAATAGTTTCAGAACCAAACTGCATTATTGATTTACACCTGAAAATTTTTTAAGAGAATTTCATGCAAAATTACATATATAGTTCCAGTTGCATCGCGGAGTCTTATCCTCTACGATTCCATTTTATTGTCACCATGCCACTGCTAATATGGGAGCGTGCGTTGGATCAAGAATCGACGTTCCAGACCAATCTGAGCATTTTCGACGAATTGTAAGCACATATTTTTTTTTTCCCATTAAAAGACTAAACCAAATAATAGCATCCTAATTACGCAGAAGAATGGCACCTGTAGCTCCCTGGTCCCCTGTATGTACTCGTATCTTCCCTCCACCCGGACCCGAACGTTAATGCAGTTCGTTGGATGTGCAGACGTACCCACCTCTCTCTCTCTCCCTATGGTTTGGCCTCTTGCTACTATATAGAGAGTGTCCTCTCAAATCTTCGTTTGGGCTCGCCCACACTGCAGCAAATGGAGCTCAGTCGTTAGCTGTGACACACAACACACACAACACACACACACACACACAAACAACCCAGTGAAAGCAACACCCGCGGTGTTCGTTGCTAGTGCAGTCCTTGTAGACGCAGACCCACCGTACCAAGAAAGTGGTCGGCACTATGGTCAGTGCCGGAGCTGGCTACCGCTCAAGTCTCGGAATAGGTTCGACTGTTTTTGTTTTAAAATTGTAATTTTTTTTAATTTTTTTAAGGATTTTTATATTAGTTTATTTTATATTGAACCTCGGATTATTACCGTAGAGACTCGAGGTTAAGCTCCACACCTGATTAGGGAATTCCTACTCTGCTTTCTGAGCAATGTAGCAAAATTAGGTAGCAAAATTCCTACTCTGGCTTGGAGCGTCGTCTTCTCCCCCAGTGGCTTGTTGCGCTTGGTACGTAGTGTGGACCGGCTGCCTTGGTGTGTTGCATCTACACGTTGCAGTGGGGGGGAGGGGCTCAAGGGCTTCTTTTTTTCACGTGTTCCACCCTATAGCATAGCAAGAGGCGACCACCGACGAATTCGGCTAAGGACAGTACGTACGCATGGCTCGAGTTTTGTTGCTGCTTTCCACGCGGGTGAGTGTGCCGTGTGTGTGAGTGCTGGGGCATTGTCTGCTGCGTTTGGACGGACTGAGGTTTGGAGGAGTTCTAGAAGAGCTTGGTGTGAGGTCCACCGTAAGAAATGGTGCAAATACGCTTTGTATTCGTAAGAATTACCGTTTTTGCATGGAATTTACAACAAAAATGACGTTTTGTCGCACAGCGTTCGGAGCCAACACCTGCCCTCTGCCGTACAGCCACCGTGCGGTGGAGTCTTAGGGGATACTGTAGTAATTGTTTTTCCTTTTATCTCTTTTTTTAATTCATTTAAGTATATTTTTGTATGAATTTTTTAATATAGCAAATGAGCTCTAAAAATTATAAAAAAAACAAATTTGAGCCTCCCAACACAGTGTAATGGCTGGTGTATTTTTTCAAAATTTTATCCATTCTAATTTTGTCTCGAAAATTCTTTTAAGTATACTGTTTTTAGGATTTTTTTCGAGAAACAATCAGAACATATAATTTTTTAAAAAAAATTACACAAGTAATTACACTATATCGAAAGGCTTCACAAAAAAATTCATAATTTTTTGAGCTCATTTACTATTTTTAAAAATTTATACAAGTATTTGGCTTATTTAGATTTTTTTTTAAAATAAAAAAAATAAAATAGCAAAAATACTACTTTGCCGCATAAAAATACTGCCGCGCACCCAGCCCAAAGAGCTTAGCCTAGGCTCTAGTTGTTTTGTATTTTCAGTTTGCTTGGAGAATTGTGAACGGGTAACTCTCGATGTGTGAGATTTGCTTGCACTTAGGGAATTTTTTACTACATTGGCATTGTTTGGACACGGATTAGCGGAAGTGGCACTGTCCTGGTGAAAATTTTAAAAGTGGTGTCCAAAACCGTCCCTGGGTGGCACGGACGGCTCCCATGCCGTCACACCAGCGCATCCGCACCACCCACGGACGGACCATCCCTCCCGCTTTCGGACCACCTCGTCCGCATCCCCGGCGTTCGGACAGACCCACGTGGCATCATCCCGGATGTCTGTCCCTCCCTTGGAGAGCAGCACACGCATCCGTCCATGCGTGGGACGACATAGTCGACGTGGTGCGCTGGTGGCCATCCGTCTGTGGGATGGATGGCAGCCCACTTTACCGTCCTCGCGTGGGACAGTAGAATCTCCAACTGTCGTGCTTCGGACAAGATACCATGTCTCATGTGCTGACTCATGTGGAAAAGCTTGACACACAGACAATATCTGTCTCGCAAGCGGCTGGACGCGTTGAAAGCACACCGAAAGCGCCATCATGTCTTGTACATCGCCCCCATGTCTTGCTCATCATATATGTCCCGACATGCATACATGCTGTCCCCGCGCGTATTTCCCTTCCAACGGATCGTACTCTCATCCTCTCTATAAATGCGGTGTTGCGAGCGAGGCTCTTCGCTCGCATTCATTTTAACTTGCGCTCTCTCGTAGTTTCGGTTTTTCTTTTCACAGAGGATTAAGTATTGTTTAAAGCCGTCATTAGCATTCATGTCAACATGTAATTTTTATGTATTGTCTTTATTAAATGTGTAGTTAGCTAATTAGTTAATTAGCCAAAATTAATTAGTTGTAGTTATTTAGCCGTAATTAATTTAATCCTCATCATTTAGGTGTTATTAAATTTGTGTTCTTAGTTAGTTGCGATAAATTAGGTCATAATGAATTAGCCGTTGTTATATTAATCGTACGTATTATTTCGTGGCCTAGTCGAGTAGTGTTGATTATGTTAGTCCAAAATAAGTGCTTAAATCTAAGTGATCATAATTAATTTGTTGGTATTTCACGACTTGTAGTTAGTTAGTGGTATGAGTATTTAAAAACCTCTTAATTGATTCAGACTAATTACTTACTACAAATGAATTGCAAAAAGATATTTATGACTTAATAATGCAATAAATACCACTAAATTAATTTTGAGTAATTAATTACCATAAATTATTTACAAATAGATAATTAGCACTACATATGGCCACTAAATTAATTAGGCTAAATAACTATGATTAAATTAATCATGGCTACTTTACTACGACTAATTAACTACGGGCGATTAGTTGCCACTAATTAATTATGACTAAGTACATGGTAACTAATTAAATATGCCACAAAAAACACATAGGATTTATATAACAATGACTAATTCATTACTACCTAATTTATCGTAACTAACTAAATAATACAAATTTAATAACACCTAAACAATAAGGACTATATTAATTACACCTAAGTAACTACAACTAATTAACTACACATTTAATAAATACAATTCATACGAGAGACTCTGTGAGCGAGGAAGAGTGTGCTCAAACTCTCGAAATTTATAGTGCTAGCAAGAGGAAATCACATGCCGTTAATGACTGGAGGAATCGCCCAGGCGCATGCATGTGATGATGTGATTGAAAGACCGTGACACGATAAAATCAACATGGAATCTATTGGTGCGTGCGTTCGGCATACACAGGGACGGACGGCCACAAGCGTGCCACGTCGAGCTATCATCCCAGGCACGGATGGAAGCGGGAGTAACTGTCCCACGCACGAACGGACGCGGGATCTGCCATCCAGGAGAGGGACAGGTGGCCAGGATGGCGCCATGTGGCCTTGTCCGAACGCCTGGGGTGCAGACGACGCAGCTCCGTCCCTCCGTCCCACGCGTAGACGAACACCCGCCACGTCGTGCTGTCCGAACGTGGGAGGAACGGATGAGGCTGTCCATCCATGGGTGGTGCGGATGTGTTGACGTGGTAGCACAGGATGCGTCCGTGCCACCCAAGGACGGTTTCGGGTGTCACTTTTGCAAATTTTGTCAGGACAGTGCCATTTCCGCTAATTTGTGTCCAAACAGTGCCAATTTGGCAAAATAATCACACTCAGGCTCAATCACTAGCTTGGCATGCTATGTGCTCAAGCTTCCTTACAACAATGTAATATCCTAAAGTTTTGTTACCAAATTTAAAATTATAAAATTATTATTTTATTGGTTTTCCTAAGTTTTAAAATATTTTTATTGAAATTTCTAGAATTTAAAAGAGTTTTATTGTTTTTCTTGATTTCTTATATTTTAAAAGTCAAAAATAAAATATATTAAGTTTTCTGGATTTTAAAAAGGTTTTTCCTATTTTCTAGAAATTAAAAATAATTTAGGTATAAAAAAAGCCATCTTTAAGTTGTAAATAATTTTATTAAGTTCAAAATAAGTCAAGGGATTTATGTGAATTTTCCTAGAATTTCTAAACTATATTTGTTGTTTTATAAATAGCCTTTTTAGTTTTCTTGTATTTCTGTAATTCAAAAAGGTATTTAAAATCTCCTTTCCGTTTCGGGCCGAATCTCCCCAGCCCGTTTTCTCTTTCCCTCCCCCTTGGCCCAACTCCCCGACCCGTTGTCGCGCTCGCCATCCTGCTCCGCACGCCTCTCTCCTCCTCTCGTCGACGAGTAGGCCCCGCCTGTAAGCCTCTCCCCTCCCCTGCCCATCTTCTTTCTCGCACCCATGCCGAGCAGCATCAGTGCGCCCATGCTGCTACGAATCCCACCGGCTCCTGCCACTCCGCCATCCCTTCCGCACATCCATACCGCCCAAGGGCCATGCCCTGCGCCCCCATGACTGTCGTGCCGCCCATGACATGCCGTCGCGAATCCTACCGAAGCCAACCCCCTCGCCCAGCCATCCTCCCCCCCTTTAAATGGAGCCCCACATGCCTCTCACCCTCCTCTTCCATTATCCCCAACTCTCCCCTCTCTCTCGTCTCCTCTCGCCGTATTTTTGTCGTTGAAGCCACTCAGCCGGAGCTCACTTCTCTACCTCTGGCGCCGTCGTCCAAGTCTCACCGGCGATGTGGTCCGCACCATTGGCTTCACAAGGCCGTGTTCCATCCCATGCTCCTCCTCTCCCTATCAGATCTCCACCGGAGCCCTAGCGTCACCTCCGACCGATCGTCTCTGTCGCCTTATTCATCATCACCGGCGAACCTCTCACGCTTCGTCTTTGAAACCCTATGCACCAGGTCCCCCTTGTCGTTCTCGTTCCTTTAGTACCACTCACGTTCCTCGCCGTGGCGTAGAACATCAGCGAGCCTAGCTCCCGAGCGCCGTCGCTCACCGACTGAGGTGGCCGTCACATCCGCGCCATTTGGCCGCCACGTCAGCTCCCTTGCTGCGTGTCAGCACACGTAGGTGCCTCATCACTGCTTGTATGGCAAGCCATGGCCCTAGTCCACTGTGGACCAAGATGCGATTTCGTGGACCTGGTCCACAAGCCCACATGTCAGTGGTTCAAACCATCTCTCTGTTGAAAAATAATTCAACCGCAAATCCATAAACCACCTGCTGACGTCATCATGATGCAATAATTTGTTTTCCTTTAGAAAATGAATTCTATAAATTCTAAAAATCACAATTTCATCATTTTATGTATTTTCAAACTTCTCATAGCTCAGTATCCTTCGTTCAAGCTCTGATTCAAGTGATTCAAAATTTTTAATTCATCTAAATTCAATATATTCCTCTCAGAACCAAAATTTTTAATTTGAATTTAATTTGGATTTTATTTGAATTTAGCTTATTTTCACGTGTAGATTTTGACGACTTTAGAGAACCAGATTTCTACGCCGTTAAAGAACAACAACAATTAAATTACCAAGGCAAGTCACATCCTTTGATCATATTTGAATCCTAATATTTTAAATTATTTAAATTCTATTTTAAATTATTTTTACATGCGTATTTACATTCAAATAATTTAAATTCATGTCTCAAGCTTTATAGTTATTTCCAATTCCAATGTATTATCATTTATTGTCAAGATAGACAGCATGGATAGTATTTCCGAATGTGATGTGCTTAAGGGTTAGAAATGGAAAGGATTGGATTATAAGAATATGTTTCTATTGGATGTTTGATTATAAGAATCCCTTATTATTGGATTATAGCAATATACAATGAACAGAAGTGGGGTGGTAGGAATACATGATTCTTGGATATTTATTATAAAATTATACAATTGTTGATTGTTGAATTATAGGATTGAATAATTGTTAGAGATTGAATCATAGAAATGCAATATTGACGGATGTGGATTATATAAATAAATGATCGATGGATGTTGGATTATAGGAATAAATCTTGGTGGGACTTTAGAAATAAATCTTGATTGGATTATAGATATATATCTTAGATGGATTATAGAAATATATCTTGGTTAGATTATACATGTATATATCATTGTTGATATCGGATTATTGAAATGGATTATGATTGAATGTTGGATTTTTAGGGATATAAGATCATTGGATATTGGATTGTAGAAATACATTATTGTTGGATTGTTGGAATATGCCTCGTTGGATTATTATAGTATATCTTGTTGGATTATAGAAATGAATATTGGTTGGGTTATAGAAGTATATCTCTGATGGATTTTAGAATATATTATTGATGAATATCGGATTGATGGATGATGGATTATAGAAATGGATTGTATTGTATATGAGATTATATAACTAGATTATTTTTGGAGGTTGGATTATAGGATTACCAATTTATGATGTTAATTTTAGCGGATTAGGTTGAATGAAGAAGTATATGTAAACTTTGTCGTGTTAACAGGATAATTTGGTTATAGTGGATGTATGGGTTATGATGAAATAATTGGATTTAGAAGGAATCTTAGTGGAAATGAATGTATTAGTAGTAATTGTTGGAAATTTAGTTTTGACAAGATGATCATGTTTAGGTGATGAATAAGTAATGAAGTTGGATTATTATAGTAAGTTATGAATGTAATTCAGGTGCATTGGTTGAATTGTAGATAATTAATGAGATTGGTGGAGTTAATTGAATAGTAGTATTTGATTGATCTACAGATATTGGTGGAATAATGTAAACAACAGCGTGGTGGATCAATATACTTAATAGATTGATTTTGAGATTATGATTATAATCTTGGAGGTTGTCTTGCTGATCTGTAGTTGATAATTTTTGGACATCAATCCCTCACACCATGTTGCCTTAGATAAAACTCTAGTTAATACAATAGTATTAACAAGATATTTTGTTGAAAGACACTATAGTTAGACAAAGCTTAGACCAAAAATATTTAATTTGGGGAATTTAGCCAAACGATCAACTATAATTTAACAAGATGCTATGGTGTTACTTTTACCATGGAAATTTTAGAAAATGATTTAACTTGAAAAAATAAAATAAAAATTGGTTTGAACTTGAACGAAATAGAAGTTTGGATGGTGCACGTTGATGCACGTGATTGAGTCATTTCTATGATCGAGGCCTAGAGATTATTTTGGAAAGTCGCCCAAATCAGTTAAGAACTGGTCTTCGAGCCGCATCTTGCTAAGCCCCATCATACTACCACATGTCCTGAATGGGCAGAACTAGGCTAAATAATTTACAATATTCCACCGTAGTTGTTCTATCTGGTTGCGTGGGTGTCTTTATGACCCACTTTTATGTATTCCCACATGGCGTAAGAGGGGCCTTAAATCCAGCAGGTTTCTATCCAAAGGAAGTGAAACATTAGCAAGACAGGACTACAGTGGGATGTTGCATTGTAAAATTCATGTCATAATCTCTTAGTCGCATATCTTCAGAAGTGTGTGAGCGAATAGTATAAGATGATTATCTCTTGTGGGTAAAGTGGTATAACCTCTGCAGAGTGTAAAACTATTCGAATAGTTGTATCCACGGTCATGGATATGCTCAACAAAGCCACTCAAAGTTAGAATTTAGTTTTGATTTTAAAAGACTTTTAATAAATGGTTTTGGATTGTGTATCCAATCGGGAAATTGGACGGTTTGCCATGTGATATGAAGGCATCCTTCGCCACTCTTGGATGGATATTATCTTACTATAAAACTTGATAATTTAAAAACTAAATTTTAGCTATGGAATAACTGATTTGAAACTTAGTACAAGTATTTAAAAAGAAAATATTGTTTTTTTTGCAAATTCAACCTTATAAGCCTTCCATTGATACATCTCTGCATGCATTATAATTATGTTATTCGGTGTAACTTGCGGAGTACGGTTGTTTATGCTCACTCTTGCTAAATAAAATGTTGCTCAGAGGAGAATGATTTTACGACTGCTGAAGATCTCGACGACTAGACCGTTACCCTAGTCGATTGCCTACGGCAGATTAGCTGGGCTCTACTACTTCTTCTCCGTCTTCCGCTATGTTCTTTATTGTTGGCTCGTAAGCCTTTATTGTAATCAACTCTTATATTTATTAATAAAGTTTTATGATTATAGATGTTATCATATTTGTTTATTGTGAAAATTAGTTACTAATCGTGGGACTAGTTGAGTAATACACAAAGGATTGATTTGAGAGTATTAATTATGGACAAACAATCTTCGGACTAATTGTATCCCGAACTCTCGAAATCAATGAAAGCTCTTGGCTTCCTAAAAAAGTGCCGGCTCCCTTTTAGGGAAGTTTAGATTGCATCGCTATCGTTAAAAACAGAATGGTTAGATTGCATTGTGACAGCAACCTCAAATCTTGATTATGACACTTAACTAGATCAACAAACTATCTCTCTCCAAAAAGCTCTAATCAAACTACCAATCCAGCAAAACAGGCACCTCAGATAAACAAAAATTCTGCTGTTGCATCTGACTTTTCTCGTTCCTCAATTCCTCCCAATCCCTCGTTTTCAATACCCTTTCTTTTTTCCAACAACTTGGAAGTTTCCGAGGCCCCAATTACACAGGCGAAGAGAGGAATGCAGTTTGGTAGATTAGGCTCACCTACTGCTACTGCTGAATTATGTACTCCGAATTATTAATTCGCAGACTTTTGATGGCGATCAAGGCCCACGCAGGCACCGAAAAGGACTCTGATCAGTGATCGCTGTAGGAACCGATTCCGTTCCAGGCTGGTGGCTGGTGCTTGCATGCTTTGTTCAGTAAACCCAATCAAAGTGTTCAATCTCACCAACAACTTTATCTTGCATGAACACCTGTACATGTTGATGGCAATTCTATCCTTGTTGAACATATGTGCTACCTTCGAAATAAAAACGTGTTGTTACACTTCTTTTTTGTTGTTGTGATCATGCACTTTCAGGATAACACAACACACTTAATTTTATCCTTGGTCTGTAGGCGCGTGCACACACACACACATATATATATATATATATATATATATATATATATATACCTTTTTTCTACTCCCCGGAGTAGTTACTCTTATTTCGTATCTCACAATGTAATGAGTATGTTGTGCAATCAAGAGTATGTCTGTGTAGTATACGAGTATATAAGACCACTTATATGGTATTTGTGGTATTTATATATTTTTAGATGTGGTATGTATAATTTTTTAGACATTCTCCTTTTTATATGCAAATATGAAGGTATTTACAAAATATGCTAAAAACTATGGACTCTCTTGCAAATTTTTTATGTGGTTTGCATTGAAGTATCTTATAATTAGTATATGAGTATACCCAAAGTGATAAAGGAGTATATCAAGTTATTTTAGATGGTATATCAGAGGTGGGAGTAACTACACCAAGGAGTAGAAAATATTATTCATATATATATATATATATATATATATATATATATATATATATATATAGTGTGTGTGTGTGCACGACTACATGTACAGTAAATCTTGTGGAGTGTGGAGTCGCCTTCTAATGGCTTAAGAAATACTCCCTGAGCTCCGAAACTCTGAATTGCTTCTTGTTTTAGCTCGATGCCTTCTATTGTTGCCTTGAAAACCCATTACGTACGACATCTATTTACAAACCAATCCTCTTGAAACGCCTTTTTTTTTTTGGACCGGAGGAAGCAGCAAACAGAGTTTCCCTGCAAGGCATCGCACTAGCCGTTGAGTTCCTGACAATTTGCAGTGTCTTCCATTCAGCATTTAAAATCAGTTTGCAAATACTCAATTGGCTGGTATATATCGTCCATTTGCAAAATAAATAAATAAAGGGTGCAGTTTTTCCTTCCTCACTAGTCATTGTATATTCTTGTGGTTGTGTCGGTCGTTTGCAGCCAATGCATCTTCTCCTCTCGATCATCTGAGCATCGATCAGCATGCGAGTTAGGTTGCACTCACATGCGCAGGTTTTGCGGCCGTTGGATTCGGAAAGAACGGAGATACTAACTGCTACAATAATACTACAGTATATCATAGATGGTGCTGTTGCTACGGATGCATAATACTGTAGCACTGGTTAAGAGCATAGTGCTCTTGTGCAAAAGGTAGTTAACTTATCTGAGTTTGATTATGCTATTCTACACTACAACTCGAAAGTGAATGTACAACGTGTACCTCAGCTTTCTATCGTACCTCTAATAGTGTGTTTATTACCACCTCTTAACTAAATCATGTTAATAAAATCCTACATGGAGAAAAAACCTTTTCCCTCTTGCATTCCTGCCTTCCTGAACTCTCCATACACAAAGAAAAAAACTTTGGCCGGAGGTTAGAACCCGGCGCGTCTCACCCGAATACATCACAAATAAGACCAAATATATAAAGAATAAGGTACACACATGAGTAAGGTACAGAGGATGTGTACGCGTAGCTAGGGGTGGATAACGAGCTGACTTAGCTCGGCTCGGCTCGATAAGCTAACGAGCAAAATACCAGACTCGGCTCGGCTCGTTAAAAAACTCGAACTCGACTCGTTAGACTCGTCATCAATAAAAAACCATGCAGTCCATCTCTGTTAATCAACGATTACGCTACCATCATCATGCACCATCTCTGTTATGCAATTAACCCGCTTATAGCATGTAAAAATGCTTGATTTATTTTGAAGTCTCTAACTGAATGCTTGATTCATTCTGAAGCCATTAAACATATATCACTCTGTATTACAGGCAAAGCTACCATCCATTCTGAAGCCACTAACAGAACGGGCGGACGGTGGTCTGCAGGGGCGGGTGAAACAGAGAAGGAGCTGGAAGGCCAAGCGCACGAGCCCCGAGTTACCGAGCATTAGGGATGAGGGACTTAGGGAGTTAGAATTGCGCTGAGCCCAGTGGTCAGTGGACTAGGCTAGGAACTGGCCAGTGGGCTGACTAGTGATCAACTGAGATGGCATGAAACTCTGAACGTCTGGTGAGTGAACGAGCTAAACGAGTTAACGGACAACTTGTGAGTTAGCTTGGCTCGACTCAGCTTGTTAAGGGATCGAGTTCGAGCTGAGCACTTAACGAATCGAGCTGGCTCGCGAATTTTGAACTTTATTTTTCCTCTACGCGTAGCGGGGAGAGTAAGGTATGAGTTGAGTGTGCGACCGTGTTACGCCCTCTAAAAAAAACTTGGGCGGCATGTACAACCTTTTCAGTGTGGCACGGCGAGCAACTAATAGTTATTGGCTCAACAACCGTAACTCCTAGGCTGCTCCTTTTAATGGCTGTAGGCATCGAGCTTGTGCATGCTCGTCCGGGTGAGCTGGGGTGCATTGGGACAAAGAGACATGGGCCAGTACTGGAGGCATTGAGTTGGGGCTTATTGTTGACTTGGAGAGTGCAAACTGCAAAGTGGACCTCATACTTCTCCACAAATTGTGCAACATCCCTGTAATGTTTTAGAGGTTCGGTTTGGAACGCAGAAACTCGTGGCTGAGTGAGTGGGGATTGGACCTGCTCTCGGGAGACTTCTTAAAAGTTTCTGCGAAATTCTTGCGTTCCGAATTGGTCCTTGGGCTTTGTTTTGTTGAATCGTACGCTACTCCCGTTCCTGTTTCACGTAGAGCCTTTACTTTACTTGGGTTGAAAAATGCAGTAAATGTACGTAGGATATCAAACATCCAGCGAATTTATATTCCTTTCCTCCGAAATTATTTCAGAATTCCCATGCTTCGAAATTACTTGCGTCCCATGAAAATGCTGTAAAAGAGATAGTAGTAGTAGTAGTAGATGATCAAGTTTACACCTTTTATTGCCAGAAAACAGTAAGTGATTAGATCGAGGTTTGATTTTATTTTATGTTACAGAAGTCCAAATCATTGTACTACAGTTATTGGTGCCAGACTGACACTGTGATATACTGAGATCCAGTCTTCCCTCTTGCATGTGTTGACTTATGTTCTGTTAGATTACTCCAATGTTGCGTGCATGCTTTGGCGTTGACCTCGTTACTGGGAAGTGGTGTTATCGAGTAACCAAGAGACATAACCTAATTATTAAGGGCTTGCTTGGATAGAGCGGGATTAAAATCAATTTCTTCGGATTGAAAGTGATTTTAATTCAAATTTCAAGTTAATTCAAAGAGATTGAGTCGAATCACAGTGTATCCAAACAAACCATAAGTAAGTTTATTTTTCTTGCCCCGCCGGAGAGGGGGAGTGCAAGAGGAAGCTAGCTAGTCTCCCCAACGGCACGCATGACGACACTATTAGGGTTTTGTAAAGTTGATTAGAGATACAACAAGGTTCATTCCTTCGACGAGCAACGACGAAACTGTCATAGGGCAGTAGGGATGGTGATTCCCCGCGTGGATAATCCCCGAGATCATAGATATGTCTTCTTTTCTAATATGTTTGGACTAAAATTTGATTCCATATATTCAAATATAAATTTTGAAGCTATATTTCTTTTTAAAAAAGTATACCCAGGTAATTATAAATTAATTAATAAAGTCACAGTGTAATTTTTCAAATTTATTTTTAAACTTTTTTTATTCCCCACTGCTCCTCCGAAGGTTACCCCGTTAGGACTAGCGGGAGCAGAGCGCCAGGCCTTAGGTCACTGGGACAATGACCCGAGGTCTAGGATCAAAAGCGCATAAAGATCATCTCAGTAAATCATAAAGAATACGAATCCAACCTAAAAACATATGGTCTAGCCCGAGGCATGGACCGTCCCGGGCTCTGCCCTGGGCGGAGGGGCCTTAGCGGGGTTCGAGGAGAGGATGCGGACGAGCCCGCCGGACCCGGGCCCATTGCCACCCATAGAGAGTAGACAAGGGGAAATAGAAGGGTCAAAGTGGAGGCACGACATCACGTGGGCGAAAGGTTGCATGCCAGGGTGGAAAGGCTCGAAGCGAGGCTCGCGGACAGGGCTCAGGAGGAGGATGCTCTGATCCAAATCCAATGGCCCGGATCAGGCCGCCCGCCGATCCGACGGCGCACGCCACGAATTTAGCGATCCCAAGCGTCGCTACGCACGCACCGTGCACGAGGGCATGGCAAAGCTTGTGCAATTCAGGGAAACCACGAGGGCTCCCACCTAAAACTAAAAGCCTGGATTCCAATGAATGGACGGCTGAACAAACAGAAGAAAAGAAGCCGTCCCCATTTCAACTCGAACCTATTTTCGCACCGATCCAGTTAATAATGGCACAAGATCACAGAAAGAGAAGGAGCAAAAAAAAAAAAAAAAACAGCATCTCATTATGATCTATGATCTACCCCAGGAATGAAAAATACTTCCTCCTATAGTCAGTAAGTACTAGGGCCCAGGCTGCAGGAGTGGGCTTCCACTGGAGTTACTTTGCTTCTAGTGTTGGTACTCTTTGTATGCTAGTGGTTGATTTAGGCTCTGTCTATGGTTAATTCTACTATAGTCTTCTAATGTACTTCTAGTCAGTAATTTCATTTGTTCAGTCCATTCCACCGGCAAATATTTCAAATAAAATGTGCTACCGCTCTTGCCGCGGTTACTGTTTTTTTTTTTGCGACGAGTGTAATTAGTTACCCTCTTTTTTATTATGCAACTTTGACGGTAAATTTTATAACGTTACATTAATATGTGATAACAAAATTATACTATTATGAAAATATTTTTAATGGCACATCTATTGATATAGTTTTTAAATAGCCAATCTACATAGATATAACCTATCAGCGTTTGACAGCACAGATTCTAACACGTGAAGTAAAAAAAAAAAGAGTAACCAGGAGGCATTTGACAGTACAGATTCTAACACGTGAGGTAAAAAAAAAAAAAAGAAACCAGGAGGTCATATATTCCACCATGCAAATTGTTACAGAACCTAGTTATGGACAAAAGACTAAATCACTCCTGGAGAGCTTTCAACCCCGTAGGTTATATATGTGGGGACCCCATGTACAATAGATATACAGATAAATAAAGATCTTTGATCCTCCTCTATACACTTGTGTCCATCTTGCTCCTATTTCATGAGATTGCTCATATATGGATTGATCTACGAGTCAATAACGTGACAACTACTGCTATTTTTCAACACGTTATCAACACGAAAGCTCTTCGATCTGTGTATGTCGTTCTATATGTTGGCAAATAGATCAATTCATTCTTTGTTGATTCTAATCACATATTAATCTGTGATGTGTTTCCACGATCCGATTCATTAATTTATTGGTGATCGGGCGCCGGAGACGATGTCACGATCGGGAAGATTGCATCGGGAATGCAGTGTCGACACAAACGACGCCGTCTAATACTGTACATCTCATCGACATTGAATAACTCGATAAATTCCACCAGTGAGTTGATATCATCCTGTTGCTATGAATCGATCTACACAATTGCCTGACAAAAATTACTCTACGAAAAAAATTATTTGCATGTCAATGAGCGCGGCCACGCCCGCGATCACCGCGCCCGCTATGGGCCGTCGCCTCCATGCCACACCGCGTCCCCTCGCGCTGGGCGTGTCACCTGCACCGCTGTGGTAGCTATGCACCGAAGCGTGTCATACTCATCGAAAATGACACATGCATAAAATTGGTAAGTACGATCTGCAATTGCGTCACCAACATAAGCTATATCACTCGCTTGAAGCAAATATAGCTTCTGAAATAAAATGTAATGACTTATTGGTTTTATTGATCCTGAATGATCTAAATTTAGCCATGTTGATTCGTAGCATTGGAATGAGACGGTTTAAAGAGTTACAAAATTTAGGGGGGTTAAATCCCTAAATCATTACACTTATAAAAAATCCTAAGGATTTATCTAATTTCTTGGTGAGTTTTTCTTAAGTTTTCTCACATGAAGGTTTTTAGTGAGACAATAAATGTAATGTACTTTTTTTCTCCGTTCCTTTTTTTCCAATAGGTTTTTGAAGAAATTTTTGATGAGACATTTGTATATCGCTGTCTATTGCCTAAGAGGAGTGTTACGAAACCTAGTTCTGGGCAAAAGACTAAACTGTCTTGGGAGGACTTTCACCCCTATGTGCTATATATATAAAGACCATATGTACAACAGATATACAAATGAATAAAGATTTTGGATCCTCTTTTATACACTTGTGTCTATCTTGCTCCTATTGTGTTCATAGAATTGCCAATATATGAATTGATCTACCAATCAGTATTAATCAACACAAATATGCCATAGATATGAATGATGTACCGGTTTGAACAGCCACAAGATGGATCGCAGAGGATCGTCATCCCAAATAGTGCCAACCACACCTCACCTGCAGGCTACAGCTGCAAGAACCCAGCAGCACCTCCCTACTGCTGCAGTTATATAAAGCTAGCGCCACACAAGGAAAGATGCCCATCGCCTTCTCTCTCCGCGTCTCTCTCGCTGCACATGCGCATTGCCGCTGCCTGCCGACACCCGCAATGGCCGTCCGCCCCGTGCAGCATCGCGGGTTGCTTCCCCTGCTCGTCGCCGCGCTGTGCCTCTCGGGCTCTGCGGTGATGCCCTGCCTCGCGGCCAATAAGTCGTACCGCGCCATCTTCAGCTTCGGGGACTCGCTCTCCGACGCCGGCAACCTGCTCGTCGACGGCGTGCCCAAGGCGCTCACCACAGCGCGCGCGCCCTACGGCATGACCTTCTTCGGCCGCCCCACTGGCCGCTGCTCCAACGGCCGCATCGTGGTCGACTTCCTAGGTACATCTACGCGCCGTCCATGGCTTCCTCCTACCGCACCGTTCTTTCCTTTTCATGGCCTTTTCGTTTCACAAAGTATATATATTATATATTGACTTCACAATATCTAATATAAACGTACAATATCTAATATAAACGTCTCTGTTATTAAAACTGTTGATTTTGAAGTGTTAGACCATGCTCTGACCTTGGTCGTGATGAAATTGTCTTTTTTTTGTTTTTGTTTTGTTTAGTATACTACTACTCAACTATCAACTCTCTCTTGCTCCATACTCTTTTTTATTTTTAGTGATGCAAAGCTAAGCAGGTCAAAAAGTCCCAAGTTCTTCTCCTTTTAGAAAAGATGATAAAATTGAGCGGTAAAAAACATGCTGGTAAAAGAGTTGCTTCTTTGCAATAGTGAATTATTGCTGCCTCCGTTCTGCTATACCAGAGTATTGATGTGAATTAAAGGCCCTTTTTCTTCTTTTCCTTTTCGGAGAGATAAAGCACACAACAAATGCCACTGAAAGAAACTAGTGATTACTATTGCGAGCTCTTCCAATTGACCTCGTATGTCTCACTCGATTGCATTGCTGCATTGTGAATTGTTATGTTCCTTTTTTTTCAGAATTTCAGAGCAATAGCAGAGTGTATGATGTGAAGTTTTCCCTTTTTGTTGATGGAAATCTTTTTTGTCGATTTTACAGCTGAGCATTTCGGGCTGCCGCTGCTGCCGCCGTCGCAGGCGCACGGCAAGGACTTCAAGAAGGGCGCCAACTTCGCCATCACCGGCGCGACGGCGCTGGAGTACTCCTTCTTCAAGGCGCACGGCATAGACCAGCGCATCTGGAACACCGGCTCCATCAACACCCAGATTGGCTGGCTCCAGAAGATGAAGCCATCGCTCTGCAATTCGGAGCAAGGTCCGAGAACGATTCGCCTACGCTTTTAAGGCTTTAAAATCCTTGAATTGGACTACCATGCTCCAGCCAGTACATCACAATTGATTGGTTTATGTGTTGACTGCAGAGTGCAAGGACTACTTCAGCAAGTCTCTGTTTGTAGTTGGGGAGTTTGGGGGCAACGACTACAATGCGCCATTGTTCTCCGGTGTCGCGTTTTCCGAGGTGAAGACGTACGTGCCGCTGGTCGCCAAAGCCATCGCCAACGGCGTCGAGGTATAAAATCCATGAATGATGAATTGCACATCACTGCTAGAGTTAGTAGGAATGTAGGATGACCCTTGCATTGCATCATACAATGCGCATACATTGCTGAAGTAGTGGAGCAGCACAATGTGCTATATACTTGGAGATTCAGGGAATCATGCAACTCTGTGACAGTGCAGATTTCAGGCAGCACTCATCTGTCATGTCTAGATATGGCCGGCATAAAAGCCAAAAGTTGGAACACAAGACAAACACATGGGAGGCACATAATTGGTGTGAGATGATCAAATGACATGAGTTTGGAAAATGATCTTGAAATGCTTTGAATTATGTGGACTTCATTTTTACAATGGAGTATTCAGTATCAGTGAGAAGACCGAGTGGTTTAGCTAGTTGGTAAGCACTAGCATAGTTAATGCACATTTTATTGGATTGGATCTATGGATCTCAAAGTGGTGTTTTCTAATAGTCAACTTGATTATCAATCTTTGTAGACATTAAAATAGGGGGGAACATGTGACAGATTTGGTATCCTCCAAAAGGCAGAATCTTCTGACTAGACACTTAACATGAAATTGCTATGGCTGCACTGTAAGGGAAATTTTTGGTTCAACCTGCATAAATCACCCCACACATTTGTGATGGCATGGGGTTGTACTTTGTGATGGCATGAGTTGGTGCACAGTACATCAGATTGTTGCTTAGTGTAGCCCCATGTGATGTGCAGATGGGGATTTCATGTAGAACATGATTGCACAATGAAGTGAGTGGGCATGCAAAAGGTATGGCTGGTAAAGAAGATGAGGAATCATTTGTTATGTGCATGCCCATCATGAAACGACTGTCACATGGCATGGTTCTAAAAAAAATTGGATTGTTTCCACACATTTCAAGCCGATGGAACAGATCTAAGTTATACTAGTAGTGCGTTGCTGTTATTCTGTTAGTAGTGCATGGCTAAACTAGCTTGTCAGTGTAATTGGATAATTTCAAATTCTCGTACAAAGATATGTTCGAAATACACATGTCGGAGTGACTAGTTCAACACGATGTATTTTTAAGTAGACTGCCCAAATTTTGAGTCACATTGATCAAATTTATGAAAATGCAAATTGAACTATTTTGAGCACTCTAAGTGAAACTTCTATGTTTTCTTTCAGAAATTGATCGAGCTTGGGGCAACAGACCTGTTGGTGCCTGGAGTTCTCCCAATCGGATGCTTCCCACTGTACCTGACACTGTACAACACCAGCAACAAAGCAGACTACAACGCCCGCACCGGGTGCCTCCGGAGATACAACCGTCTTGCCTTCCATCACAACAGGGAGCTCAAGCAGCAGCTTGATGAGCTTCAAAAGAAGTACCCAAAGACAAAAATCATGTATGGCGATTACTTCAAAGCGGCAATGCAGTTTATCGTCAGCCCTGGAAAATTTGGTGAGTTCTCCTTCCTCAATGGAGTAGCCTGTCATGCTTCTCTACTACATCTTTAAGGTGGATTCAGAGTTTCAGACCTGATATTTAATATGCGACGTACCAGAAGACAGGCTGCTAATAGGAAGGATACAATACCGTATGACTGAATTCATCGCCAACTGAAATTTATAGGACTAACTTTCATGGTTCAGATTTACGTATCATGATCTGAACACTGGTGCTATTGCAGGTTTCAGCAATGCTATGCAAGCTTGCTGCGGCGCTGGAGGGCAAGGTAACTACAACTTCAACCTGAAGATGAAGTGTGGTGAGCAAGGCGCTAGCGTGTGCTCTAACCCGTCGTCATACGTGAGCTGGGACGGCATCCACATGACTGAAGCTGCCTATCGCATGGTCACGAACGGTTGGCTGAATGGTCCATACGCTGATCCCCCAATCCTCAAGTGAGAATTGAGATGGTTAACTGTATGTAACATTGTTGTTTGCTGCTAGAGATATGAAAGTGTGTTTCAAGCACCGAAGAACTTAAGTTATGAGTAAAAGATGTTTAATTTGTTCATTGAAAGATTGTATAAACTGTGCTGGTATATATATGTTCCCAACTGAAAAGGCTGTAGTACATGTATGGCATGTTTTCTGATTCTTTTCATTTGTCAAGACCTGCGTAATAATTTATGATAATAAAGGATCAAAATTGTGCATTTGTCCCTCATGAACTACACTTTATTTGCACTGCTATTTTTCATCCTGGATAACTGAACAAGTCATGATTAACAGAATTTCCACTGCATGGTAAACATATGGACAGGATGTCCTGGCTTGAAGGGTGACAGATACCAAAACTCCTAGACTACGATGGATGCTTAATTGCTGCTTTACAACTCAGTTAGGTTGCCAGAATTGAATAACTGATGAAATGGACCAAAAAAACATCAGTCCCACATTGCAGGCAACAGACATAATCAAAGATGTCTGGAAGGTGCACGGATAAGAACCTAACCCGCTAAAATTTTCTCTTGATTGGAGTGCATGAACCCCATATGCACGGAAACCATGGAAATTTTGGTCAAGACACAATGGCCAAGCAACCGGCGTCATCTGCACATTTTTATGACTGAAGGAGGACATAATCAAAGGACAAGGGCTGTAACTCCAAACGACCATTTTGATGTACATTTTGGTCACAACTAATAGTGCTGATGTTAGAATGATCTGTGACTGTGACGCATCAAGGCTGCCTCTTTCATACTCAAATCCCTTAAGGCTTGTTTGGATAGAGAGAGATTAGAACTAAACTTTTGGATTGGAATGAATTTTAGTTCAAATTCTGAATTAATTCGAAGGGATTGAGTCGGATTACAATGTATCCAAACAAGCCTTTAGAGGTATTTTGCTCGGAAGTTTCTCGTCTTTACGGAACCGTTGGATCTAAAAGAGACGGTTCAGGTTGAACCCAGCGTGATGTAGCTAGCGGGTGTAAATTTATGTGATCCAAATCCACGTCTGTCTGAAATTGTAAAATAGTGACACCATACCCCAAAAAAAAAAAAAACTCTATTCTGTCTGATCATTACACAAGTGACAACAACTGCGTCTAGATCGATAGCTGACATTAGACCATTTGGAATTCCAGTGCTGGAGCAACATAATCTTTGAGTACACGTAATTCTGTGCTCTAGTAGACAGTAGTCGGTACGCATCGGTGATTTTAGTGCTTAGCATGCCTTCTTGTTTAATAGTAGTATCCTCGATAGATACCGTTGAGAAGTACACTTGATAACTGTACAATGCAATGCCTTTAAAACGTCGACCCGTACGTACTCCGTGCTAATCGTGTTATTTACGTTTGTTCTGTGATTTTAAGATGGACTATTAGGGTGCTCGTATATTGCAACGGAATCCGAAAAGAGGGTGAGATATGATTGTAAAATATACAATAAATATCACTTTTCTTCTATACACATATCAAGCCCAACATATCTATGCAAGCTAGTATATAAATCAAATCGTAAAAAATATCCCAAAAGCGAAATAAGGCCATCATCGTTGTCAGGTTGTTGAAATGCCTCAGCCGTCACTTTCCAGTTGATGTGCTATTTTTTTTCTCCATATTTTTTATTACACTCATCGTGCGAAACTTACAAAGGAATAGGTCGGAGGGGAGTGGGATGATACGGCTGAGGTAGGAGTGGAGTCGGCCGAGGTAGGAGTGGAGTCAGGCAATGGGAGTGGAGTCGGGCGATGAGGGCGAGGGTGGGTTGGTGGGTGGGTGGGCGATTTTGGTGTAGGGTAAACTTCAAACTATAATAGTAGAGAAATGTATGTATGTTCTCGTGACCTAACCATGTTTCGAACGTATGAATTTCTTTAGATTTATGTGAAAATTGAAGTGTGAAGTTTCGTGTTCCTAGGACGTGGCTAATGTAATCAGACGCTACTCTCATAAGGTTATCTAAAAAAAATACTCTTATGAAATCTCGAATAGCAGTCTCTCCTGACTTTTTACGATCCATGAAATACAACTTGGGGTGGGTGGGTGGGTGGACGATTGTGGTGTAGAGGTAAACTCCAAATTATACTAGTAGAGAAATGTATTTATGTTCTCGTGACCTAGCCCTGTTTCGAATGTATGAATTTCTTTAGATTTATGTGAAAATTGAAGTGTGAAGTTTCGTGTTCCTAGGACGTGGCTAATGTAATCCGACGCCACTCTCATAAGGTTATCTAAAAAAATACTCTTATGAAATCTCGAATAGCAGTCTCTCCTGACTTTTTACATCCATGAAATACAACTTGTGACAATATGTACCCACATTTAATTTTTTTTAAAGAAAAGGGATAATAGCACTAGGATACGTTTATAAGGGCAAGTTTGCAAATTTTACATGAAACATTACAAATCCTTTGGAATTCATGCGTTCCGATGGACACCGACGGTATGCGAAATGGCATGTCTCTATCTCTTGAGAAATGGTTTGAGTACAGTACTCCTAAGATGCAGTTAATTCGGCAAAAAAAAAAACGGAGAGAAATGCACTTAATTCGGTCGATTCGGTCGTTGTGAGATGACGATGACATTTTGGGTAGTTGACATCATTCCGTGCCATTCGTGGTTATATACTGCAATACACGCGTGTAGATGCGGATATCGAGTCAGCTACTTATTTTATCGAGTTTTTTTTTAAATAATATATTTAATTTAATATTATTTTATTTATAGTTTGAAAGTATTTTTAAAACTGAGCTAACAAGCCGAGTTGAACCGAAGCGAAATCTAATTTCATTTGAAATCAACTTATTTCAATGTTTAACCAATTAACAAGTGTAACTAGAGCAATTTTGAATTGAGTCAACGAGTCCCACTAACGAGTTTTTTTTTCCACCCCTATATGCATGACAAATTTTGGTTTGATCATTGTCGCGAGGGTGCTACTCAGTATGGTGTGTTTTGTGCCCCTAAATGATAGACGACTTAGATTGGGGTGGGCCATAAGTTCCAAGCCTACCGTGGGATATCAAGGGCTGGTTTGGAATGCAGAAATTCTATATGAATTTTGCAGGAATTTTATGGGAAGTGGTATAATTATCACAGGAAACCTATCAAATAGCTGTGTTCCAAACATACCCTAGGCCCTAGGCCTTGCTCATCATCCTCACACTGAATCCTATCAAATTATGTTACCGCAACGATAACCTTACTTAAAAAAATCACATCGGTTTACAATTTTGACAAGTGGCCCTAGGCCTTGTTCATCATCCTCAAGCTGAATGCTATTTTCGATTACAATTTTTGTAATATTACTTAGCTATACTTCCCTAGTTTAAGAACTTTTATGTTACAAATAAAAGAGTCCATCCCACCCATGGCTCGAGCTTGACAGACCCGACAACCTTAACGTGCCGAGCTTGGGCAGCGATTTGAGTTCATAAAAAAAGTTTCGTCTGGCTCGAAAAAATGAGCCATAGCCTGAAAGAAGCCCTGCCCAAGAAATGCTCTGTTCTGTTGTGGTTATTTTGTAGATTTTTCAAGTTGATTGTCATCTACGTGTTAATGTGAACCAGTAAGCGTAGAGCCATTTCATTCGCTTTCACTCCGAGGGCTAGAAATTTTAAAAATAATGCACAAAAATAACATCATATAAATATTAAAAAAATGAATGGCCCTAACGAACCGGATCGGACTGTACCATGGTCAGATCGTGCCAGGCCGGTCCGCTTGACCCAAGTACGACAGGGCCAACAGTATCGTGCCTCAGGCTGGTCCGGTAGATACGGCCCCATTTGACCCCTCTAGTTGAAAACGCCTGACAATTCCTCTCGATCGAAGCTAATCCTACACGCTACAAATAACCATTACTGTTGCAACCAACCAGACACTACGTGTAAAACTAGGCAGTCTCTAGGTTAGGGGCTCTATTATGCAATAATCGTGATTTGTGTTGGGAAACCATGTGATTGGCCCAGCAGTCGACCCAAGTATGAGCGCCCCATCCAAAAACTTAGTAGAGTCCCTGGCCTATAAATAGGGGTATTATTCACTGTAAAAGGTTGGTCGCTTGTAGAGCAATAAAGAGAAGCAAGAAGCGCCATACATCTCTGTGTTCAATCTACTATTTTGTTCTTGTGTTCTTGCATTGTTTGATGTGATTCTATATTTGTATACGATTTGATCGTTCGAACTGAACTCGCCAGCAATGGTTCCTCAACACGTTATCAGTATGATCGGTTCTCATTGGCTCGAAAGGTAACCGTCGAAGAACGACGCTTGTAGATCGAATTGTTTTTTTAGATCGCTTTCAATTCCGCAATTGTTGCTTTCTAGATTATTTTATCCTATAGTGCAAATCCACTCTAATCTACCGCGAGCCAACATGAAGTCGTCGGCACAATGCCGATCGGTAGATTGCATGAAAGAGTAGATGATGATTGCACTATGGATTGCAAATGCGTTCTAATCTACCGTAAGCCAACCTAAAGTTGCCAGCCAAGCCAATTGGTAACTGCATTAAAAGTACACGTAAGAACAGTACTCGGTACTTAGATGAACAGTAAACACAAAAAAAAACTGCACGGCGCTGCCCGCAACCCCGCATGGCACCAACCATGCACGCCCGCCGCGTCGCCGCAGCCGGTGACTACGTGCACCCGATGCCACTGGCCTGAAGCGGTCGCGCTGTGTTGCACGCTCACCACTGGCTGGGAACTCGCGCCAACCGGCAAAGACGTCGTCCGCTTGAGTCCACACCGCCACTGACGCCCGGCCTAGAGTCGTCGGCGCCGTCGGCTGCCTACATGCACAGTGAAGAAAAGAAAAAAAGAAGGGGGATGGCGCCGGCGCCACATGGGAGCGCTGCACCGCCATGCTCTTTGGCCCCGCACGGCCACGAGGCCCTACACGGCCGTCGTGCTCACCGCCCCGCGACGACCGCACCATCGCGTCTGGAGACCGGAGACCGCCGATCCAAATTTCAGACGGTGCCATGTCACCGGACGTCGCGCCGCTTGCCCAAGATGGCCGAGCCGCCGCTTCACACGGCCGTTCTTGCGCGCCAGATCGCATGAGCACACCACCGCTAGCCCTCGCAAAGGCCTCCGCCACCGACTGCAGCCGCCGCGCCGTGATCACCTCGAGTCGGCCGCATCGCGCTGCCTCCTCGCCACGTTCTGTTTACCAGAGCCCGCGCCACCTCATCGCTCCGCTTCGCCACCGTCTAGAAGCCGCCGCCGCCGGGCAACGACGGCCAAAGCCGCTAAGCTCGGCGCGCGTCGTCACATTCTTCGCGTTTATGTCGCCGGTCCGCGACGCTGGATTGCCGCCGCCGCATGCGGCGCCACCGCCAAGCCGCGGCGCTTGAAGCCGCCGCCGCCTCTAGCACGTCGGCGCGTCGTCAGCGCCGCCGCCGACTTCGCTCGTCGAACCGCGATGTCCTCCCGCACAAGGCGCCGCCGCATTTGACGAGCCTGCCAAGCCCGATCCCCCCACGCGCCACCTCTACACGAGTGGCACCATCGCGCACCTTTTGCGCGCCACCGCCACCGAGCATACAAGCTGGGAAACCATAGCTCCAGCTTTGATGTCAAGGCAGTCAACTAGGAATTAATGGGTTGGCCCATTCAATAACAGGCTGAAAAGAAAAAAGGGCCCGGTCGATGGAAATTCGAAAAAAGTGACAAAACCGAAAGAAAAGAAAATTTTGCAAAAGGGCCCTCAGGTTTTTTGAAATTACACGAATTTTTTTCAGAACTAAAATTTCACGATTTAACCCCTAAAAATTGCAGAATTCGTCGAAAATTTATTTTCCATCAAAAAGGGTCTCAGGAATTCAAATTTTGAATCATTTTGAGCATTTGAAGTATGTTTAACTTTGGTACTACTACTATTATTATTTCTATACAATTTATGTATTGTATTTACTATTTTGGTTATCTGTGATTGTTTATATTGCTTTAAAGTGGAGGCGGTTCCGTTCGGTGTAGCGGGCTTAATGGGTTGGAGGCCCATTAACAGAGGCTATAAATAGGGAGAACCTCGGGTTAGGGTTAGACCTTTGATAGAAAATTAGGATTAGCTCTAAAAAGGGTGTGTGTTGCCTTTTGAGAGTTTGTTGGTTTTGAGAGAATGAATGAAATCTCTTGTAATCTTTCCTCTGTGTTTCCACTTGTAAACGCTTGATGTCTATCAATGAAACTCGAGTCTTTGATTACATGTTTATACCTCTTTTATTCCTCTCTGCTCATGTTGAATATCTAGGGTTTTGGCATATCTTTTGTTTCGTTTTATGAAATAGCATGAAACTTCATATCTAGAATCGCTTTTGGTATTGCTATTACTTCCTCAAAGTTTCATGCTCTAAGAATCTGAGAATCTCGCTTATCATTGGTTTTGGTCTTTCTTGCCCCTTCTTCAAGAAATCCGTTTTTGGTTCGATTATTGAATCTTTGGTTGCGATTCTTCTCCATAAGGTCAAGATGGTGTTTAGGATAATGACCTGTAAAACTTGACCTGAGAAGAGCATTCAAGATTAAGTAGTTTGGATTTTTGGGCAAAACCCGAGAGCTCTTCTTCTGTCGGGATAATCGAGACTTCCGATTTTATGCAATGGAAGTACAGTTTTAACTTCCGCTATATACATGGAACTACATAGCGGAACTTCCGCTCTTGTCCGTCCTAACTTCCGATTTCCAGAAGAACAGCCTGAAACTTGTTTTTGTTATTTGATCTTGTTTCATTTACTTTCCTTAGATCTTCAGAGATCTTTGTAGGCTGGTTTTAAATACATTGAAGGGGAGTATTAATTTTAGGCACCATTCACCCCCTCTGCTGCCATTTCGGTCCTTCAATTGGTATCGAGCCGGTTAGCTCTTCTTGATAGATCTTAACCGGTCGGTTGAGCCATGGCAACGGACAAGTATTCCACCAAGCCTCCAGCTTTTGATGGTCCGATTACCCTTCCGGAAGAGCCGAATGGAAACTTACATCCGTGCTCGTGGGTATGCCATCCGAGAAAGGTGAAGGTTAGATTCGTGTTCTGCCGATGAGAACATCAATGCCGGAAACATGGTCGATGTTGAGGCAAATGCTAAGGCAAGGAACATAATCATTCGAGGTTTAGCGAAGTGAGTTTGATCGTATTTCTCATTTGATCTCACCCTTCGACATCGGGTGACCCTCGATGCATACCATGAGGGCACCACTCGAGATAAAACGGTTCGACAAGACCAGTTCAGCGTGAGTCTGATGAAATTTGAAATGCTTCTTGGTGAATCTTTAGGCGAGTGCTTCGGCGTTTCACAAGATCTTGAGCAACCTCCGAGCGGTCGGTCTTACATACAATTTCCCTCCGATAACGCTCGTGACGATGCTTTTCTCACTTGATCTTCGTGGTTTGGGAGATGAAAGTGACTACCATCAAAGATAGCACGGACTTCTCGACCACGATTCTTGATGCGCTTTACTCGCGTCTCAAGACTCACGAGATTGACATTGTCTCTCAAGGTCGTAGTCACGATCCGATGGCTTTAGTCAACCGATCTCATACGGATCTTCTTCGAATCGATCGTGCCTTCTCCTAGCTGCCTCTCGTGACATAACCGATGATCGATTAGAGTGACTTGAGGATGAGCAGCCTAGCCCTCCTAGGCTCGGAAGTTTTCCCATGCTTACAAGAGGAGGAGGGATGGTAAAAGGAGGAGGTCCTGGATTTGTTTCTCGGTGTGGTGGCCCCAACCACATCCGAGCAAGCTGCCCCAAGCTTGGGAAGGGCAAAGGTGACTATGGCGTGTCCAAGCAAGAACGACTACATCGACAAGAACCGCAACACGAAGCCCTCGGCTTTGATCAAGGCAAGAAGAAGTTCCGCAACTTTGGGAAGGCTAAGAAGCTTGTTCCATCGCGTACCTCACCGCCTCCACTTAATCGGACACCACGAGGGGTGGAGGGGTGGTAGTGACGATGATGGGAAGGGCGATCATGATACCAAGGACGACGCATCTTCTCGGCAGATGTGTTTCATGGCCCTCGAGGCGGCCCGAGCGACAGCGAGGCGTATTCCGACTCCGGCGAGGTTAGTCCCACTTATGACCAGCTTAATGATGCTTTTCTTAAGCTAGGTAGATTTCATGCTAAGTCTAGGGCTAAGTGTTACGTGTTGGAGAAGGAAGTAGTTAGACTATCACTGAGCTGACTTTACTTACATCTGCTTCCTCCCGTGATGATTGTGACACTTGCCGTGTAGCTTTGCTTGATGACATGGAAAAACTAAGGACCTTGCATGATAGTGTGTCCTCCAACTTGACATGATTAAGGTAGAGAACATTAGCCTCTTTCTGAATTAGAGATGAGTAGGGTAGCACCTCCT
This sequence comes from Hsuehochloa calcarea, assembly GCA_036346395.1. Classification (NCBI taxonomy): domain Eukaryota; kingdom Viridiplantae; phylum Streptophyta; class Magnoliopsida; order Poales; family Poaceae; genus Hsuehochloa; species Hsuehochloa calcarea. The sequence continues at coordinate 19,943,224 of CM070603.1, read as the reverse complement.
GCATCCACTACTATTGAGGTATAACGCTTGCACCTCATGCGAGGTTAAGGACAATTCGTTTAGAGGTCTTTATACCATGTTGCTTGATCCGCACAAACTTGTGAAAATTGTAATAATCTCAAGATGAACCTAAAGCAGGCGGATCACAAAATTGCTGAATTCAAGGCTGCGCTACTAGAGCCTATTGTTTCTTGTTTAAAGCATCCTAAGTTAAGCTGCTTGAACTAGAATCATGTCTAAGCGGTTTCAAGAAATGATTGATCACATAACAAATTGGCTCGATATGCCTCTAAGGATCTTGTTAGCTCACCATGCAAGCAATGTAATAAACTAAAATGTGATTTGATTGCTTTGGATGAAAAATGTGCGGTTAACTAAGGACCTTCTAGAGACACAATCATTCTGCTTGTATTATGTGTCTTGGGAAGAAGCCTAAGGGTTTGGTAGAGACGCCTAGTAATGCGTGAACCAATCGCTAGCATGAGGAATTGTGCCTCTAAAGTCGGCCAGGCGTGCACAAGCCAATCTTTCTCTCTCGTTGTCTTCCTCTTCCTCTCTCTCCCTACATTTGCTTCCTTCTTCTGCTTCTTCTTGCACCTCTCTTTCGGGAGTGTCAAGTATCTTATGAACACTCTCGAGAGGTTTGTAGGAGGCAAGAAGAAGCTCAATCTCATTCTAGACAAATCTAAAATTTGCAGATTTAATCGTGGTCTAGGATATGATATCCGTGGAGGATATGAGGAAGCATCCACTGCGTGCTCAAAACCATAGCACAGGTGTGATCAAAACTAAGCCCGTGACAGAGAAGTCAATTTTAAGTCGGTGGGTTTTGTTCAAAGGATTACTGGCGAAAGAAGGTGATTCCACTGCGACCGGCCCCCTCGTGAAAGTTAAGTATCATTGCACCTTGTCAAAAGATGGACATTTAGTTGATCATTGCTTGGTAGCCGCCAAGATCGCGCGAAGAGATCGTGGTTGAGTCTCTTAGGAACATTCTGAGGTCACCTCGGCATCTTGAGTGCACTTAAGACCAACACGAGGTCTAGGTTTGTGTCATCCGATGATTTTGGGCAAAGATCGAGGACTTGGTTTTTCCGAAGTTTTACGATTTCGTCCTCATGCTCCTTTTGGTCGTAATCTCCGCTTCTCACGAGGGTAGATCTCGCTTTTCTTTCGAGATAGCTACTCGCGGCGAGATCAAGATACATCGCGCTTCGACTTCGCTCTTCCATAGCATCGGATCGAAAGCACAAAGTGAGATCTTTGACTTGTTGAGTGTGAGAGCGAGGGTAGATAGAGGCCGATCTTGCTTGACTACTTCATCCTGTTTCAGCCGTGTTACTCGGTATTAGGTGCCAAAATCCTTTGTTGATTCACCCCAAGATCTTGAGACTTTACTCTGTTTGACTAGAGGTCACGGCCGGGAAGGAAAGGTCGGCTTGTAGACTCCGTTGTTCACGTCTATATGGTGGTGAGTCTCGTTGGTTTTCTTCCTAGCAAGGCCTCTCGGTGATGAGGCGATCACTTTGAGATGTTTCATTTAGGTAGCGGCCATCGCTAAAGTCTACCGTGGAGCATTAATGATTTTTTTATTTTAAAAGATGTTGCCTTAGTAAGTAAGTCAGCGATATAATCGTCTGCGGTCTCTCGACTTACTGATGATGGTTTCAGGTGAGCTTTAAGAAAAACAATTGCAAAATTCTTGATTCTTCGGTAGTCTAGTTTATGGTTTTCTCGATATGGGAGGATCTTTTCGTGCCGATTTTTACGGATCTTCTCGGTGATCCTCTCGATGTTTAATAAGCTTCGAATCCGTGATTTGACTTTCTCGCATAGGAGACTTGGTCATATAGGATTTGATCATCGGACCGAGAAAGAAGGCCACTTATCTCATTCGTGGTTTGCGAAACTCAAAATGGTCAAGGATCTTGTTTGTGCTCCTTGCCTAAGCGACGGCAAATGGTTCTTGCCACACACCTCCGATTCTGCATAAAGGATCATGACGGATGCACTGTGTCAACGCTCCATATGGACACACAGAGAACCGCCTAGAGTCACGATCGGTGGGAGGAAGTGTTACGTACTTGTCGTGGTCGGCGACTTCTCGAGGTATTCTTGGGTGTTTTTCTTAGCCTCGAAGGATGAGGCGTTTACTCTTTTTCGTGGTCTTTTGGTAGGCTTTCTTTGAGCTCTGTGTGCATTACGAGCAATTCGCCGATAATGGCAACGAAGTTCAAGAATTCCTACTTTGAGAGTTTTTGTGGTGAGACAGTGTAGAGCACCGGTTCTAAATCTCCATACGTCCCCAACACAAATGGCGTAGTGGAGAGGAAGAACGTGCATCTGGTCGAGATGGCGGGACGATGCTTGATGAGTACTCTACACCTAGGAAGTTTTGAATGAGGGAACTGCTGCTTGTCATGTTTCTAACAGTAGTTTCTTCTGCACTCTTGCATCGCACCTCTTATGAGTTGAGATATGGGCGAAAACTCAAACATTCCCCATTTTCGTGTGTTTGGTTGCAAGTGTTTTATTATGAAGTCTCAGGAACCTAGATAAGTTCGAGTCACGATCTTGTGATGGGATCTTTCTGGTTACTCGACTTCTTCTCGCGCCTATAGAGTGCAGGCTCATGAGTCTAGTAAATTGTTAGAAACACAGTGAGGTGACTTTGATGAGGCCATCGAGGACTAGGCACGATCTCGTCGAGTCCCTTAGAAGCACTCAGAGTCCATCTTTTGTGGACGATGAGGAGGATGGAGATGAGGGTTGTTTACCCGATCCGGCTTCCTTCTCTTCCTCTTGAGGTGCCTTCTTCCACTGCACCTCGAGGAGATCACCTCTTACCTTCGCTTCTTACGAAGCTAGTGGCTGTGCTCCTATCTCATCTGCTAATGAGGTAGATGCCACTTCTTCATCTCACCTGGACCTCCAAGACACATCTAAAAGGACCATCCTTGAGGAAAGCGCATCATTGGAGACCTTCTCGAGCGTGTCACACGTTCCAAAAGCGGCTTGTCTTTATTCTGCTCTCCACTGCCTTTTGTTGCCTCGTTTGAGCCCAAAGGCGCTTGTCATGTTTCTTCCGATGAGTCATGGACTAACGCCATGCACGAGGAATTGGAAAAACTTTGAAAGGAACAAGGTCAGTCCCTTGTTGAGCCCCCTCAAGGTCACAATATCATTGGGACCAAATGGGTGTTCAAGAACAAGCAAAGTGAAGATGGGTTAGTCATTCGAACAAGGCTAGGCTGGTAGCTCTGTAGGTACTCTCAAGTTGAGGGTCTAGATTTGAAGAGACTTTTGCCGTGTAGCTAGACTTGAAGCCATTAGAATCCTCGCTTGCCTTTGCGACTTCTAAGGGTTTCAAGCTTACCTGATGGATGTCAAGAGTGCCTTCCTCAATGGCCTTATTGAGGAAGAAGTCTATGTGAGACGTACCTCCTGTTTCGAGAACCCCAAATACCCTAACCATGTCTACGGGCTTTCCAAAGCTTTGTATGGACTCAAGCAAATCTCTGAGCTTGGTATGAAAGGCTTAAGTCCCATCTCACGAGTCATGGTTTTGAGATGGGCAAAATTGACAAAACCTTGTTCATCCGCTGTCTTGGCATCTACCTTGCCTGCGGATCTATGTGGATGACATTATCTTTGGCGGCTCCTCGCGTTCTCTCGTTTCCCAGTTTTCGATGTCATGAGCTCTGAGTTTGAAATGAGCATGATGGGCGTAGTTGAGTTTCTTCCTTGGCTTCCAAATCAAGCAGAGACTCGGGAGGTACCTTTCTTCATCAAGGCAAATACACTCGAGACCTCCCCAAGCTGTTTCGACATGAATGATGGAAAGCCAAGTATCAACTCCGATGGCATCTACCATGCTGCTGGATCCAGATGAAGACGGCGACCACATTGATCAAAAGGAGTTCAGGAGCATGATTGGCTCTCTTTTGTACCTCCAGTTTCGAGACCGGATATACATTTCTCCGGTGTCTTTGTGCTGGGTTTGAGCTTCCTCCTCGTGATCTCACCGTCAAAGTGAAGCGCATCTTTCAGCACCTGAGAGCTACCATTGACTATGGTATCGGTACTCTTCCTCTTCGTGGTCTCATCTTAGAGCCTTCTCCGTCTGGACTTTCTTTGGATGTAGAATAGATAGGAAGAGCACTTACCGCACTCACAATTCATTGGCACTTCTCTCGTCTCTGGTCTTCGAGGAAGTAATCCTGCGGCGCGATCCGCTGCAGAGGCCGAGTATTTTAGCGGCAGCCCGATGTCTTTGTAGTCAAGTGCTTTGATGGTCTCGACTCTGCAGGATTTCGGGCTATCTATCGACCGCGTTCCACTCTTCTCGTGATAACACGTCTCTGCGATTTGCATTGCCAAGAACCCAAAGGCAACATTCTCGGACCAAGCATATTGATATCGGATATCACTTTCTTCGAGACCATGTAGAAGGGTGACATTGTGCTCCGCCAGGAGAGGAGCACCACTGCGTGATATCTTCACTAAGCCTCCCGGATGTTTTCTTTGCCTTTTTGCCTTCTGGGGAGAGCTTAGTGGTTTGTCCCCACGGACCTTTGTGAGGGGAGTTTTGTGCTACTACTGTATCATATTATATCACATTATATTATATTATTCGCTACTCCTGTCTCGTTTCATTTCTTTTAATATTTGGTCAAGTCCTTCCAAAGATAGGTTAGAGTGTTTCTCTTGCCACATTGCTTTGACTGCTACTTCTTGTCTTGTGCTTCTAGGATGTTGCTTATTAGTTGCTCTTCACCTCTAAGTAGAGCTTACTCACTTCTTATAGGTTCTAGCAGGGGGTCTGCCACCCTTGGGTAGACAGGACAAAGGTTTACTCCTTAGTGTTTGTATAGATCACCGATAGTCCTAGAATCATATGGGGTAGATAAGAACACATCTGAGTTTATAGTCTTCTATATCTTTTCTATGCTCTAAAGGACTGCCTTTTCGGTTTACTTATCAGATTCTCGTTTTTGTTCCTTTGGTTCAGGGGGAGTTATTCTTGGTTATTCCATATTCTTAATTGTGTCATAACTCAACCTGAATTAAAAGATGCATCTCATTCCAGGGAATCGATTTTGTGTCTTTCATCAAGCATTGCATAATAATCAAATGGAGCCTTGTTTATTATCCCTTATGATCTGCTTTCACTTTTACATCTTGCCATGATTTATGCTAAACTGCTAGATCTATCATGACTTTTTATGTGTAGTTTAGTCTTTGACATGCTAAGGTATTTAAAAATGCTAAACTTGAATTAAAATCTTGTCATGATAGCTCTTGAGACTAGTCTGGTTAAAACTATCCTTTTATGATTTTCGCCATGTCAAGTAGGCTGAGTTGAGTCCCAATCTCTTTTGAACTTTTGAGTAAGCTAGGTCAGTTTGTTAAGAAACATGACTTATCTCTAATCACTGGTCTAAAAATTTCAAAAGCAAAAATGATCTCTTTTGTGCGAAAAAACTGATCTCACCAAATCTTTCTCATGAGACGGCTTGCCATTGCACTAGGCATGAACTCGGGGAGCCTTGATGACCTAAGATCACCTCCTTAAGTCTCGTTGCTTGGAGTGGTCGATAAGGCTTGGGATCTAGCACATGGCTAAAAAAATGGTTGAAGCTCGAGAGGCGCTTGTGGATGGCACCTAGTCCGTGAGCTTGCTTTTATCGAGATAAAACCTTAAAGAGCCTTAAAATAGAAAGTCTTCTTAAAAAGAAAATGTGCTAAAATTGCTTATCATCAAAGAGACCAAGTTCGGATAAAATGAGTCCTCCTTCAATCGGTAGCACTCTAAACTGCTCAAAGATGAGTCTTCTTGGTTCAACTTAGATTATTTGACATGGCTTGTATCATCCTTGGATATCTTTAGCTAGACTTCAATCTTGACTTATTTGAATCGCTAAAAGAATTGGATCATTAATCGATTATGGACCTTCTGCTTAGCTCTTCTATACATCGATTGTCATGATCTTGATAGCATTCTTTCCTGTTATGGCTTGGTGTAATACTCAAATAGTCATTTTGGATAATCTACATGGCTCCTAATGCTTAAAACGAACATCATATAGTCTTTTCCTCCTTTTCTACATATTGATGATTTTATTGCCAAAGGGGAGAATGTGTGAGAAAAGCCTTCAAGAAAAGCCTTGAGTTTTGTGTAAAATTGCGCCTTCATCTCATCTCAAGTCTTTTCTTTTGTCAACTTGGTCTTGAGCTTAATTGCACTTGTTTAGACCTTGGTTGACCGGAATCTCAAACTCATCTTATGTTTTTTTGTGATTGTCAATATACTCATCAAGGGGAGATTGAGAGACCATGGAGAGGTCCTCCACTCGAGTGATGAGTATTTGACAAGTGTGTTGATTAGATTGAGAGTTGAGGTTTTAGGTTTGGACCGTCAATGAAGTCGTAATGGAAATCTGAATCATCATTGTATGGAGCGGAACTTCCGATTAATCGGAACTACCGTGTTGGAAATAGGATCTTCCGATTTTCCGGTTTTGAGTTCGGTGAAGGAAATCGAACTTCCGCACAAGGTAGCTGGAGTGTCCGATAATTCGACATTAATGTTCTCTCGAGATATCTGATCGGAATTAAATATCGAAGTTTGTTATTTTGACATCGAAGTACCGCAGTTGTTGAGCGCGAACTTCCGATATTCCTCGACAGTGCGGATATTCGACATCTGAACTTCCGCCGTTGAAGCGCGAACTTCCGATTGTGTCTGTAATCGTGCAGAAGGTTAAATTGTGATTTTGATTTTGTATGAGTTTGAGTCTTATACAAATGTTGATGCTATGATATTGTGCAATGCTATGTGATGTGTTTTGTCTGTTGATCGCAGGGCATCAAGATGGAGTCGTGGCGAGACACGTTTGGACCGGACTAGGCGCAGGAGGCGCTGAGGTCGAACTGCCTGGATGTGTCAAGACGGCGTGAATCTTGAAGCGTTACAGTCGTGGCACAACAAGGTGTACGGAGGCTTAAGTTTGCGCAAGGGGCGAAGGGTCTTTTCGCAAAGCGCAAAAGTGGAGGTTCCTGCCTGGTGTAGCGGGCTTAATGGGTTGGAGGCCCATTAAAATCACTTGAAATAGCAGTAAATCATGAAAAATACATAGAAAAATACAAGATCACCAACCGGGAGTTTGAAGAGTATTATCATAATTTTTACAACTATTTTATGTAAATTACCAGCAGTAATCTTATGAACTCTTTACATAAATATGTAGATGACTGGCATCACGAGCCAGAAGTTCGAAAGAGCTGGCCCAACATGGTTAGAATTTGTACCAGTCTTCAACTCAGTGGTAAGATAATCACGGATAAGCAGAAGATTGAGAAGACTCTCTCTACCTTTCACCCGAATGACGTGCAATCCGCACGCAACTATCGCCAAGACAGCTACAAGAAGTATGCCGAATTGATTGACATCATGCAAGTTGAGGGAGCTAAAGATGATGTTCTAAGAAAGAACTACATCTCACAGTCACCTAGTAGCAATGTTGGCCATGAAGCCAATGCCAGCAGCTACAAGGTGAGGAAACCTCAGGATGTGTCATATACATATCCTCACTTAGGTTTCCATTTAGAAAAGTTGTTTTGACATTCATTTGCCATATCTCAAAATATACAGCAATTGCTAGAATGATCTTGATAGACTTAAGTATCACGACAGACGAGAAGGTTTCATCATAATCAACACCTTGAATTTGTTTGAAACCCTTTGCGACCAGTCGTGCCTTATGAATGTAAATATTTCCATCCATATCTATCTTTTTCTTAAAAAATCTATTTACTCTCAATGGTCGTAAATACCATTAGGTGCATCAACCAAGTTCCAAACTTGATTACCATGCATGGGCTTTATTTCGGATCTCATGGCTTCAAGCCATACTCAAAGTCTGGGTCCACATCGATTCCATATAAGTCTTAGACTCATCATTATTCAATAATAAAATATTATGTCCATACCTTATAGGCAATTGACATGGCCTTTTAGATCTACGTGGGGTTGATGCATCATCTACAGGTTCAACAACATCTTGTTCATCCTGTAGAGGTTCAGTAGGAGTTGAAACATTTTCAGATGGTTCCCAGATTTCTTCGAGTTGCACCTTGCTCCCACTGACTCCTTTGGAAAGAAACTCTTGCTCCAAAAAGACATCATCTCGGGCAACAAACACTTTGTTATCAATCCGATTATAAAAGTAATATCCTTTAGTTTCCTTATGATACCCCACAAAGAAGCACTTATTGGACTTGAATGTGAGTTTATCAAACGTCAAACGTTTGACATATACCTTACAACCCCATACCCTGAGAAAAGACAATCCATGACTCTTCTTGGCCCATATCTCATATGGTGTCTTCTTTACAGTTTTCGATGGAACCTTATTTAAAGTGAAAGCCGCTGTTTCTAGAGCGTATCCCCAGAATTGCAATGAAAGATCAGATTGGCTCATCATTGACCGAACCATGTCCAACAATGTTCGGTTCCGGCGTTCAGACACCACATTCCATTGAGGTGTCCCCGGCGGTGTAAGTTGTGGAATAATTCTACATTTCTTTAGATGATCACCAAACTTATGGCTCAAATATTCACCTCCACGATCAGATTGTAGAGATTTAATTATCTTGCCAAGTTGAATCTGTACTTTATTCTGTAATTCTTTGAACTTTTCAAAGGATTCTGACTTATGTTTCATCAAGTAGACATAGTCATATCTACTGAAATCACCAGTAAATGTTATGAAGTACTAAAAACCACCTTTAGCTGAAGTGCTCATTGGGCCACATACATCTGCATGTACAAGGGCCAATAAGTCACTTGCCCTCTCACCTCTAGTCGTGAAAGGCGCCTTTGTCATCTTTCCAAGTAAACAATATTCACATGTTTCAAATGATTCAAAACCAAATGAGTTTAGAAGACCATCTTTATGAAGCTTCGTCATGCGCTTCTCATTTATATGACCTAGACGACAGTGCCAAATAAAAGTGGGATTCAAATTATTAAGTCGAAGTCTCTTAGCATTTATGTTATAGATGTGCTCATCCTTAAGATTCAAAACATACAACCCATTCACTAATGGAGTATGGCCATAAAGCATATCTTCAAAATAAATTGAACAATAATTGTTCTTTTATTCTGAACTCATAACCTTCTACTCCTAAACAGGAAGCAGAAATAATATTTTTGCTTAAGGCTGGAACATAATAACAATTATTTAGTACCATAACTAATCCTGAGGGTAGAGCTAATGGCAAAGTGTCAATAGCTAATGCAACAACTCTTGCTCCATTGCACACACGAAGATTAATAACTCATCTTGCCAAACTTCTACTCCTTATCAGTCATTGCATCGAATTGCAAATATGAGCAACCGATCCGGTATCAAATACCCAAGAACTGGTCAGAGAAGTGGCAAGATTAATCTCTATAATATTTATACCTGAACTGGAAGTCTTACTTCCCTTGTTCTTTTTCATCTCTGCTAAGTACTTCTTGCAATTTCTCTTCCGATGACCCTCTAGAACATATCCCTTCTTTTCTTGTTTGAGAACAACTCTCAAATTTCGAAACCAGTCAAAAATATATCGTAGATAAAAGGTAGGTGTAGAAGAAGTAGTAGGTGTCACGATCTGCAACAGAAATATATGCAAAGATTCAACACTATGTTTATGTAAGATCTTCTATTAGACACTTATATTAGTGGTCGTGTTCGACCAGTCTACGACTAGCTCGTATCACCAAACGACTAGTCTGGATCCGGTCGTATCATCATCGACTAGTCTGGAATCACTATACGACTAGTCTAAATCTGGTCGTATCACTATACGACCAGTCCATACCTAGTCGAACTTAATCATCAACAGTCAATAAAAGATACTCCCACTATATGTTCTAAACCATGTTTTCCTCAAACATCATATAGTGAGTTCAAGATTCAAAAAATCATTATGTCCTAGTGAGCTTTGGCATCACTGCTAGAAACCTAGTAATTTTAGGTAGGCAACCTCTTACTAATCATATCACATATGACTCTTATCTATTGGGCGTCATCTCTATGCCCCGACAACCAACAGTATTATGCCCCAAGGTCCAAAACCCTTTTAATAACCTTGTCAAGTTAAACCAATACTATGCATGTGGGTGTCCTACACCCACCCCATCTCATTAAGATAATCAATGGCACTCTACTTTGGTATACCTACTAATTAACGATCAAAATTATGACGGACGTAGCAATTGGAAAGACATCAAATTAACTTATTTTTTCTTGAGGGATACTATTCTACCATGTTAAAACATATAATAAAAACATGATCAAATAGCATGACAGGAATAAACATTCACAGATAATCAAATTAAACTGTGAAATAGTATGACCCTTATCATGATGATCTCCATCACCATGCTTCCTGTCCTTCGACCATCATGGTTGAAGTCTTGGACTACATTGATCTACTAAGCAATTACTCCTAAAAGCTAGTAATGAATTACAGACGAGAATATCAAGCATCACATATCGGGACGTAGTCCATTATACAATAATATGTAGCTCGATGGCTATCTCACAGCATGACACGCAAGCCATGAGAAATCCATTTATATATCACATACACAATGGCCCATACTATTCACATCAATCCCTGCAAAAATGAGTTATGCATAGAATCCAATTCTATCAGGTGACATGAACACATAACACCATATAATGCAGCTATGACCACAGCGGTCCCGCTAGCCTGTTAGCGGGTAGGGTTCGAAGGGGCAGGCCCCCTCGCTGGTTGAGGGCAGCGCTCTCGGAAATATTTTCCCGGAAATGAATATTATTCACGTAACCGAGTCTCGGAAATTATCGGATTAATCATATTAACACTATTCCAAACTAATCTGATCACTGCCTTGATACGACCACGCACTGCGGCATACTCCGATGGCGGAATTCCGATCGGTAGGAATATCATGTCTGGCAGTCGAAAACAAGTCGAGTAAATCATCTGGTCCTTTTAGCTCATACCTTCTCATAAACCCATCTGCTATCGCCGAACACTAATCGATCTCATCGACCAGTGTCTAGACCGTTCCATCCATATGAACTGATCTAGGTTACCAAAACCGACCAGTAATAGATCTAATCTACTATTGCGACATATCCAGTATATACGACCGATCTAGATAAAAAAAACTATGCAGGATAGCTCTGATATCATTGAAGGGATATGGGTAGGCTACGCTAGCTGGCAATTCAAAAATTCTACCACGTAAACCAGGATGACATACAAGTAAGATATCACAGATCGTTACCACCAGACGCACAATGTAGCAGAAGAAGAGTTGGAGTAGCCTGGTCCAACGAAGAGCGCGTCAAAGTAGTGGTCGTAGTTGATCTTCTACCGTGGTCGATCGTCCAGCGTAGTCAATCGTCCTCGTAGTCGATCGTCCCCGTAGTTGATCGTCTCCTCCAACAACCAATTGAGTTCCTCACCAAGGTTGCAGATCGTCCTTTCGCACAACAGCAACCGCAGTAGCGTCTCTACGGTTTCCACACGTCCAGGGAAGGAACAACCGTACGTCGGTGTGTTAGCACCAACTCGTACAGTAGGGCTCTAAAGAAGATGGCTCCTAGGGTTTCAGAGGAACAACTCAACTCATGACTTTCGTGCGTCATGTCTGTTACGTGAATCTTCTACGGTAGGTTCATGTGTAATCGGTTGTGACTTGGAAACTCCTTTCCGATTACGAGTCGCCAGTGGCACCTAGCAGGACATAACGATTCCCGAATACGCATGAATTATATCGGACGAACCTTAATGCAATATGATCTACGACTAGGACCTTATCACTTACGACTAGATCGTATCTCTATACGACTAGACCTGTATAGTCTCGACCAGTTTGTAACACCTTACGACCCGGTTTCAACCAGACTACGACCAGCTCGTATATCTATATGACTAGGTCATATTTGGTCTCGACCAGTTCGTAACTCCTTACGACCAGGTTTCGACCACTTAGTGATCATATTCGACTAGCCTACGACCAGCCCGTATCTTCGTATGATTAGTCTGTATCTGATCGAACTGAAAGACCTACTCATGTATTCTCCCTTTGCCTCATGATATGTGGTTGAACTTCAGGTGAGATGTTGTGTCATCCATGGACTGTTCAATACTTTCTTAATCAAGTGTCGGATGACTTCATGTGGTCAAACTCTTCGACCACCAGTGGCATGGCCATGCACTTTTCTTACCTAACCACATCGAGGGGCCAGAGATATCTCTCCTGTTACGTTAGGAGGAGCAAATCTCATATCCGACCAGTCACATTCCTCCGCATGTTTCAGAGCATACCCGAAAGCCACCTTTATAACTACCTAGCTACAAGTAGCGTTTGGCAACTCCAAAGTGTACTCTTACACCTGTAGAAAACTATGCTGATCTCAGATCTAAGGATTGTACATCATCATTGCTTGAGACCAACTGATGACATATGAAATCATAACAATCTCAGCAGTTTTTCAAGGTGGGTCAATCCAATACTATGTTCTCCAACATGTGTTCACATTATTGATTCAATATCCCTATATCCATGACCGGTAAAACAGGGTCATCAATCAATACATGTGTTGGTCGATAGTGTCACTAGTATTCCGAATAGTGACATCCGACCAAGGATACATTTAGAACGACACCATCATAAGTTAAAAGAGTTTCACCAACAAGTCACATACTCGTTAATCTTTATAACTGATAATTCATTTAAGGAACAAAATAACACTTATTCAATAACACATAAACATAGACGTGATACAATCATCTCTATGGTTACCTCTAGGGCATATCCCTAACAGTAACTGCATACCTTTATATAAATTTGGATTCGAACATTTATATGAAGGTACATGAATATATCCCTGTCCCGAACCAAGAAAGAGCAAATGGAAATCTGTACAGTGTGAAACTCAGAAAGTCATTGTGCGGACTTAAGCAATCAGGCAGTATGTGATTTAATCGCTTGAAGTGACTTTCTATCCAAGAAAGGCTACACGAACAATGAGAATTGTCCATGTGTATTTATACGATGATCCTAGGATGCATTTTTGTATAATCTCAGTGTATGAAGATGATCTGAATATCATCGGAACCTTGGAAGAAATTAAGGAAGCAAGCTCTTACCTAGAGTCGCAGTTCGAAATGATAGATTTTGGTAAAACCAAATATTGCCTAGGCTTGCAGCTTGAGCATGCCCCTGAAGAGATATTAGTACATTAGTCAGCCTACACTCAAAAGGTGTTAGAAATGTTTAGCTTTGAAAAGGCATATCCTTCGAAAGTGCCAATGGTCAGAAGATCTTTGCAACAAGACAAGGATCTGTACAGACCTAGAGAAGAGGGGGGGGGGGAAGTCCTGGGATCAGAATTCTCATACTTAAGTGCAATAGAATCACTCATATACTTAGCAAACTGTACTAGATCGGATATTGCATTTGCTATGAACCTATTAGCAAGGCATAGTGCAGAGCCTACTAAAGGCATTGACAGTGAATGAAGGACATCTTCCGATACGTCAAAGGAAGCAAAGACTTTGATCTATTCTACAGAAAGAATCAAGACATGTCTATGAATGGCTATGCAGATGCCAGGTACTTATCGGACCCACATACAGTTAAGTCGCAAACAAGTTATGTATTCCTATGTGGTGGAACTACAATTCCATGAAAATCGTCTAAGCAAAGTCTTCTATTGACTTCGACGAACTACTCGGAAATTATAGCACTGTACGAGGCCTCACAAGAATGTGCTTAGCTTCGACGATTGATTCACCACATCCATCAATCATGTGGATTGAATATCACACAAACCCCCACTATTATTTATGAAGATAATACAACTTGTGTTGCACAAGTGCAGATGAGTCATGCGAAGAATCATCTCACAAAATATATCAACCCTAAGTTCTTCTATGCTCATGAATTGTGAAAAATAAATGAAATTAAAGTACTGAATACTAAGTCATGTGAAAATCTTGCAGATTTATTTACTAAGTCACTACCAGTGTCTAGCTTTAAAAGATGCATATGTGGAATTGGAATAATGAGACTCAGATAAGTGTAGGATTCGGGGAAGATTCACAAACTCATTATTGAAACTTGATCACGAAGATCGAGTATCCAAAGAGTATATCCTGGAGATTAAATGAAACTGGATGGATTTTACTCTTTTTTTCCCTTGAAATTTTTTTTCTGAAGTTTCTCGGTTAAGGTTTTTAATAAAGAAATTCGTGCAACGCAGTAGAACGTGTGTCATGTACTCTTTCTTCAAAATTTTTTTACTGGGCTTTTATAGAATTTTGACGAGGTATGAACATTTGAGGATGTATACCAAGAGAGAGTATTAGGAAGCCATGGACTTGCCCAGTAGTCGGTCCATGTATGGGCACCCTATCCAAAACTCTAACAAAATCTCCAGCCTATAAATATAGAGTACTATTTATTATAAAAAACTGATCGCTTGAAGAACAACAAAAAGAAGTGATGAGTTCTTTATATCTCTGTGTTCAAACTACTATTTTTGTTTTTATGTTTTTACGTTATTTAATATTATTCTTTATTTATTTATAAAGTAATCGTTCAAACTAAATTCGTTAGACAATTTACAGCTGCGAAGCCGTGGGTTTCTCGCGCGAGGTTTTTTTCCCGTCCCCGAGTGGAAACACGTTGGCAGTGTGCCTCGTGGCTCCATTTACCTCCGCTGCTGTCAGTTCCCCATCTTCCCCGTGCCGTCCACCCCACCGGCATTCAATACCACCACGGTCGCTAGCAGTCAATGCGCCACCGCCAGCAACCCGAAAACTGTTCCCACACGGTCAGCCGCATCCGCCACCACAGACCACACCACCTAGTGAGGGCGAGGACGCTGCAAATGGGCGTGGAAAAATAAAGCTCTTAATAAGGATTGGATTCAATCAGTCAATCACGCTCAACCACAAGAAAAGAAACCAAACTCCCAACCGAACTATGCAGTCCACGGTCGTATAGTGGCCTCTCACTCCTACAGGAAGAAAGAGTTTTGGGCTCACGTGATACTATTTATCACCTTAGTTAATAGCAAATTTAGTCTTTTTTCTATGTAAATAGTAAAAATAGTATCCTTTAATGTGCTCCAGCACCGGGCTTCCCACCATGTGCTGCATATGAAATCTGAGTTCCTGGAGCATGGATTAAGCCTAGACCTAGTCCGATCCCTGGGGACACGGCAGGAGCCACCAACATGCCGGGCTTCCGGGCCTAGCCACGGTGGTGACGCTGCGCCTCCTTGCCATGGAGGTGGTCATGCACCGCGAGAGCCGCCGAGAGGAGTGAAAAAAAAATATTTTTTAAAATACTATTTAATACTATTTGAAACTTCAAAAAATATTTTGTCTTTGAATTTTTTTTATTCTTATTTTTTTAACCTCGCACTCGTATCATGAAAAAATTCTACACATTTTGTCACATGAAATCGCGGCGTAACACAACACACACAGCTTCAAACATGGGTATTAACCGTCGCCATCGCCACCCTTTGCAGCCCTCGATGGCTCGGTGAGTAGGCGGACGGTGCATGTGAAATATTATTTGACGACACGGCGGCGGGCAGTAGTACACCGTCACCAGACGCCGACAATGTTACGATCTTGACCGAAATGACTTATGTTAAATTTACAATTGGAGTGAGTGATTGGTTTTTCTGAGGACACTGGCGGACGTAGCGACCTTTTTCATGACAATTGTAGTATATACGTGTCGGCCATTGTACTTTGCTTGGCAAAGCCATGGCAGGACGACTATCCTTTTTAAAGGTTGAAGCTTATCACATTGTAAGGCATCTCATTGCGAAGTGGTCTTGCTTACCACCCTCGAAGGACTTTACTAATGATATTGTCATACTTGTCTTTTGAGGTTGGTTGCCATGGTCAGTATTTTACTTTTTTTGACTTCTCAGTTGACATATCTTGTACTAAGAGCGGTTTACCTTCTTTTGCTAACGCTGAATACATAGGACACTGGCTCGGGCAATGATCATTGGCTTCACAAAAGAAACATGTTATCTTGCTTAATCTATATTATCCAAAGGAATGGTTCCCCTCGCAATTGGAACACTTTATTTTGTGTTTTATCAGCACTATGACCTATTTCTCCACAACGGGTATATGCACAATCTTCTGACTTGGACGCCAACGATGTACTACAACCTGCCGTCACGTCAAATAGTATTTCACATGCACCGTCTATCGACTCACCGAACTATTGAGGGCTGTGAAGGGTAGCGACGACGACGGTTGACCTCGATGTTTGAAGTTGTGTGCTGTGCTGTATCGTGATTTCATGTAAATTTTTTTTTGTAGATTTTTTATTTCTGGTACATGTGATAATACATTTGAAGCTGCGAGTGCGAAGTAAAAAATAAGAATAAAAAAATCCAAAGAAAATAATTTTTTAAATGTTTTAAATAGTGTCAAATGATTTTTAATCTATTTTTTACTCCTCCCAACTTCTCTTGGTGGCTCTTGGGGAGGATAGCCACCTCCGTGGCAGGGAGGTGTGGGGTCATCATCTCCGTAGTAGAGAGGTCCGGAAACCCTGTTTGTGACTCTAGGGTTCAGCAGTGCTCTTTGTCGTGGTCTTGAGGATTAGACTCACTCTAATTCGTATTTTAAAAATTCAAATTTCACATATAATATGCGGTGGAAAAATCCAACCCCTTGAGGCACGATGTATAATGCTATTTTTGTTATTTACGTGAAGGGAGGCCAAATTCGCTACTGACAGGTATATGAGCCAAAACTCCGGGAAGAAGCAGACAAGCAACACGCGAAGCTACTACTTTAGCCACACCAAGAAATCAAGCCAGACTAGCCTACTTCGTCTTCTGGCCCTTTTTTTTCCACGCTAAATTTCCTGGACAAGAAGGCCATGGGGGGAGAAGGAACAATGGCGAGGGCGAGGGCGAGGGCGAGGAGAAGAGGCGCGGGGTGGAGGGTCGCGGCGGTTCTTGCGGTGCTGCAGCTTCTTGCGATGCTGCAGCTTCTTGCGACGGCAACGGCGGCGGAGGCCGGGAAGTACCGGGCGGTGTTCAATTTTGGGGACTCCTTGGTGGACGCCGGCAACCTGGTGACGGAGGGCATCCCGGACTACCTCGCCACCGCGCGGCTGCCCTACGGCCAGACCTACTTCGGGTACCCCACTGGCCGCTGCTCCGACGGCCGCCTCGTCATCGATTTCATCGGTAATTGGCAAATTGGTTCCTCTGAATGTGTTCTGGGGTGTGTCTTGGGTTGAAGGTTTGATGGATTTGTGTGGTTTCGGCTTTCTTGGTTCCTGCAGCGCAAGAGTTCGGGCTGCCGCTGCTGCCCCCGTCTAAGGCCAAGAACGCCAGCTTCGCGCAGGGCGCCAACTTCGCCATCACCGGTGCCACGGCGCTCGACACCGAGTTCTTCGAGAAGCGGGGGCTCGGCAAGACCGTCTGGAACTCGGGCTCCCTCTTCACCCAAATCCAGTGGTTGCGCGATCTCAAGCCCTCCTTTTGCAACTCCACCCAAGGTAGAAGAAAGGAAAAATCGATTATTTACCTACATAGTATATATAGTTCCATTTCATGGATGTTGATGTGTGATTTTGATGTGAGTTGGGTGTGGTATTTTCTTCCCCTTTCCTTGCTTCTGAAGAATGCAAGGAGTTCTTCGCCAAGTCCCTGTTTGTTGTCGGTGAGTTTGGCGGAAATGACTACAATGCGCCGCTCTTCGCTGGGAAGGACCTCAAGGAAGCCTACAAGTTGATGCCTCATGTCGTTCAGGGCATCTCCGATGGTGTTGAGGTAACAATTTTGTCTTTGCTGGTGTCCAGCGTGCTTGTTGTGTGGAGTTTTGTTCAAAATTCTAATTCTGACGAGTGCTGCAGCAATTGATTGCCGAGGGGGCAAAGGATTTGATTGTGCCCGGAGTGATGCCATCCGGGTGCTTTCCGGTGTACTTAACTATGTACAATGTCCCAAATGAGGGGTATGGTTCACGTAGTGGCTGCCTCAAGCGATTCAACACGCTCTCGTGGGTGCACAATTCACTGCTCAAGCGTGCACTAGAGAAGCTGCGTGCGAAGCACCCTGGGGTGAGGATCATATACGGCGATTACTTCACACCAGTTGTCCAGTTCATACTTCAGCCTGAGAAGTTTGGTGAGTTAATCAGTTTTTTATTTTGTGCTGTAAATTGTAATCAGGTCATGAGATATCATACTGTTGATTTGTTTGGTTTAGCACTGGGAAACGTTAGGTGTCTGATACTATGGATTAGCTTTGTTAGTGCTAAGTTTCAGAGGCATGTCTAACTTTTCTCAACATACCTAATTCAACTTCACTGCAGAGTCAACTGTCACACTGATGTTCTCGTGAGATGCAATAAATTGTTGCTGCAGAATTCAGATCTAGGTGTAGGTTCTTCAAAGTCTTCTGCAATGCCATTTATCTTCCATGTATTTAAGATGTGACAGATCATGTTCTGAATATACAAATAACAAAGATAGTAAACAAGTTACTTAAGTTATCATCATGTAGAATCTCTGATCTGCTTCTAGAACGGGTACTATTTACTGCTCATATTACCATGGGAAAATTGCTGACATAGCATTTCTGCACTTTGAAAACGTACCTATTACTAACTGCTTGCAAGTTCTCCATGTTCTTAATTGTGCATGTTCTCTCAAAGGCTATAGTACTTTTTGCGCAATGAGTCTTGGTTTTGGGGTCAAAGGTACTTTGCCCATACAATACGTGCAGCTCAAAAACCTTGCCAATTAAGTTATCGAATCGATACAAGAACTTATATTGTGTTCAATCCATATAAAATTATGGGCACATAAGTTGACCTTTTCTAGATAGTTGGATGAAAAAGTTTGTGTCTGCTTTACTACTGTTTGCAAGAGCAAATTTTAACTTCATGTGAAAAAGAAATCCTAAGGAGCTTTAAAGTTTTTTTTTTGGGTAGAAAGTTAAAGAAATGTGTGTATCATGCCCATACTAGATACAATGATATCCGAAAGCGAAATCTACTTCTGCATGACTGTGTTGTTAAATTGTCATTTTTAATGGGAGATTCGTTTAAGGCACCATGTTGACTTAAGTAATTGCAAAAAGATAGGATAGGTAACCTTCCTACCCTGTACTAGCTCTTACCTATTTAAGATTTTTGGATAACTACTTTTGTTGAAGTTGTTATCACTAGAAGTACAAACACCAGTAAATCGCTCAGTTAGTTGACCCCATCTGTGACCCATCTATACTTTCATATGTTTTGTATATTCCACTTGTACAAAAATTAACATGTACTGCTAGCTACAAGTTAAGGCATGCCCCCCGGCAATTTCCGAACAACATTCTGAATAAATAGAAAAGGCAAAGGTTCATATTGGTGGCACGTCTGTGTCAGAGGGATAATCTTTCATATTTTGTACTGGTGGCTTCAGGGCATCAAGAGATGGGTACATATTCGGCCATGGGCCTATCGTATTTGTATTATTTGCACACTAGCAGCATGGCCATCCTTTATTTTCTAGAGACGACTTTATCAAATTAATTTTGCCGACAATGATAGTGTTTGTCTTGACTACTAGATGATAAGGGGGAAATGCATCATTGCTCATATAAACAGGATATGCATTTATTCCAGGAAATAGAGATATGATTTATCTTTCAAGTATATGCAAGTAGTAGGGACCTAACATTTCTGCTCTCGATGCAGGATTTTACAAACAATTACCTAGAGCATGCTGTGGCGCCCCCGGGAAGGGCCCTTACAACTTCAATCTGACAGCCAAATGCGGTGAGCCTGGTGCCAAGGCATGTGCCGATCCCAGGACACATTGGAGCTGGGATGGGATTCACCTGACGGAGGCCGCATATGGACACATTGCCAGAGGTTGGTTGCACGGCCCATTTGCGGAATCTTCATGAGTCTCCTGCTGCTTCGTCTGTTGTACCTCTAGAGTATCAAAATAGCACACCAAATTGGAGCAGATAAGGTAGTTCCATATAGTTGCATGTATATCTCCTTCCATTTGTTCGAATCCATTGCAGTCAGGTAAAAAGGTGAGATAGGGGGGCTATTAAAGAATGATTTCTTCATTCATCAGGTGGTATAAGTAAAAAGTGTATTGCACAAAATGGTTAAATATGATTATTGATTAAAAACAAGTCTGACTTATTGATTAAAAACAAGTATTGTTCTCTTAACTTTTGCGTGAACATGTTGTGTGCCTTTAATTTACTTTTTACATAAAGTGGCCAGAAGGATTTCCTTTTGAAGCATTTTAGTAACATGGCCTGGTTCCTGGAGAAGAATCTCAAATATAAAATTGCGATGACTTGGATACAGATTGTATGCATTGCATGCTCTGCAGTTGAAAGTTGGAGTGTGAACCTGATCTGTATGTTCTCTTTATTATATTCCATGCTTGCTTGCCATATGTTGAACAGCTCACAACCCCCAGATTAGTGGGAGGACAAGAAGCTTCAGCCGCGGACTACCGAGGATCCCACTTTTTCCTAAGTGATTAGTTGTATAGAAGTTTTTCTTATGTTAATGATGCCCTGACAAATGACGTTTACCCAACACATCACATTAGTGCTTCCTGAATCGTGGCTTTGTGGGGGCATTTGGTTACTTGCCACTGGAAAAATGTGGCAGTCTGTTTTTTTGCTGTTACTTTTGTGTATTTGCCATTGCATAGCATTGTAAGATAGTTATCAACCACTGTGATATTATAATTTTAAATGACCAAAATACCCCTACATTAAGGTTTGTAAACCGTTAAGAAAAGAAAAAAAAATCAGTTAGGGTAGGGCCATACTGATACTGAAATAAGGTTTGGTCTGTGATCGTAAGCCAATGACCTTGCAGGGAATTTCTTCAGTGCAATGTCAGCTTTGGTCTATACACATGTCATATATGTTAAATTGGTCATCTTAAGTTCACGAGGACATGTGTATGTACGTCCTATTGTTTCTTTGGTGTAAGTAGCAAATGTGTATTCAATGCTCTCTTCATGTCACTCCATGTGGAGTACTAAACGATCAAATCTTTTCTGGGATCTCTGGATCTGCGTTATGGAGTAAATACTAGTGAAATTGGATAAACATCCAACAGTACATGTGACTTATTAGTCCATGAGCTGTTGCTAAAACATTGGTAAATCGTTCTAGAGGAAAAAAAAAACCAATACATAAAAAAAAAGGAATGCTCATTTATGCATGAAAAGGATAGCATATCATATTAGAACTCCACCGGTGTTTTTTTTTGGCACACGATTAGTGCACACACCACTATAGTAAGTGCATTGCGCCTGCTTAGCATATACCTAGTCAGACGGAGGTTAGAGTAAACCCACGATCTCATAAAATTCTTACCGACTCGCATGTATATAAAGTAGATACCGGAATTTAACCCACAACTCAACCGCATTAATAGGTGGTTTCCCAAATTCCAGCTGTGCTAGAAGAATGTATAGTTCTGTTTAGAGCTATAGCGTTTGAGAGTTCGCTAGATACCTCAAGTTGTAGGCAATATATCAAAGGAATTATGACAACATCAACATGATAGCATGGAATTGTGCTACTACTATCTTGTATCCCCCTAATCATGCCATCATAAGGGCCGAAATTCGGACCTTGGTGGCACTGAATTTACATACACAAAATCGATCAAACTCGGAACTCCACTAATGGATTCGACTATTTCGGCTAGATGGCTACATGTAGGCAGCTGGAAAATAACCAGCTAAAATCTCTCTCTTTTTTTGGCTTTCCTTTTAACACATTTGGCTCCTCGTCAAAAAAAAAAAAAAAAAAACCCGGCCCGGCAGCACAGCGGCAACCGCGCACGTGGATGATGCGGCGAACAGACAGGTCCGTCCCACCACCACCGCATCATCTGGTGATCTGATCTCCTCTTCTTATACGGACGCTTGGGCCGCTGCCCGCCCGCCCGCCTGCACGGAGAGGCGGATGCCTTTTCTGCCGTGGAATAAGAATACACAGGATCATCCGCCTCTCCATGCAAATCTCCACCAGCAAATGGTGATATGGCCAGAACGAGAATAAAGGAATACAGGATCCTGTTTCCCACCAACTGGCCCGGCGATTGCATGAATGCAGCATCCATTGTAAAATTATAGGACACGCTTAGTGTTCGGACGTACGGTCTAAGCGCTAACGTTGTACATAGTGCTCCGACGTTGGATTTTGTAACATGCTTTTCAGCCGTCCGTCTAGCGCGTAAAGCGTATATGCTCCCGAACATCTCGCGCAGCGCAGACAACATCAATAATCTCCGCATAACTACGCCCCCAAACTCGCTCATCACAATCCCAATCTCCCCGAACATCTCCCGAACCCGAACATCTAGTTCGTGATGCGCAGACAGCATCAATGACCTCCTCCGCACATGAATCCCCTATAAATTCCTCCCAACCGATCTCCCGCACATCAACATCTCCGCAAAGACAAACTCGATCAATAAAATCAAAACAAAAACATCTAAAAAAACACGTTGAAAAAATCTTACAACATCACCGTGAACTGTATGCAATATTTTTTTTCTACAGATGCAACTTTTTTTTATACGGGACACAACATCTAAAAGAACAGTACACAACATTCTTTACAGCGGGTTGCAATAATTTTTTTCAATAGGCCGAAATCTTGCAATATCACTGTGAACAGTATGCAATATTTTTTTTTTCTATGAATACAATATTTTTTTTCTTCTACGGATGCAACTTTTTTATACGAGGCGCAACATCTAAAAGAACAATACATAATATTCTTTACAACGGGTTACAATAATTTTTTCAACGGGCCACAACATCACAACAATTCACCATTTTTGCAACATCAGACTTAGAACAATGGCCCAAGAAAAATTCATTACAGAGTAATCAATCAGGAATTAACGATCGATACATGCCTGCTACAAGAAACTTGCTCCATATCAACTCAACTAATCAACCTCAAATCAGGTATAAACCCCAGGAACCACCGGGAATAAAAGAGAAGGAATACCTTACAAGTTGCAAGAACTGAGCATTCATCAGGTCATGGATGCATGCCGCCATAAGATTGTTGCTAGCCAGCCTGCCTAGCCTCTGCACTCGATGATGGCGGAGCGGCCCCCAGGAGTAGGGGTTGGTCGGGCCGCCCGGCGGGCAGTTGTAGAGGCGATGGCCATAGGAGGCAGCATGGGGGCACAGCGGCAGCCCGACGGTGGAGAGGCGACGGCTCGACTGGAGGAAAGAGAGAAGATAGCAATCGGCCGGAGAGTGCTTTGGAGAGGATGAAGGAAGGAAGAAAGAGAGAGGATAGAAGAGGGAGAGATCTGGTGGAGAAGTTGGGGGGAAGAAATGAGGAAGCAGCTAGAAACTGGAAGTGTTTGGTGGACTATTGAATAGTGAATGAGCACGTCCGATTTGGTGTGGTCGCTCGGTCCGACGCTTGGTACAAATGGTCATCAAGGGATTTGTATGCGTTACACGTGAAAGATGGATTGTAGCGTCCGATGCTAACGGATCGCTTCGAACTTCCTCATCCTATCATTTTCCAAAATTATAACCCAAAGCTTCTGTGCGTATCGTGGCAAGATGGGCCATGGATAGGTGTGGTAATGGGTTGGGTTTCACTTTGGGTTGGCTTTGGATGTGTGGAAATGGTGGAGACGGCTAACGGGTTAGTTTGGTTTGGGTTTGCACTGAAAACGGGTTGGTTTGGTTTGGGTTTGCACTTAAAATGAGTTGGCTTGGTTTGATGTGGGTTCAAAAAGTTCAGGTTTGTATGTGTTCAATCCATGGGTTCGTATGGTTTGGGTGGGCATAGGATGGGATAGGGATATGCTGCCAAGTCTGGCTGAGTTCGAGAGGGGTCCGGCGTGAATCGCCACCGCCGCCGTGGACTTCCTTCTCCTCCCCCAATCTCTACCACGACGGTCATGGCGCACTCCTTCGGATCTCCTCCCCTTCATCTCCAGTGGATGGTTGGCGACAGGGACGACTACAGTGGACGGAAGGGCTAAGGCGGTGGCTGCGGAAAAGAGGAATGGTGCCGGTGGTGGAACGACAACTAAGGTGGGAGCAGGTAGTGTTCCCAGGTTTAGGGGTCAATTTCAGGTGGTGGTAGATAGAGAGGAGGACGAAGGAGGTCGGAACGACACCGATGAGGGCCCCAGCCGTGGAGAAGTGGAATCACCCGTGGTGAACCTTGGTGGGAAAATGATGGTGGAGGCGTGCATATAAGCACGACACAACTCTGACAAACTCTGCTGCAGTGATGGCTTGAACCGAGATGTGATGAGGGAAGCTAACGGCGGCGGTAGCCATGGTGGTGAGGAGGAGGACGGCGATGGTGACCTATGGCAGAGAGGATGGTCAAAGGAGGTGAGGGATAGCTTTGGTATAGCTAGGCGAACCTTGTGACGCATTGGCTCGCCGAGAAGATAACAGAGGCAGCAGGTCGTCGGGAGCCGAGACTAGCAGCGACGCGGCTCAACATCGGTGTCCTTTCGGTTGGCTTCGACGGAGAGGAGTGGAACTGTGAGGATCACAAAAGGGTCATGGACTCAATAGTGGGATCAATTTCGAGGAAGGAACGAAGTTGGCAGCTAATTTGGAGGTTTACCTTGGTAGTCGCGGTAAAAAGGCGTTGCTTCCGCTGGACTTGGGGCAAGACAATGGGCAACGCGACAGTGTTGCGAGCTTATAGGTGTAGGAGAGAGCTAAAAGGGGAGAATGTTGTGGCAGCCTGTGCTTTATAGGCAAGGAAGGAGTCGACATGGTTGATGGTAGTGACATTCATGAGCAGGGAGATGGATGGATTTGGTTCAGGCACCGCTCGATGGGGCCATCACAGGTAATCCTTGTTACGTGGCACAGATGCTGCTGGATAGTGGAGACGAGCAAGAGCGAGGCAAAGACACGTGGCTTGGTGAGGTAGCATCGAGGCTTGGTGAGGTAGCATCGAGGCTTAGTGAGGAAGGGAGCTACGGTGTATGGGACACGCATCGGGGTGACAGGCGGGACATGCCAGGAGGAAGGCGCATGTGCTCGAGGCTAGTAGGTCGAGAAGGGCCAAGGCGATCGTGGTAGGTTAATGCACGAGTATGGGTTGAAACAGTTAGGAAATGGGTTGAAACCATATTAGAGAATTAGGTTGGGTTGATTTGGGTTGAAGTATCATGTGGATTGGATCCTACGGGATGCGAAGTGGGTGGCTTGTTTTAGGAAGTGGAGTTTGTTGTTGTGGGTTGGATTGGAAATGGTTTGGTTTCTCAATCATTAGCAGGCCTAGCCATGGTGCGCAAGGGGAGTGGAAAGGCAAGCTACGACGCGCCAGGGGAGTGGAGAGGTAGGGAACAAGGGTGTTGTAGGATCAAATTAAGATGCCATGTGAATAGGCGCTTTTAAAATACTTTGGCTAAAACTAGATTTTTTGCATAATTTAAACTAAAACGGTTTTGCACAATTGAATGCCTATGTAATCTGGTCTCAACGGTGTGCTAACACCCTAAATCTATGTTGAGGTTTGCAATCCTAGGGCAGCAATCAAGCAATTTAACTATAGGAATATAAATAGCACAATACAAGAGCAAACCACACAAGATGGCACAATAATCTTTTTTCCGAGGTGATTGGAGACTTGTCGATCTCTCCTAGTCCACGTTAAGGAAGACTAACGAATAGGTTGGCTCCTTACGGTCAAGTCCTTTCCCTCAATACACTTAGGTTGCTATTCTTCCATTCCGAGATGGAGAGCACCAAGCTATTAACAACACCCGGCCTATTCACGCTCTTCTTAAAGAGATTACCGCCACAACTCCTCCAAGTTGTCTTGGTGGCAAAGAACAACCAAGAGTAACAGATCCACAATATTCACTTGACCTCAGTTAAGTGGTAAGAAGCTCAAACAATACAATCGTAACATCCTAATTTTTGCATCTTTTTGGAGATTTTCAAAATGAAAATAACTATTTGAGTTTTCTTGAATTAATGAAAGCTTAGTTTAAATTTTCAAAAACTAAAAAAATTAACACTAATAATCTAAAGTATTTTTTTGGACTTTTCTAAATTCATTTGTTATTTCTTTGAGCTTAATTCAATTTAAATCCTTTTCAAAAATTCCTAAATATTTTATTTTCTTGAAAATCCCTCTGGGCCAAATTCTTTCTCTTGGCCCAATTACTTTTGTCACGTGATCCAGCTCTCCTTCTCACTTGCCCAGCTTTGTAGCCTCGTCGCTTCTGCGTCGCCAGCCAGACCCGCATCCCGCACCGCTGCTGCTGACCAGTGGGACCCACCTGTTGTAAGATTGAGGAGGCCGACTTGAGGACGGCGGGGGGGGGGGGGGTGAATAGGCGGTCTTAAAAACTTCTTTGGCTAAAACAAACTTATAATGCAGAAGCTAATAACAAGTTAGTTTTGCGCAATTAAAGCCTAAATCAACTAGTCTTTACTAAGTGCACCAACAATATACAACAAATAAAGACTAGTAAGCATACAAAGATATATAAGTAATTAATGCAAGTAATTTAAATTTCTCAAAGTAAAGCACAAGAACAAACCACAATAGACACGATGATGTTTTACCGTGGTGTTCGGAGACTTACCGGTTTCCCCTAGTCCATGTTGAGGTAAGCCCAACCGAATTGGGCAGGCTCCACAAATCAAGCCAACACCTCCGAAGTAAGTTCAATCACTTGGACCAGTTCCAACACCTCAATCCACTAGGGTTGGTCTTCCTCCACTCCGGAGATGGCGAGCACCAAACCACTCACAACCACGCCGGGCCTTCTCACAAGCTTCTTGAGAAGATCACCACTCCACGACGCCCCACACCGCCTAGGTGTCAAGAACACCAAGAGTAACAAGTCTACGACTTTCACTTGAACTAATCAAGTGTCTAAGCTCAATGGATACACAATCCACTACCTAAGGCAACACATGCACTTAAGGTTTACTCTACAAGCTCACTAAGTGCAACACATGCATATAAGAGATGAGAGGGCTTGCTCTTTGCTCAATAGAATGTATAACCACACCACCACACTTTGCAATGACAGCAACAACCATCCCCAACTTGCCAAGGTGGGTATTTATAGTCCACACACAAAAACTAGCCGTTGGAGGAAAGATTCCATTGAAACAGGAAGAAACCGGTCTGACCGCCAACTAATGGCCGGTCGGACCGCCCAAGTGCCAACGGCTATAAAACTAGCCATTTGAACTTGCTACCGTCGAACCGCCAACCAATGGCCACCGACCGCTTCATCCTACCAGTTGCCAAAGGTAGCGGTCAGACCGCTCAAGGAAATGAATGACATTCTATAACAATGCATTCTCTGGAAAAAAAACATACCGCAAAAGACTCCGGTACTACTGTGCTCCGGTAGTACCATTTCTTAAGTGCGGTATTACCGCACAAAGACTTTGGTTCACTATGTAACCGGTCCGACTGCCCAACACATGGCGGTCCGACCGATAATCCACGGTTAAACCGGTCACTACTGGCGGTCAGACCGCCAGAGCTGAGAGAGATTGCAATTTTCTTCAACTCAATTTGCAAAAATACTTTTGCCAATTGATGCGCTATGCAAACAAGGGTTAGAGGTAAGGTTCTCAACAGTTGCAAAACACATTTGCCAACTTTTAGAATCACACCACAAAGAATAAGATTAATAGACTTAAATCTTTTGCAAAACACATTTGCAAACAAAAGTCACATGCTACAAGAATCATACATGAGCATCAACTATTTATAAAATACATTCGTAAATAAAAGCATCATGCCACAAGGCTAGGGTGCACGGACTTCAACCATTTGCAAATTATAGTCCCATGCTACAAAGATTAAATGCATGAGCCTCGGCTATTTGCAAAACACATTCGCAAATCATAGCACCATGCATAGATGAGCTAGAGCAAACACAATGAGCTATCAACACATGACTAACTCATGCTACTAGTCAAGACCCCTCTTAATAGTACGGCAACCTATACTAGCAATCCGGTCTTCCAACCAAACACCAAGACCGGTAAAAGTCTAGGAACATATACTTAGCCCTAGTTAGTCATAGATTTGCCTTAAGCATCTTCTTGAAGCTTGATAACGCACATCTTTACTTCAAGTCCGGGTCCTTGGCTTTGATAATAATCAACACATGATGATTTCTTTTACTTCGGGATCTTGACTCGATGTTCATCAACTCAGGATGACATCCTTCATTCCGAGTCTTGATATACGTCAACACATGATGCATCCTCTATTAACACATGATGAGTTTTCTCTTGTCTTGATGATCAACCCATGATCATCTCCTCTTCTTGAATCATCATCGGCACATGATGATTTCCTTTTCTTCAAGCTCTTTATACACATCAACACATGATGCATCCTTTACTTGAACCTTAACTTAATGACGATCAACTCACGATGTCATCCTAAGTCTTCATCACTTTGGAACATAACCTATTCATCCAACTCATGGAAAAAGTTAGTTTCACAATATGATTATCATTAATTACCACATCATACCATTAACTCATAATGGTGGGACAAGATACTTCAATCTTTCCCTCTTTTGGTAATTGATGATAACCACTTCAATTGCACATAATTGAATGTAGATAAATATGAGAGAACAAATGAGTATATACGAACTACACAAGTTTTATATACTCAAGTATATGTTTCAACGTGAAGATCCTTAATGTATGTGGAAACTAGAATATGAATCAATACTGATGAAACCACAAAATATAGAGTCAACTCCCCCTAAATGTGTGCATACACAAATGTGTAATAAGAACATATGCACGTATTCAGGTTAAACTTATGGCAGAGTTCAACATATAGTTTGGATCCGAGGAATGCAACAATATATAGAAATATGATATCGAATGCATACATCTTTGAATTTCACCTTTATATCCAAATGAGACTACACACTAGATATAACAATAGAATTGTTAGGCTCATAAATAGATTTATCATTAGTCACTAAAATACTCCATTAACTCATAATGACGGGTCTAGATCCTTCACCTGTCGGCCGGCTATAGCCCTCTTCCTCCCGGTCTCATCCCCCACACGCCGCCGTCGCCGTCTCTGCCTCGGACTCTCCCATCCTCGTCGTTAAATAGCACAACCACCTGCCTCACGAGGTTCGCCTCACTCTCCCTCAAAATCCTAGCTCATCCCTTCGCTTTGCGCCCATCTCGCCGAATCGGCCGAGAAAGTCATGCGTCACGAGCTTTCTCGATGGATTTTGTCGCAACCGGTGAGCTTTTGCCCGCTTCATCACTACAAACTGTTTCGCCTCATCGTGTTCTACGTGATGCACACCTCATCGCCCTTGGGATCCCGACGCACCACCGCTATTGCAGACGCCCGAGCCGCTCTGCCGCCTTTGCCCTTTGCATTGTCACCGTGGTCGCCGTCGGTGGAAACTGTCCGTGTCATTGTCTTTGCCATTTTTCCTTTACCTAGATCCAAAACCCCACCGTCTTCGCCGTGCCTCATCGTCATTGGAACCCTTGGTTCTCGTGGCCCACCGCACCGTCACCGCCGACGTGGCCTACCACATCACCTCCACCTCAGCGCCAAGTCAGTCGAGTTGTTGCCATGTCATCCCAATCAGCACCATGTGGAAGCACACGTGGCAGACCCAAAAACCGAGATTCAAAACCCACATGTCATCTACTTAAACCTTGTGCATTCGGTCCACTGGACCCGAGTCGTTTGTAGACTCAGTTTATAGATCGTGGGCCCACTTGTCGGCCTCCGACCTTTTCCCAAAAATATCACAAAATAAAGATTCCATCATTCATGGGTTCCACCTGTGTAAGATCGAGGAGGCTGACTAGAGGGGGTGAATAGACGGTTTTAAATTTTTTTTGTGTGGCTAAAACCATTTTCTAATGCGGAAGCTAACAACAATTCGATTTTGCACAATTAAAACCTAAATCAACTAGTCTTTACTAAGTACACCAATAATTCTAGGACTATTGATAATGCCAACGATCATACAAAGACATGTAAGCAATTTAATATAAGGAATGTAAATTGAGCAAAGTAAGACACAAGAGAACAAACCATAATGACACAATGATGTTTTACCGTGGTGTTCGGAGACTTGCCGGTCTCCCCTAATCCACGTTAAGGTAAGCCAAACCACGTTGGACCGGCTCCACAAATTGAGCTAACACCTCAATCCACTCGAGGTTGCTCTTCCTCCACTCTGAAGATGGCGAGCATCAAACCACTCGCAACCGCCCGGGTCTTCTCACAACCTTCTTTGAGAAGATCTCCAGCGTAATTCCTCCAAGCCATCTAGGTGTTGACAAACATAAAGAGTAACAAGTCGAAGACTCTCACTTGAACAAATCAAGTGTCTAAACTCAAGTGGATACACAATCCACTAGCTAATGCAACATAGGTACTTAGGATGTGCTCTCTAAACTCACTAAGTGCAATACATATATATAAGAGTGTAGATGACTTGCTTTTTTGCTCAATGGAGTGAATATGGCACCAGCAACTCTCCCACAATCGGCCACATGGAGGTATTTATACTCACTCAAATAAAACCAGCTGTTGGAAGAGAATCTTTAGAAAATCAGGAAATATCGGTCAGACCACCAACCAATGGCCTATCAAACCGCCCTATCTCCAACGGCTATAAAACTAGACGTTGGATGCACTACCGGGTCGACCACCTTCACAAGGGCTAGTCAGACCAGACCCAACCGGTTAGATTGCCATAGGGGTGGTTAGATCGCTCAACAGAGAAAGGCCCAGAACCAGAAAATAAACTCTTCTAGAAAAATGATTCGCAAAAGATCAGTATTACCACCTTGTAGTAATACCATTGAAGAAATGTGGTCTTATCACGACCAGGTGACCACCGAGACATCGCCAACTCATGGCGGTCAGACCGATACCCCACCGGTCAGACCGACTGACATGGGCGGTCAGACCGACTGACATGGGCGATCGATCACCATCGTCAACAAGATCGAAAACAGACACACACCTTGTTTTAACTCAATTTGTAAAACACATTTGCCAATTGATGCAAGTTGCACACAAGGGATGAAGGCAAGATTCACAACAAGTTGCAAAATACATTTGTCAACTTTTAGAATCAACGCCACAAGGAATAAGGTACATGAACTTAAACTATTTACAAAACACATTCGCAAACTAAAGTCACAAGCTACAAGAATTATGCATGAGCCACAACTATTCGCAAAACACATTAGCAAATATTGGTAACATGCTAACGAGAGCTAGAGCAAGCATTAAGAGCTATCAATATATAACAAACTCAAGCTACTAGTCAAGACCCCTCTTAATAGTACGACAACCTATACTAGAAATCCAGTCTTCCAACCAAATACCAAGATCAATAAAAGACTAGGAACACATCCTTATCCTTAGCTAGTCATACATTTGCCTTGTATATACACATGATAGCTTGATGATGCATATTTTCACTTTAAGTCCAGGTCATTGTCTTGATATGCATCCACCCATGATGCATTTTTCACTTGACCTCCATCAACACATGATGAATTTCTTTCACTTGTCTTGATGCTCATCAACACATGATGACATCTTTCATCCCGATTCTTGACTTGAATATCCATTATGAACCTGCTGCCCTAAATGTCCATGAGGAGCCAATCCTTACCCTTGGGGCTGAAGAGGAGGTGGAGGAGGCACCTCAGGAGGAGCATCTCTAGGTCTGTACTCTTTGTGCTCTATGTCACAAGGATTATCAAAATTAATCTTACTTTGGACGAGCTTTATAATGTAAAGAGCAAAATATATACTCTTTGCCTCATCTCCCTTAGATGTGGCAATCTCTCTTATGATCAAATCCATCACATCAATTCTAGTGCATCCATGATATATTTCACTACATTCCAGACACGCCCATGTATTTCATCATTATTTCCACTCCTAGAAAACAATGATGCTCTCATGATCCTGTTAATGATTCTAGAAAGAGGGAGAAGACCGCTTACTCTTCCACGCACAAAATGATTACCTTGATCACATAACTCATCCACCTGAGTAAGAGCGAGAGGTTCTTGCAGATGTACTCTGATTCCCATTGAATCTCCCACACTTAAAGCACTCAGAAAATCATCCCTAGAAGCTTTGAGATGTTGTTGTCCCGTCATCCAAATGAGATAGTCATGGTCCGGGGACACATAAATAGTTGCATAAAATTGGCGAATCGCCTTGGCATGAAAGTTTCACCTCAAGGAAACCAAAGAATCTAAGCTTACATCCCGAAATAGACGATAAAGACCTTTATACACTAGATTCTGTCTCAAGTAACTCCACTTCATAAATTTGTGATTAGCAAACTTCTTATTGGCATAGATAATCTGATAAAAATCTTGCTGAAAGAGAGTGTGGAACATACTCATGGTAGCATTCATTGGAAATCTGAATTGATTTATGTGCCTCAGAATGGTATACTTTTCACTCTTCAATCTTGCCACATCAAGTCCAACAAACTGACTATGATCTGGGGCATCATTCTCATCCTCATCCTCATCATGGTCTGATTCTTCATAGTTGTTATCATTGCTGTCACTTGCCTCTTTTTCTTCAACCTCTTCTTTATATTCATCCCCGATAGGAGCTTTTCCTTTTGTTGAAGAGGGAGGAGCAGCCGAATGACACATTGTCTGCTTGCGCAGCATAGTTGTTGAGAAAAGAGTGCAAGGGATGTCAAAGAGATTCAAGGAATAAATTAATGAACATTTATAATGCCTTTTCTGTCAATCCTCTCTGTCACAGGTGGTCAGACCGCTGATATGGCTAGTCCAACTGGTCAGACCGCCATGTATAGCGGGTCAGATCGCTGGGGATTAAAAGAGGACTGATCTTGGGATCAACCCAAAAATTACAAAATTGATGCAAAGCATAATGGATACTTATTAATCTACTCACAAACTACTTGCAGGTCAAGAATTTGCCACCAAATTGAGTTGAAATTAGGATTTTGCGACAAACCCTAGAAATTTTGGCAAATCACAATATGAGTAAATTTACAAGTAGGGAAATAGGGATTACCAGCTTAGATGAAGAGGGGGAATAAAGGGAGATGAATCCTTGAAGAAATTGAAGTGCAAATATCCGGATTTTGTTGAACAATATCACCTAGGGTTCCATGGCATTTGAAATTTATCAAATAAAAACTCAAACCAAACCAAGGAATTGAGAGAGGAGGTGAAAGGAAATTGATAGATTACCTCATGATACACAAGAGATGGCTGGAGAGGGAGATTCAACTTGGAGAGGGTGAAGGCGGATGGAGGGAGATAGAGATGAGGTTTCAGTTGGTGAAGGAACCAAATGGAGAAGATAATTGTTCGAGCTTGAAGTTATAAGGTCCTTCACGCAAAATCGATCTGACCGCTGGGCACAGGCTCTCCGACCGGTAGGGTCAAGGTCGGACCGCTCGGGACGGCTAGTCGACCTACCGTGGATCAAATCACAAGAGGTTCAATTCTGGATTTTGAAGAAAAGAGTGAAATGTTGTATTTTGCTCCAAACTTTCACACATTCAACCAAATAAATATATTTGGAGCATCTCCAACTTATACAACCCTTGAAAAATCCAATTCTCAAATAATTTTTATGAAATATGCTTTTGTTTTCGCAAAAGAAACTTATTTTCATGAAACTTCTTCAAATATGCCAAGTTGAGCATATGATGAAATTTAAAACATCTAATTATATGTATGAGTCATTAATACCATTATGGACCTATTCATGTGAATAAATTTGACTGAAATGGCGAAACTCACATAAGTGTTAGAAAGTGATCACTTATGTCAAACTAGTGTTTTGGACGAGTTTCAAAATCAAATAACTTTTGCTACGTTGACCTTTTGGAAATCATGTGAATACCAAAAGGGTTTAGAATAGCCAACTCTAGGATATTACTTTTGGGATGGTTTTTAAATTCCTTTAAGAATAGATTTTACACAAAATCTAGTTTATGTTAAAAACAAGATACTATTATTTTGGATTTTTGCTAGAAACTCTTTTTCACTTAAAATAGGTTTTTCTTGAGATAAAACCTTTGAAAAGCATTTATATATATTTTAAAAAAGGTTTTTCAAAATATTACTAATATTTATGAATTTTTTGACCTTTGGCTAAAAGGCTCCATTTTGAAAAATATTACTAGCACTTCATTTATTTGGGCACACTTAGGGATGTGACATGCATGAATATGACTTAGCACTCCCCCCTTAATGTGCCATTAACCATCTTACTCAAGATTGTACTAAAGAATATTATAAATAAGAGCAAGAACACCTTTTTGAAAAAGATTTTAGTGGAATACAACCTACACAAGGTAAAAGAGCTAGATACTTCAATGTAAATACTTGTTACCGAGATGACATTCGTTCTTGATATGAAATGACCATCCTTAAGCTTAGTTCCAATTTTGCACATGGTGGAATCTACCTCTTTATGTGAGCCAAACCTCCAATGCCTCTCAAAGTACCTATTAATCATTCAAGCACCTTTTGATACCCAAACTTGGTTAAGTCCTTGAATGTTAGTCACAAGAGATTTGGGCATCCAAATGGCCCTAGCAATAAACTTTGGTGAACTAACAATTCTAGCGAACACATTGCCATTTTTATCATTCCTCAGCAAATAATGATCATTATAGATAATAGGCTTAGGAGAGATACATTTGGGACAATCCTTACTAAAATATCTCTTTTCCCGACAATTGTAGCAAGTTTAACGTTTTCTTCCGTCCTTTGTCTTGTTGTATTACTTATTACCGACTTGCCTCTTCTTTGAATGTCGAGACTTGATAATCATTTGATTTGGGCGCACTGAGGCATTGTGGTCCTTCTCATTGCATCCAAGGCACTTGACATATTTCTTTGTGTGTCTTGCATTGTACCTTGTCTTGCTATTCTCCTTTTTCTTGGAAGTGAAGCCAATTCCACTCTTATCTTGCAAGCATCTTTGCTTGCTCAATATCTCATCGAGAGTGACCTTCCCTTTGAAACTTCTTTCCAAGTCAAGTTTTAATTTTGTGACTTGGGCTTTGAGCTCTTTGTTTTCCTCTATAAGGTTAGTATCACAAGATATAGAGGAAATAGAAGCGTCTGTTTTTGAGCAGCAAGGCATATCAAGTAAACCACCACAAGAGGTGGATATGCTAACCTTAGATGAAATGCAAGAATTACGAGCTACACATGGCAATCATATAATAAATCACATGTTATGCCTATATCCACCTTAGAGCTAGTGACTTTCTTGAGAACGAGAGACTCATGTTCTTCTTTTAGCATATCATAATTATTTTGAAGAGAGATGCGCTTTTTCTTTAAAACCTTGAATCTTATCTTCTCTTGTAATACTCTGAAAAAATAAATAAATAAATAATAATAACGTCTTTAAGGGCTTGTGCGTAATTAAATAAAAAGAATTTCAGAATTTTTTTAGAGCTATATAAATGGATTATGGATTTTCTAGAAACCCTAGCCTATTCTTTTTTTCCACCGCCGCTAGCCAAACCGTTTTTTGCTTTTGCTTTGC
The DNA here is from genome assembly GCA_036346395.1 of Hsuehochloa calcarea. NCBI lineage: Eukaryota > Viridiplantae > Streptophyta > Magnoliopsida > Poales > Poaceae > Hsuehochloa > Hsuehochloa calcarea. The sequence goes on along the minus strand of CM070603.1, from coordinate 19,907,534 downwards.
GTGTCGTCACCACCAAGTTCTACTGCGTCGCCTCTGTAGCGTGGAAGCCGCCTCGGTCTGCCTTCTTTGTCGCTGCGTGTCAAGTGCGGTGTTCTTTGTCTGCTTTGCTTTGCTGCATCTGCCGATCTTCGCGCGCCTTTCCAGCCGAGTGCGGCTGCTGCCGCTAGATTCATGCGCTGCTGTGTTGCGTTGATGCAGCCGTTCTGCTGCTGATTTTTTTCTTTGCATCACGCCGAAGTGCTTCTCCGAAGCATAATTGGAGATTAGATCAAGGACTAATCTAGAGAGAGAAGGGCGGAAAAATTTAGTGTTTTTGGCATTCTTCTACAGGTAATGATCTATATTTTTATCTCTGTTTTGCTAATTTAATTAGAGATTATAATCTAGATTAATTAGTGAGGTTTTATAATTTTCTAATAGAGAGGCCGATTAATGAGTTTGTTTAACCTTGCTGTCCGTTGTACGATTTATTCGGTACCTTAATGACGAATTTTGGAAATCTCATCTACTAGTTAATTGTAGATAATGTCGATATCTTTCTATAGCATATTTAAACATGTCGATCGGACAAGTAGAATTCGAGTTATGTTTTTTGGAAGACTGCTGTTTTTACGGTTGTCGTCTTTCGGCGCTGTTTTGGTAGACTGTAGATTAAAAATAGTAAATAGCCTAATTAGAGTTTTTGATCTACATGAAAGGTGTAGATAATTGTCCAATGGTTCTGTAGAATCTAAGAACACGCATTTTGGTTGAGTAAAACAAAAGTTATGAATTTAGTAAGACTGCTGTTCCGAAGCGGACAGACCGGCTTTCTGGGCTAAATACGGAGGGTTAGATGATTTAATTAGAAGACTGTGTAATCTAAGAAAATGTGGATAATTTTATAAAGAATCCAGAATGGGGTGGTTTGTGGTGATCGGACTTTCGAGTCAAAAGTTACGTTCGTTCTAGTAATAAGTCAGCTATGGGTAACTATTCGGTACCGGAGTAACGTGGTATATTTGGGGACGTGTAGGAGCGTTGTCGATTGATTGTTGTTCTTATGATGCTGTAGCTTGTATTGAAGTTTGTGTATTTAATATAGGAGAGACGTCGTGCTTGTTGCCATCTGCTAGCCAAATCGTGCGTCGCAACTAGTAAAGGCAAGTGCATGGTAGACAGCGATCAATGATGATCACTGTGATTCTTTATCTTCTATTACCATTATTGTTGTGCTTTTATTCTGTTTAATTGCAAACAAATAATTGGTATGTTTATACCTTTGTTGATAAATACGATGAAAAGTTGGATATGATGTTTATGATGGAGTTTGCATGTTTGCATTCATAAGCATCTTTGCATATGAGCAGGTGATCATGAATGATCACAACTCCACGGGAGTGGAGGAGGTCCCCGATCCTTATGGAGGAACGGGCTTGAGATAGTGAATATTGTCGTGAGCATTCACTCATGCTATACCGGTATACGCGAAAGAAGTGCATGTGGACATGTAGATTAGATTTGCATTGATACATGAGATTAATGGATGTGAATCAAATAGAAGTACCTGTGATGTTAATGAAGTTATTGAATGCTGTTGGTTTATTATTGTTCGTTGTTTATGGATGTGTTTGCTGAGTCGTGGACTCACCCTTGCTCTATTGTTGTCTTTAGGTGATCTTCGAGGATGCCGTAACTGAGAGCGAGTAGAGCACATGGACAACACATGATCATTCGCCATAATATTCTTTTCATTCAATATTGGTTTATACTTGGACATGTTAGAGGTTGAATAAAGTTTAGGACATCGTTTGGACTAGACTATTTGCTTTATTAATTTGGACTCATTAGTTGATGCTATTTTGGATTATTTATCTGGTTATAATTCCCTTTGCTTATTTATTATCGTTTGAACCATAATTATGCATGTCCTTCTTGTGGTCCATTGATATGATTATCATTGTCTCCTTGCTGTAATTTTTATAGTGTGTCGATAATTATTAGTTTAAAGTGTAGTGTGGTGGCATTCTAGGCTCAGTGTTGGGCCGGGGTGTTACAGTTGGTATCAGAGCGGGCTTTAGGTCCGTGGTGAATAGATTAACAACATAGGCAAACTAAAATTGTTAAAATTTGTTTTAGTTTAGTAAATCAACTAAAATTTGCTAATGGTTAACTAACCTAAAATTTGACACACTAGTGCACAATAGGTTAGAGAGAGGTACGAATATAGTTTTACGCTTCCGTTATGTTGTTTATTGATGGATGAGTTTATTTTGATCTTTGAACTCATTGTATATTGTTGATTGTGGTTGATAGCTATGCCGAGGGGTAGAGGACGTGGTCGTGGTGGCCACGGTCGTGGAGGTCGGGGCCGCGGACGAGGGTCCGTGGAGCCACCTCCTGTAGCGCGTATGAGTCGATGGCGAGGGGTTGTTGTTGACCCGCCTCGGTTGGGGTCCGTGATGAGACCCCGCTTTCTCGAGAGAGTTGGTGGAGAGATCCGTGCTTTCATCAACAGCGCCGGCACCCGCTTCTTCGCGCATCTGTTGTTGCTCTCTGCCGCACATCCACCGGTTCTGAGGCGCGATGTCACTTCGAGAGTGGATGGGGTTGAGGTTTGATTCGCTTGATCTGTTGGGCACACCGGTCCAGCAAATGGACTGGTTGCGATACATGGAGAGGCGCTTTGGAGCTTTAGAGATGTCTTCACCTCGAGGGTCCGCTTTGTAGCCTTTCAACCAAAGGGCAAGCGGATATTTGGTGGGAGGGCGTGTTGTCTTCGAGGACCGCCACTCAAGGGCCGATCACTTGGGAGGACTTTGTTGATCGCCAAGGGAAGTTCTACCCTACTCATTTGTTGAGAAGATGGAGGTTGCCTTGACGACCTTTGCTCGTGGGAAGAGGTCTATTGCCGAGTATGAGGCCGAGTTCAACAACTTGGTTCGCTTCGTCCCTTCAAGAGCGAACGATGATCTTCGAAAGCCAAGAGGTTCCGTCGGGTCTCACCTGAGTACCGACATGTGTTGGGAGCTACTCCACTCTGTGACTCACACTCTGCCAGGAGCAAGCTAGGGGCATGGAGTTGGAGATGCACGACTCACAAAGGGGCAAAGAAGCCTCGGTGGATCGGTAGTTTCGTGGTGACCGTAAGAGGAGCTCTAGTGAGGAAGTGGGTCTGTTCGACACGCTTTCAAGAAATTCAAGGAGGACCGCAGATCTTTCAGTCTAAGCGATCGAGGCCGTTCTCTTCTTGGCGCCGTCCTTTGCGTGTACTCGGCTCTTCATCCTGCTTCGAGGCGGGCATGCTTTGCTTTAAGTGCGGTGATGGACACCGTGTCGCTGAGTGCTCTTGGACGGAGATTGCCGCGGTGTGGCCGACCGGGTCACAAGGAGCGGTGTGTCGCTAGAACCCGCTAGCGTGATCAAGTGGAGCTGTGCCATCTTCTTCTTCTTCGGGTCCCGCCGAGGATCTTTCCGGATGATGATCGCCTCCAATGATGCCATTTCCTTCACTTGGCGCCTCGGAGGGTACTATCGGCACCGCCACCTTCTACACCGCCTCGGTTGCACGACCGGCTTTACCGCACCGCCACGCCAGATTGTTGGGGCTCGCCGCCGGCGTCGTCTTCTTCGCCATGGCGCCACCGAGTGTACGCCATGCCCACAATGGAGTCCGCGGTCGCCCCGACGTGGTGACAGTACTTTGCTTGTGGATTCGCTTGATGCTTTAGTCCTTTTTGATTCGGGGCTACCTTTTCGCTTGTCTCGACGGCGCTTGCTAGGAGAGCGAACTTGAGTATGCAATGGATTTCTCGACCGGTGTTGGTTAGTTCTCCGGGGTATTATTGCTAGCTCTACTGCTTGTCCCGGTGTTCTATTATTATTGATGGAGAAAAGTTCACGGCGAATTTGATAGTTATACAAATGGAGCCGCTCGATGTTATCTTGGGTATGGATTGGTTGCACTCTTATCGAGCCGTGATATCTTGTTTCAGAGAATATCGTGTGCACCTCGCCCGGGAGACTTTGACCTTTCAGGAGTGCGCCCGCGCTCTCTTTCGCTTTGGCCGGATCGTTCTCGGTCGCGCAGTGAAAATCGGGCTTCTTTAGCTCTTGCCGAGAACCGAGCGTGGCCTCGCAGATTGAGGAGATTCCGTGGTCGTGATTACCCGATGTGTTCCCACCGAGCTTCCGGTTTGCCACCGCGCGAGACGTGAGTTTCGCATTGATCTTGTTCCGTACTCGTCCCATCTCGATGTCTCCATATCGATTAGCACGTCCGTTTCAGGACGAGTTGAAGAAGCAATTGGATGATTTGTTGGCTAAAGGTTTGATCAGGCGTAGCGTATCGCCATGGGGAGCTCCTGTTCTATTCACTGAGAAGAAGGATGGGAGTTGGCGCATGTGTATTGATTACCGCGACTTAATGCAAATCACAATCAAGAACAAATATCCATTGCCCGCATTGAGGACTTGTTTGATTGGTTGAATGGAGCTCAAGTGTTCTCCAAGATTGATCTCCAGTCAGGGTATAATCAAATCCGGGTGCGTGAGCAGGATGTAGAGAAGACTGCTTTCTCCACCAGGTATGGACATTATGAGTATAAAGTTATGTCTTTTGGATTGACTAATGCACCTGCCATTTTTATGGAGACCATGAACAACATGTTGCACGAGTATCTAGATGATTTCGTGGTGGTGTTTATTGATGATATTCTTATCTATTCCAAGACTAATGAGGATCATAAGCGTCATTTGAGGCTGGTTTTAGATACTTTGAGAGAGCACAAGTTCTATGCTAAATTGAAGAAGTGTGAGTTCTGGATTTGAAGTGGGTTTTCGGGTCATGTGATTAACCCTCGTGGCATTGTGTTGATCCTAGCAAGGTCTCCACAAAGGGTGGATTGGAAGAGGCCGACTAGTGTGAAGGAGGTGAGGAGTTTTCTCGGGTTTGGTGGTTATTATCGGCGTTTTGTGCAGATTTCTCTATCATCGCCAAACCGATGTCTCAACTTACTCGTAAAGGTGTGAGATTCCAAAGGACCGATGAGTGTGAGCGCAGCTTCGATTTTGAAGGACAGGTTGGTGACCTCTCCTATTCTCACTCTTCCCGAGCCGGGGAAGCGGTTCACAGTCTTTTCAGATGCGTCTCGAGTGGGTCTTGGTTGTGTGCTTATGCAAGACGGTAAGGTAATTGCTTACGCGTCAAGGCAGTTAAAGAAGCACGAGCAGAATTATCCCACTCATGATTTGGAGTTGGCTGCAGTTGTCTTTGCTCTCAAGATTTGGAGGCATTATCTATACGGCGAGCCTTGTGATATTTTCACAGATCACAAGAGTCTCAAATATATCTTCACTCAGAAGGATCTGAATTTGAGGCAAAGGAGGTGGTTGGAGTTGATCAAGGACTACGATCTTACCATTCAGTATCATCCAGGCAAGGCCAATGTTGTTGCAGATGCTCTTAGTCGTAAGGCGACTCCCGCTACTCTAGATTGCCTCATTGCTGATTTTGATCGCATGGGTATATCCTATTGTTATGCGGGCACATCACATGTTGAGACTCAGTTGATTCTTGAGTCAGCTATTCCAGACCGTGTGCGGGAAGCACAACAGAGTGACCGGTTATTACAGGAGGTTAGAAAGCGTCTCGATGAGGGTAAAGAGAGTGATTTTAGCATGGACGATTCTGGTACTTTGAGGTTTAAAGGACGCCTTTGCGTACGCAAAAGGCGAGGTCAAAGATGATATTTTGAGGAGGCACATCGCACTCCATACACTGCTCATCCCGTGAGACTAAGATGTATCGAGATCTCAAATGTAATTTTGGTGGAAAAGAATGAAGGTGGACATTGCTAATTATGTGGCTTCTTGTGGTGTTTGTCGCAAGTGAAAGCCGAGCACAAGCGCCCCGCAGGTTGTTGCAACCTTTGAGGTACCCAGTGGCCTTGGGATGATATCTCTATGGACTTTGTGGTGGCGTGCTACTCGCTCGGGCGCGAGGGAAGGATGCATTTGGGTAGTGGTGGATCGACTCAGAAGTCTCACGACTTCATTCCTATTCGCACGACAAATTCAGCGAGTGATCTAGCTCCTATTTATGTGCGTGAAATAGTAAGACTGCATGGTGTGCCAAAGACCATCATTTCTGACAGAGACGCGAAGTTTGTCTCCAAGTTCTGGGAGAGTCTGCAGAGTGCATTGGGCACACACCCGCCTTAGTACAAATAAGCCACCCATGCATGATGGGCGCCAGAGCGCACTATTCGGACTTTGGAGGACATGTTGCGATCTTGTGTTCTATCTTGGAAGGGTAGTTGGGAGGACCAGTTGCCACTTGCAGAGTTTGCTTATAATAATAGTTACCATTCCAGTATTAGAGCCGCGCCATTTGAGGTTCTCTATGGGCGGAAATGCAGATCGCCACTTTGTTGGGATGCGCTTGGAGAGAAGGCGCTTTGGGTCCGGACTGGATTCAAGACCGCTGAGCGTGTGGCCATGGTGAGGCGTAATCATTAGCGCCTGCAGAGCGCATGTAAAAGTTATGCCGATTTGAGGAGGCGTGACTTGGAGTTTGCGGGTGACCAGTGCTCTTGAGAGTGTCTCCCACTAAAGGTATTGTTCGTTCTTGCACTGAGGGAAGCTTAGCCCGAGGTACGCTTGAACCGCTCCCGATTATTGCAAGAATTGAAAGTTAGCCTACCGCTTGGACCTTCCCGAGTCCATGCGTGGAGTTCATAATGTGTTTCACGCCTCGATGCCGAAAGTTTTGAGAGACCCAGAGCATAAGATTTCATTAGAGCCGACTATTGAGCAAGACCTCACAGCTTGAGTTGCGTCCCGGCCGCATTTTAGAGAGGTCGAGCGAGTGCCGAGGCACAAGACGCTGGTATACGCCAAGGTGCCGTGGACACATCACCCGAGAGAGAGGCGACTTGGGAGTTGGAGTCTCAAGATGCGCGAGCTATACCCGAGTTGTTCACGCTGTATGTGTTATTTTGTTGTTTAATTTCAGCAAGGTAGTTTTTATTTGAGTAGAACATGAGTAGAATTCGGGTCGAATTGCTAAGGGGGTAGAATGTAATACTCAAAAATAAATAAATAAATAATAATAACGCCTTTAAGGGCTTGTGCGTAATTAAATAAAAAGAATTTGTGAAAAATAGAATTTTAATTTTTAGAGCTATATAAATGGATTATGGATTTTCTAGAAACCCTAGCCTATTCTTTTTTTCCACCGCCACCAAACCGCTTTTTCTGCTTTTGCTGCAGGCCGCCAAATAAGTTCTGCCATGGCCGCTCAGCGTGGAAGCCGCCTGGTCCTCAAGATCATTGTCGTCAAGGTGTGTGGCGGGCGTTGTCAGGTCTGCTGCCGCATCGCCGCCGATTCATTGCCGCGCTTTTCCAATGTAAAAGTAAGCTGCCGCCGCTAGATTCCTGCGCCAGAGTTATGTTGATGCACTGCTCACCGCTGATTTTTTTTCTTTGCACTGCTGCCGATTGCTTCTCCGAAAGCATAATTGGAGATTAGATCAAGGACTAATCTAGAGAGAGAAGGGCGGAAAAATTTAGTGTTTTGGCATTCTTCTACAGGTAATGATCTATATTTTTATCTCTGTTTTGCTAATTTAATTAGAGATTATAATCTAGATTAATTAGTGAGGTTTTATAATTTTCTAATAGAGAGGCCGATTAATGAGTTTGTTTAACCTGCTGTCCGTTGTACGATTTATTCGGGTACCTTAATGACGAATTTTGGAAATCTCATCTACTAGTTAATTGTAGATAATGTCGATATCTTTCTATAGCATATTTAAACATGTCGATCGGACAAGTAGAATTCGAGTTATGTTTTTTGGAAGACTGCTGTTTTTACGGTTGTTGTCTTTCGGCGCTGTTTTGGTAGACTGTAGATTAAAAATAGTAAATAGCCTAATTAGAGTTTTTGATCTACATGAAAGGTGTAGATAATTGTCCAATGGTTCTGTAGAATCTAAGAACACGTATTTTGGTTGAGTAAAACAAAAGTTATGAATTTAGTAAGACTGCTGTTCCGAAGCGGACAGACCGGCTTTCTGGGCTAAATACGGAGGGTTAGATGATTTAATTAGAAGACTGTGTAATCTAAGAAAATGTGGATAATTTTATAAAGAATCCAGAATGGGGTGGTTTGTGGTGATCGGACTTTCGAGTCAAAAGTTACGTTCGTTTTAGTAATAAGTCAGCTATGGGTAACTATTCGGTACCGGAGTAACGTGGTATATTTGGGGACGTGTAGGAGCGTTGTCGATTGATTGTTGTTCTTATGATGCTGTAGCTTGTATTGAAGTTTGTGTATTTAATATAGGAGAGGCGTCGTGCTTGTTGCCATCCGCTAGCCAAATCGTAAGTCCGCAACTAGTAAAGGCAAGTGCATGGTAGACAGCGATCAATGATGATCACTGTGATTCTTTATCTTCTATTACCATTATTGTTGTGCTTTTATTCTGTTTAATTGCAAACAAATAATTGGTATGTTTATACCTTTGTTGATAAATACGATGAAAAGTTGGATATGATGTTTATGATGGAGTTTGCATGTTTGCATTCATAAGCATCTTTGCATATGAGCAGGTGATCATGAATGATCACAACTCCACGGGAGTGGAGGAGGTCCCCGATCCTTATGGAGGAACGGGCTTGAGAGAGTGAATGTTGTCGCGAGCATTCACTCATGCTATACCGGTATACGCGAAAGAAGTGCATGTGGACATGTAGATTAGATTTGCATTGATACATGAGATTAATGGATGTGAATCAAATAGAAGTACCTGTGATGTTAATGAAGTTATTGAATGCTGTTGGTTTATTATTGTTCGTTGTTTATGGATGTGTTTGCTGAGTCGTGGACTCACCCTTGCTCTATTGTTGTCTTTAGGTGATCTTCGAGGATGCCGTAACTGAGAGCGAGTAGAGCACATGGACAACACATGATCATTCGCCATAATATTCTTTTCATTCAATATTGGTTTATACTTGGACATGTTAGAGGTTGAATAAAGTTTAGGACATCGTTTGGACTAGACTATTTGCTTTATTAATTTGGACTCATTAGTTGATGCTATTTTGGATTATTTATCCGTTATAATTCCTTTGCTTATTTATTATCGCTTGAACCATAATTATGCATGTCCTTCTTGTGGTCCATTGATATGATTATCATTGTCTCCTTGCTGTAATTTTTATAGTGTGTCGATAATTATTAGTTTAAAGTGTAGTGTGGTGGCATTCTAGGCTCAGTGTCGGGCCGGGGTGTTACATCTCTTTCCCAGGATATTCATTGAGCTCTTCTAACATATCTATTAACTCATCATATGTAGGCTCATCATTATTTACCTCTTTATTACCTTTAGCCATAAAGTAGTGAGGCGATGTAAATGTAGTTGAGGTCTCATCATTATCAGAGCTAGAGATCGAGCATTCTGCTCTCGATATCCATTCTTCTATACAATCATCATTGATTGAGGTTGACCTTTTATAATTATCTAGAAGATAGGTCCACATCACGTGAATGTTCTTGAGATTGCATATGGCATCGAATATCTCTATACTCAAATCACTAAATAAAGCGTTAGTAGCTTGAGCATCGAGATGTGAACATTTATCTTCCGCAATAGTTAGAGCAAGAGGATCGTTTTGAGGAGAAAAACCCACATCTACGATCCGCCAAATTTTAGGGCTCATAGCCTTAAAATAACAAGATATGCGGATTTTCTAAATATCATTATTAGTATCATCAAATAGAGGTGCCTCACTAAGATGCACTATATCTCTAGTCACCATCCTTTACTCTCTAGATGGTCAAGTTTAATAAATGAGAGATTAAGATCTACTATCACTTGCAAGATCGAGGAGGCCGACTAGAGGAAGGTGAATAAGTAATTTAAAAATTTATTTTGGCAAAAACAATTTTGTAATGCTGAAGCTATCAATAATTCGGTTTTGCATAATTAAAATCTAAACCAACTAGTCTTTACTAAATGCACCAACAATTCTAAGACTATTGATAATGATAGCGATCATACAAAGACATGTAACCAACTTAATATAAGGAATGTAAATTGAACAAAGTAAGACACAAGAGAACAAACCACAATGAAATCAAATCGAAGAACATTAAGGTACCTCCCAAACCCGTGAAATACTCCCTAAGTCCGCTGCTCTCCGCCAGTAAATAAAGAGCTCAGGACTAACTTGTCAAGCTTTGCATGATTGGTACTTGCGCAGGACCCGAGAGGAGGGGGGCCATACTGGAATCACCATCAGATACGGGAGGGAGCATTTTCTCCACGAGCCTGACCACTTCCTCGTGGGCTTCGAAGACTTATTTGACCTATACAACCTAACTGCCCTTGACGCCTCACTTCTACGATGCTGGACACTGTAAGTGTGTACAATCAATTTCTACACTCACGTGATACCGATAAATATCATAACTCATTGCTTATGTACAGATACATTATGAAATGTGCCCGTCGAATCAAAGAACCGGTGGGTTTCCTCGACCCACACGTGGTCTCTGAGCAAACAATCAACCAAGACGCATCCTACGTCGAGAATTATATAAAAATGAGATTGCTTGCTCTGGATGACAAGGACTAAATAATGGTGCCCTACAACCAGAAGTAAGTGCTTCAATATTTGTTATACAAATTACGTTTCAACATAGGTTTATGACTATAGCGACATACACGAGTAGGTTCCACTGGATTCTTCTGATTCTTGTGCCAAAGAGGAACATGGTATTGTACCTTGATTCTCTACTCAACAAAAATCACAACTTCACCCTTCTTAAAGGAATACTCGACAGGTATGTTCATTTCTGTAATACCCCGGAATCGAATCGGGAGATTTTAAAAGAAACCGGAGACGAATAGGCAATAAAAGAAATGAAAGAAACCGCCAGCAGCCGCGCCGCTTGTTATGCCACCGCCCGGCATTCCCACCGCGCCGCGCCGCGCTCGCCCGCCGCCTCGTCGTGCCCAAGCACGCCCAAAGCCCACCGTGTCGGATCGCAGCGCGCCGCCCAAGCCCAAATTAAGTAACTATAGACGCCTGAGAAGACGACAACCGCCCCCTCCACCGTCCAGGAAGGCAAAGACACCCGTGAGCCAGGCCGGGTGGCAGAAGGGAATGATTGGTTGTGCTAGGACGGTGTGGGGGAGTGATTGGGGCAGGCTAAGGGAGGGATTGGGCAAGAACGGGAAGGTTGGGCCTATTTCATGTCAGGCCGCCCAAGCACGCCTAAACCGATCGTGTTGCGTCGCGCCGCCTAACGGTCCGCATTCTCGTGCCCTACCACCGCTATTCGCGCCGCGTCGCCCGCCCACTACGTGTCGTGCCGTGTCGTGCTTAGACCGTGTCGTACCGACCGGGCTTCGGACTAGCCCAAAAAAGCACGACCCAAGTCCCAGCTCTACTGCCAACATCCACCACAGTTGTTATAATAACCACATGCCAGTTATGAACTTACGGTTCCATCTTGTCTCATATTTCTTGATTTCTTGCCTCCGCTTGCTAATGACTTTGGTATGTAGGTCCCATGGAGCACCAAATTATAAATAAAAAACAAAGCTCGCTTGTTGGTATAATTGTACACCGTATAGATTAAGGGATACGAACAAACCCTAAAACGAAGAGAGAGGCCCTTTCAAATGTTACGTACATGAAAAACCTAATTGAAACACAGTTTTCTAAACCATCCTCGCATTTTAACGCAAGATGGCATTCCACACGCAAGTTGCAATGCAAAGAACTCGACTCGGTGCCTCCGCCTCCCCGATCCCTAATCGTGCTGTGCCCACTAGCCGCGGCACAACCCGACAGTTAAGTCTAACAACCACCCCATCCAAAGATGTGTACACGCTCCACGCCGTAACGCGAGGGGTGTGTGTGTGGTATCTAAACAGACCTTCGTAGCTACTTTTATCAACCACTCAGAGATTATAGAACTATATAAAACCTTAATTAAACGTGTTTAGCTCATACATGTGATTAGCCACATCCAAAAGTTTTGTGACATTAACACCGTCAATACCCCATTAATTATCTATGAAGATAATATTGCTTGTATTACACAAATGCAAATGAGTTATGTTAAGAGCAACATCACGAAGTACATTGCTCCTAAATTTTCTATCCTCATGAAATCCAGAAGAATAGTGAGATAAACATTCTGCAAATAAAGTCTTGTGAAAATCTAGTTGATTTTATTCACTAAGTCTCTGCCTGCATCCAGTTTCCAAAGATGCATTTACGACATTGGAATAAGACGGTTTAAAGAGTTGCATAGTTCAAGGGAGTAAATTAACCATGTATGTTATTATTCATCTTGTGTGGATTGATATTCATCTATGTTGATACTGTGTGAACTAATGTAATTCTGGACTAATGCAGAATACATAGAAAGTCCATAATTGTATTTTTGGATCCCGACAGTTGCTTATATGCCACAAAAATATTCGGAGTTTCTGCAAATATGACAACAAAAACCTAGAATTTTCTGAAATATACTCAAAATAGAAATAATTCATAGAAAGAATATAGTATCTAGTATATAATAAAAGGCGATGATATTTGTTCTATGGCTGCTAAGAAGAAAAAGAAATATGCTAAAAATATTCATATAAAAGAAAATCATCTAGCCCTTAATTTGATAGACTGTAATTATAAGTATAAACAGTAACCATTGAATGTTACTAAACAACCTAATTAAATATCGGTAAAAGATTGGTGTATATATGGGCGAAACTACGGCTCAAACCTACGATGGGAGGCTTTCCATCGTACGATCCCGATGCAACACATGGAAAAGAATGGTGCATCATTTTTCCCACTTGTTACAACATATTGAACAACCATATACAACATTATCTAAAAAATTTCAGAATCAAACACACTTGACCAATATCAGTTCACATATGCATAACACACTCTCATTTATCAATAATCACGGATCAGATCATCTACGACCTTAAATTCCAACTTTCAGAAAAACAACTCGAGATCACTCTGTAAAACCGGTCGCACCGCTGTGTACACACCGGTCATACCGTTGGCCGACCAGACACGAGTACTCAAGATACTCGATGAATACAAGAATTGAAGAACTCGTAGACTATGACTACTTACTATAAGCATAGGACCACTTATCCAGAACCTAGGACCACTTACCCGAAGCCTACGACTACCGAGCACGAAGCCCATGACTACCGATCATGAAGCCTACGAGTACCGACCACGGCCCACGACTACCGATCACTTAATCCTATGACTACAAATCATCGACATACAATGTAGCTCGACTACCAACGTAGTTTTAACCATCGACCTTACAACTCGATCGTCCTTCAGACTGCTATACACATCGACTTACGATTGTGTACATTACTCGCACTCTACCACTTGGTACTGGATTTACAAGACTAAAAACTAGCACTTGGTACTCGGTTACAGCTTCATAGATACAGATTAGCTATAGTACTCATAGCTATAGTACTCGTAGCTACAGTAGTCCGAGTCCAGTCAAAAAAGATCATTGAGTATCACCGATTAGACCACCCGATACAAGGTATGATCCGACCACTCACACTGAAAATTCAACAACCGAAACTTTCACAACCGCAAAGGTCAATAAAACCCAAACGTTAATTATTCATCATCACAAAGTCTATGACCAGTCCGCGTGGTCTTTTACGACTAGTCCACCTGATCTAATAAAAGTTGATTACGGTAATAGAATCCTTCACCTTTAGCTTGTAAACTGAGTATAAGTATACGAGAAAACCCAGAAAAGGGTGCACAGTTTGCACCGCAAAATCCTCTGTTCTGCGTTGTTCTGTCAATTCGTTTACTGTTCATTATTTTGACAATTGTGTTCGTGTTGTCGTTCTGAAGTTCAGAAACCTGAACAGAAGAAGGTCGAGTCTACATTAAGAAGCTTCTACATTAATGAATGTTGCCAATTGCAACCACCCGCTTAATTAGCATATATCACACTGCCTTGGTCAACACAGAGCTAGCAAGCATAGCTGACGTTCATCTCTGCTGCAGCAGCATCGCGTACATGATCTGGTTCCAGGCGTCGGGCAGGCCGGCGATGCACCAGTGGGTGCAGTCCATGCCGTCCCGGCCAGGCCCGCCGTACACGGACGGGTGCGCGTCGATCCTGAGCTGCGAGAGCGAGGTGATGTCCAGCAGGGACACCGGCGTCGAGATGGAGCCGATCACCCCCTGCACGACGATCTGCTCCGGGAGCGAGCTCCCGGCTCCGTCCGTGGCCTCCTGCAATGGCCGTGTCTGCTGGTAACAGCCTCCTGATGCTGTGGCACTTGCATCATTCTCTTTCTCCCTGGATGGAAGAGACCAAGTGCGTGTCACTACGAAACGACGGCCCATAGAAACAACAAATTTAGGTGGCAAATTTAGGTCCGATCAAGCAACCAATGGATTTCCCTTTTTGTTTGTGTGTGTGTGTGTTGTATATGTTACATTGTCACTGGCTTACTTCAGAGTTCAAACTCACATGTAGTGGCTGGGGGAGATGCCTTGGAAGAAGACTTTCGTGAGCGCTGTGTCGACGTTTGCGTCGACCCATCTCGCCCATGTGGAGAGGCCCTTGGAGAAGGCGGCCAGCCGGTCCATGTCCCGGTACGTGCTGTTCCCGTCCCGCACGTAGTCCCACCTGCATGCACGAATCGCAGCAGCCAACTTGACTCGAATTTCTCTTGGCCAACGTCGTCCCTGTACATGTGCACAAGTATGTATGTATGCTCTTGAATCTTGATTAGTTAGCTGCTACTTACACTTGGCTTGCGCCCCTGTAGGTCCACCAGTGCCACGTGTTGAAGACGAGCAGGTGCGCGCCGAGCCATGAGCTCGCGTCCTGCATCGAGTCGAGCTTGAGGACGCGGCCGACTCCCTCCTGCGCGACGTCCACCAGGAACTTGCTGTGGTACAGCACCACCGACACGTTGTAGTCCTAATCTCACGGACATTAATTGCTCAGAACGTGCAGGCTGAACAATGCACGTAAGAAGGCTAGATTTGATGAGCGACTCATGGCTGATTCCGCAAATTTACCTCGAAGCGCACGGACGAGACGGGCTCGCCCGCGGTGAAGGAGACGCGGGCAGAAGCCGGCAAGGCGGCGTGGAGCATGCAGGCGAGGGAGACCCACTGGTTCATGCTCAGCGAGTCCCCCACGAACATGACCGTCTTCCCGCGCCACGTCCTCAGGAAATCCGCGCCGTCGAACCTGGGCAGGCGGCAGGCGGCGGGGCTCCACCGGAACCTCAGGTAGGCGGTGTCCGGCCTGCCGTTCCGGCGGCAGTCGAAGACGTCCGGCACGAACGGGCAGTTCGACGCGTCGTACAGAGGGTACGCCTCGTCCACAACCCATCTCCCCTGGAACAGGTCGCAGGCTGACGAACCTCCACGCCCATGTGCATCCTGCGGATTAGCCGCTGCCAGGATGGTGATCATCATCAGCACGCAACCATGGAAGAGCCTGGAACGTATTGACGACAGTCCCAGTGCTTTAGCCATGGCTGCACCGAGAGCTTCGCACCGACGATATATATAGGGCGCAGTCGCTTCGTTCTGAAGCAGATCTGGCCACGGTTTCCGATGGTGTGCACTGCACTATCTTTGCATGGGACAGACCAGTTTGGCGTGTAACTAGAGTTAGAGGTTGCTGTGTTCCAAAGAGGATAGGTAGGTAGCTTAGCTATTCTCAAATCTTTGTGGCCGCCATGTGGACCTAAGGGCTAGGGTCTTCGTTCGTGGGAGAACGAAACGGACTGGGGTTTGACTGCGTGGATCTCAGAGTGCTTGGCAGGAGTAGATTAAAGCGCAAGATCGAGGAAAACGTTATTTTTTTCAATCCCATCTGATCCGGAATTTTTTAAATAATATATATTTTTAATAGAATTGCGTAAATAAATATCTGTCTAATAATAATACAATACAGACTTATGTCGTTATTCCAATTGACATGATCCTATCGCCAATTGGATTGGGGACAGAACCCAACACTACTGCACAAAAGTACATCACAGATGGTTCGGAACCGTTATCACAGACGGTTTTTGAACCGTTTATCACAGACGGTTTTAATGTGATAAGATTCAATACAAACGGTTTTTAGTTGAAACCGTTTGTGAAGTGCCACTGTCACAGATGGTTCCAACCAAGAATCGTTTGTGATACATAGCATATCACAGACGTTTCTATTTACAAATCGTCTGTGATATGTCGGATATCACAGACGGTTTGTAAATAGAACCGTCTATGATATACTACGTATCACAAACGGTTCTGAGTTGAAACCGTCTGTGATACTGGCCCTTTACAGACGGTTTCAACTAAAAACCGTCTATGTTGAGCCTTACCACAGACGGTTAAAAAACCGTATGTGATAACCAACTGTATCACAGACGGTTCTTGGTTGAAATCGTCTGTGATACTGGCCCTCCACAGACGGTTTTTGTTGACATGCCCTCTGAAAACTAACAAGCTAGCAGAAATCAGATACATATCACAGATGAATCAATTGTTGACAACTCAAAGTGATCATTTTAAACTGAAAATCAATTACAAAAGATTATGTTCAAGTATTGTCGCTAGATTTACAATTAAATTACAACTACTCAAAGTGATCAATTACAATCGAATCAATAGTTTTAAGGTCGTACAGCGATGTCAACAGAGTGAAACTCTCCGTCGAGGTTAACGATCTCCATCTTGATGAAGGCGAAGAGCGTCACTCGAACCTCCGAGACATCTTTCATAATGAGTGCATCTAAATCTATGGTCAAGCCCTGTCGCTAGCAGGAGTAAAGTAGTAAGCATATATATATATATATATATATATATATATATATATATATATATATATATATATATAGGAAATAATTATTGCGATATTGACAAACTTTGGGATCCTTCATCTTAGCACTCATTATTTACTGCATATGATGGCAAACGTGGAAGGCACATAGGTGTTCTTATTTTTGCTGGTTGCACTGCAAAAATAGAATTACATATGTAGGTACAGTCAGTTCGAGACGCATTATTATGAAGTATGATATATGATTATTGTGTTATAGCGCGTACTGGAAATCGCGTCATGTGTTGCAGTGTGGCGCTAGATACTTTGTATTGCCATCCCTTTGCAACATAGTTGATGAACAACCTGCATGATTCCAAAAGGTTATCCTCGACCATTTTAAAAGAAAGAAGACTACAATTGAGTTATGTATGGAGGAAATGAGCATACCTGTCAAGTATTCCTTTCACAAGGGTGGAGTCGTGGTTTTTGTTGAGTAAGGAATCAAGGTATATTACCTTGTTCCTCTTTGGTATATTGACTAATAAGATCCAGCGAAACCTACTCATGTATGTCGATATAGTCATAAACCTAAGTTCGTGTTGCGTATAAAGTACAAATGAAATTTGTATAGCAAGTAGTGAAGCACTTACTTCTGGTTGTAGGGCACCATTATGTAGTCCTTATCGTCCTAAGCAAGCAATCTCGTCGTTATGTAATTCACGACGAAGGATGTGTCTTCGTTGATGGTTTGCTCAGAGATGATGTGTGGGTCGAGGAAACCCACCAGTTCTTTCCATCGACGGACATTTTTCATCATGTATCTATACATAAGCAACGAGTTGTGATATTTATCGGATTACGTGAGTGTAGAACTTGATTCTTGATTGTACACACTTACAAAGGTCCAAGATCGTAGAAGTGAGGCGTCAAGGGCGCGGGGTTGAATAGGTCGAATAAGTCGCCAAAGCCCACGCACGGCGGCCCGCTCGTGGAAGAAATGCTCCTCGTATCCGACGGTTATTCCAAAGATCGCACCCTTCGTTGGGTCTTTCACATGTACCAGACATGTAAAGATTGACAAGCTGCTCCAACGCGGGCTAGTACCGTGTTGGGGGCCATGAAAGTGTCTTGTGCCATGTCCACCTGGACCCTTGCGTAGCCCTACATCTGCTGGGCACCGTGCTGCACTGCCCCTTCCTGGTATGGATACACCATCTCCCGCCCAGCCTCAATAGAAATGGACCCAACCATTCTCACTTGAGCTTGCGTATGCGGCTCCTACAAAACGATACGCAATTAGCTAAGGCGCCCTATTGGTCTATCTTTGGAGCATTCCAGATGTATGTTACCTTGATATCGTCGATAGGTAATTGGATGTCGTCATGTCTAGAATTATATGTGGACGCGACACTACTCCGATGTTGAGGAAGACTGGCTCCCAAAATAATGGGGGCGGCTTGCGACTTGTTAAGGAGTTGATTTATTTGATCCTGCAATCTTGTTATCTATCCTTGAAAATTTTCAGTAAGCACTTGTTCCAACCAAGGCCCCGCTCGCCCTGGATCTCTTCCTACTCTTATACGTGTTAGAGTCGTGGTCGAATCCATCCTCCAAGATACATAAAGCTCAACACCTCGCGTGCGACTCATGGTGCTTCTTGTTTCCCGTGGTAGATAGTAGATCCTTCTCCCTGTCCGCTTCGAAGGAACCTTGAGAACATGCAAAAGTCAATGCATCCTGCGAGAGGTCATCATGTTATTATAGACACTATAAAGTTATGGATTTATTAACAACTACGTAGTTCGACATATTTACCAGATGTTGGGACACTGCCTCGTCTGCCGGTTTTGTGAAAGAGATACTGCCCGAAGACATGGCTGATGCCCTCGCTCTTAACCAGGCTCGAGCGAGCTTACCTAAGATCTGAGAAAATGGTCTTGTAGCGCTCTCGTCCTCCGCTGCCCATTGCGTGGTTTTACCTGCGTACCCAGCGGTGCCGAGTTTATTGGGGTGAGTGTTTTGTGCCTGGAGAGCTTTGTGCGCCGCACTTTGCTTCTAAAATTTTGCCGTCGTCTTCATCTGCACAAAGGTGTCTCATATATCCCGCGACAAGAAATGATACTTCATGAAGGGCATCCGACCCGTGTTCACGTACTTCGTGACAAGCGTGCTCTTAAAGGTCCTCTACGCGTGTCCCATCGCGAGCAACGCCTGCCGTTGCACGTGTGCCTGGTCTGCTTCTGGGATAATGAACGAGTCTAAAATTTTAGTCCACAGCTGGCCTCTCTCTACATCCGTCAGAGACTTCCAGCTTGGTGTGATGATGGGGACTCGTTCCCTTCCATGTACCCCGCATATGGCCCAAATCTCGCTGCTACTTTCTTAGGACTCAGAGGGATCCCAACGTCACTGTCCTCTATGATAGTCATTCAGCCCGCGGGCAATTTGGATATTTCTCTGCCATCTCGCTTACGTACCACTTTGATCGGAGATCCAGACGCATTCGGTGACGTCGATGACGGCGGCGAAGACGGTGCCTCTGCCATCTCGTGTACTTGCTATCTATATAAGTTACATACGCAATGAACTAAAATTTCATGGATTGCAAGTTGATATCCATAATATTTAAAGAAAGATACAAACATAATACCAAAAAAACAATTATGACTACTTACAAAACTGCACACACACACAACTATAAATTGCACTTGACAAAGAAGTCTTACTCAGGAAACAACATCAGATATATGTGACATTAAAAAAAAAGAATCCTAAAGAATGAGCATTCACAAGAACAAATCCATTTGTAGTGAACTAGCAGCAAGGTTCAATACAAACTATGTTAATATGTTTAATAAATAGTAGTTCAATGCATCAAAAATGTGGTTTTATCAAAAGATGGAGCTTAGGGCAGATAAAGAACACTGGTATCACAAACATTTTAGTACTTGCTATAATAAAATGAATCAATCGTACTCAACAAGTCAGTCCACACTAACTCAACATCTTTATTTGAACCAATTATCGTCCTATTAGATCGACTTGATTGGGCAGCTAAAAAAACAGAGAAATAGGTACATAAGTATGCTTATAACAAATAAAAGAGGAAGAATTCAGTTGGCTACCTGAACCATGCCGAGGAAATGACAAAATTGCCACATCACCAACAAAAAATGCAGTCAACAATTAGGGTGAGTGCAGTAACAACACTTATGTATTTATTTGTTCAGTTAGGCACATGGCATATTCTCCGGGCAAATGTGACCTACAGTGATATGGAAGGGTGCTTTTGTGTAGTAGTAGAATGTGTCATTAGTAGTTGCAATATATGTAAAAAATTGTCTCATGTTTTTGGATTTTGGAGAATGCTATGTAAATTTAGTTGTGGGGAGCAGAGATGTACCTTGGGGAGGCGGGAGCAATGGGGCATCGGGCCTGGGAGAAGGGGCGCGGCTTGGGGAGAAGGGGAGGTGGGGAGTACAACAGGGGTGTCGGCGTCGGGGAGGCGGGGAGTAGCAGGGGTGTCGGTGATGAGATACTTATCATAGACGACTCACAAACAGTTATTAGCGTATCCAGTAGTAGAGACGGTCACGCTGGTAAAACTGTCTGTAATTACCATTAACACTGACGGTTTTGGAAAACCGTCTGTGATGAGGCGTCTAGTATTAGCCTTTTCGTAGTAGTGCCTAGTCGTAGACGAAGGATCCTATGTACCGTGGGAGTACCACCAGAATGTGATTAGGCAAGGAGTAATGTACAAATTCAAGGAGGTCGTACAGGAAGCTGTGAAATTCTAGACCTTGTCGCTACATCGGACATTTATGGTTGCGAAGTCTAACCCGAGGTGCTACGACATGAAGTGCAACATAGCGGGATACCCTTCGCGAGTGCACACATTCTAGCCTAAATAGTACACCTACTGCAAATGCTCTATAGTAACCCCCACATGTGTCGTCTCAGAATCAATGCAATCCTACAATAACATGTCATCGGGCTTCATTGTGAATGTCATGTATGGTGAGATCGTGGATAACTTGGATTTCGAGATACGATCCATCATTTGAGCAATATAGTCAAGGTTCTAGTTCAAAATCACTATGCTATGGCATGGAGGGCAAAGCATAAGACATTGGAAGCAAAGTTCGGTACATTCGAGGACTCCTACCACAATCTGCCCGGAGAGCTCTGAGTCATACAGGACAGGAATCCGGGTACTCATGTCTCTATTGAAGATTACACACATCGAAAATTCACTGGGAAGAGGGTACTGAAGCGAGCATTCTTCGCCTTCGATGCATGCATCAATGCATTCCGGTATTGGCATTCGATTTTATGTGTGGATGCCACGTTCCTGATTGGGAAGTACAAAGGGAAAATACTTACTGCAATTGTGACCAACAAGAATAATCGGGTTCTTCTCGTGGCGTTTGCATTCATCGAAAGCAAGAACACCAATAGTTAGTTGTGGTTTTTGAGGAATGTGAAGATTTCACAGTACAGGTGTACGCCCTAACATATGCCTTATACATAACCAGTATGTGGGTCTGTTGAGTACAATAACTCAGCTACAACAAGGGGAACATGATCCACTACCATAGGTGGATCTGCAGAGTACGTGGTGCATGAGGCACTTAGGTGCAAACTTTTACAAGCAGTTTCACAACAAGAACTTGATGAATCTTTTCAAGCGGCTGTGCAACCAAAACTTGTAAAGAAATTTTGACGTACTATGAAAAATTCCAGATGAGTGGACAAGGACGCACATAAGGGAGGCAATGAAGAAACCTGCTATAAGAGCTAACAATCTCCCCGAGTTACAAATGGTCAAGACCGGGTAGGTGAAACCGACCCTGATAGTCCCTAGTTAATTTGACTTGAACTGCATTTCATTTCGTTGTTTCCCTTCCGTACATTATCGGTTACTGCTACACTTTAGGTTAGGGTGTGTACGTGGTAGTTTAATTACTCCTTCCCGGGTCATGGTGGTTGTAAACAAAAGGAAGAGATGTTGGCAGCGGCACCCAGTAGGCCCAACCCAACTCGTCAATGCTTCGAACATGGCAAAAGATAAGCGCGACCCATGCCATTAAGCGTCGCTACCTTCCACGTACTTTGTTTTTTTACGTCCTTTTTCATTAAACTTTGTAAAGTTTGACTATCAAACTATTTAAAACTATTTGGATTATTTATATAAAAATTATATATTATATTTGTTGTTAAAAATAATTTTAGTGATATATATTAATATAAAATTATAAAAATTAACGCTAAAAGTCGTGAAAAATAAAAATAAAAAACATCACATGGAAAAGATAGTAGTAGTAGTAGTAGCAGCGTACCAAAGAGGTTGTAGACAAAACTGTTGTTTTGTTATCAAAGTTCTGATTGGAGGATGGTTGGTGTTAGCTGCAGGGCGACCCTACTGACCGTACGATTTTTTTCCCCAAGCGGGGAAACCCTTATTTCCATTACTAGCAATGGAAACATCACGGTTACAATTTTAGTGTCCTCTGCAACCACAAGAAGCCAAACAGAAAGGAACACCCAAAAGACTTCAACAGCAGGAACCAGATAAAAACTAAGATAACAGAACAGAGATGGTTACATTAAAACAAATGGAACAGAGATGGTGTAAGCCTCGTCCCAAGGCGCCGATGGAGAGACATCAGTCAACTGTGGCATATTTCCTGGAGTTGTTCAGCGCCTTCAATCAGCATCTGTTTCAGCTTATCCTTCCGAAAGAGCTCTTTTACAATAGAATAAATTTAATACAGGTTATTTTTTTTTTGATCTAATGATTCTTATTAATCAGAATTTAATTAGACTATACTTGGTAATATTAGTAGTAGAATCTCGATAGAGGTAAAATTATAATTGCTCATGTAAGGATCTCATAGTACAAGAACAATATTTTCAGTTTATAAATACAAAGAAAAAAAAGTTTATTATATCATTAACAAATCAATAGTTAGATTTAATTTATACTATTATCGTATACTATTAGTATAATGTACCGTAAAATTTCTCTTCTGAAAACTGCCCAGTATCTGATAAAAGTACAAGCGTAACATATTATATCAACGGGATAGCCCATACCACAGCTGCCAAATTGAGTACATGGAAAGTTGAGGCTTTTGGCAAAATATTTCGAACGCAACTGAAGAACTGAGCAAAATCAGTAGGTCTATGAATGGTCCCAAAGCTCAGACCAATAGTTCCCCCGGCCCACACATTTGGCAACAGAACAGCCAAGGACAAATGTTTTTATTTATTTATTTTTCTACTTGTTTCCTTTTTCGATTTGGGTCCTTTGATGCATGGGCTGGTCATGAATTATTATAACACCCCTTCCTTGTAACAGATGGTTTGGGTTTCCACGTTAAATCTATGTCTCTTGTATTCTTGTATTCTTGCGCATTTCCAGTACTTCACGTGGTCCGACTTAAGCATATAAAATCTACTATGTTATTAATACAGAAGAAAAACGAAACCACCACATTTGATTTCAAAGGTAAGAAATTCTCATGTTAATCGGATGAAAAAAGAGAGAAAGATCTACACTGTCGATTGTGGTAGTGAAAGGCCATGTGATGGTCCCCATGATTTGGACATATTGTGGCGATGATCGAGTAATTCCCAATTTGCATTGATTGAAAGGGCTTGGAGTTTGCTTTGTGGAGATTGCAAATTATCTTGTGTTCGAGTAAGTCGGATTTTCTGAGTAGAGTGGATCAACCGAGTAGGGCGGACGATCTGGGTCAGCTGGACATTTAGGGTGGATCATCGATCTAGAGAGCGTTCAAGGTGAAGTCAGCGTGAGTTGGATCATTCGGGTGAGCTGGACCATTGGGCAGATTATTAGTCAGTAAAACCCATTATTGAGTTTTGAGCCGTTTCATGGTGTTCCGTTGATCCGGTTACCATGGGGCCTTTATGTCTTTTGGAGAGTTCATAATGAGGCCATTGATAATGTTTTTGCGCTAATGGTGATTCATTTTGTTAAGATCATGCTATGCAATGTCTTGCTTCTGTTATGGTGCATGTAGGTGAATATGGAGCAAAGAAGGCGAGATGGCAAGCATCAATGACTAAATGGCTTTGGGCCTTTGCATACACCTTGTGAGATACATGTTGAGTTTGCATGAGATATGATTGCGCGAACCATGGTGGATATGAGACGATGAGCATGGCGATGCTTGAGATGAAATGTATAAGGGGCACGTGGTGCAATTGGAGCCATGAGATGTCTTTGTGGCGTGTTGATGCTTTTGGAGCGAAGCATGAAGCTCCTTTGCTCATCAATTGTGTCAATTGATGGTTATGTGTTGTGCGGTGCTACGTGACGGATTGTTTGTCTGTGATGTTTGTAGGATTTCAAAGCTACGGCATGGTGAGGTGGATGGGACCGGGACTAAGCTAGGAGTGCTGAGATCCATAATGGTTAAGGTGCTGCCGGAAGATGACCAAGGCTAGCAGAGTGGTTACAAGCCGTGAAGACAAGGTACCAGCGTGGGACTTACCAGTAATGGAAATGACAAGCAACGACAAGGTAGAACAAAACTAAGAGCAGGAGGAGCTAAGGTCCAAAATGGTTAAAGAAGGCGGGTGACATCAAGGTGCAAGGTGGTGTGTCGAGTGACACGAACTTGTGCAAGTGAGGTAGTGCTCTGACGACATTCGTAGCCAAACAAACTTGCTGATTAGGTTAGAGGGCACATGGACATGCGTGCTAAGACACGTGATAAGCAATGGAGGAGAAATCTTGACTGGGTCAAGGTCAAGTGGTGGCTTTCGGAAGATGAGCGCGATCTTCAAGGAGAAGCCAGCAGCTCGGAGTAAACTTTCCAACACATACAAGACTACATGATATGGAGTTCGTATGATAGAGCCTTTTATTTCCAAAAAAAATTAACAACCTACAAACAAGATTTGCTAAATGTATTACCTACAAAAATTACCAATTATTCCTCCACAATTATTTTCATCGGATTGATAAAATAATAATAGTATTATTATTTTAAATCGTCCATCGGTTGAGCGACTTGTGATGGTCGCCCAACCGTTGATCGACTAATATAAGTCGCTCTACTGATGGGCAACTTGTACATTTGTTGCTCAACCATTGGGCGACTGATCCAAGTCGCATAACGGTGAAGCAGCATAGGATTATTTCTGTAAAAATTAAAAAGAGGTATATTACTATACTTCAAATAAAAAAATATTTAAAAAAATAGAAGAAAATGTCTTCATGCAGCACGTTCGCGTGTAGGCTGGCGATCGGAGTGGAACGAGTTGGCTGGGCGGCCAAGTCCTCGCGTGGGCTAGACGCGTTGAAAAAGTCATGTGGGCCGCACATCGGGCGGTGTAGTGAGTTGGGCTAGATGGTGTAGGTCAGTCCACTGTCTTCATCGAGTGGTTGTTGGTGCCCTTCGGGTGGTCCAAGTTGTACACCAGCCGGTGTGATGAGTTGGGTCGGCCAGTGTAGGTTGTCTAGTGTGATGAGTTGGGCCAGCCGGTGTAGGTTGTCAATGTGATGTGTCTGTCCCCATGTAGGCCGAAGTGTGTGGTCGGCCGGTGTGGGCATGTTGGGTGACCGGTGTGCTGCAGCTTGCCTTGCCTCAGTGGTTGTCCCATTGCCCGGTCGGTGTACATTCACACCGGCCAGTGTGCCTCCAACCAAGGGCAACTAAGAGGTGGTGCTTCCCTGCTTGTCTTCTCTTCTACCATCATTCATCCCAAAAATATAGAATTTTGTTGCATGCCTTTCAAACACAACACTACATAAAACATTAGTATAAAATGACGGAAATTACTCACGGACGTGGCCATAACTTGCATTTTTGTGTGGGAAAGCAAGGGTGCATTGATGTGGATAAACTGTCAGAACTCGAATATGCAAATTCGGACTCTTTGTGTATACTGCACTAGTCCAAAATTACGTTAGTGTACACAGTGGCAACATCAATGAACATCAATCCATACAAGTAATTAAAAGGAACAAATGACTAAATTTGATAAACAAATAAGGATTTTGATCTTATGATCGTGTTTACACTTATTTAGCCAGCAAGGCTTAGGCAAATAAAGAGAAATAGCAACAACGGAATGAAAAGCAACTTTAGCGGAACTCATCACTTGCCCCGGGCAACAGACTAGGAACATGACCTAATGATCAACCTCGTCGAAGAACTCCTCATCCAGACCAAAAGATACTCCTCCAATCCTTCCTCTGAATGATTATTATAGTAAGAGTGTGCACATCTAGTACTCAGCTAGTTGTACCACATAGTGCAATTAGGGATGATGGCTTATTTCAAAGGAAATAACTTCTATTATTATTTTGCACAAAGCAACAGTTGCAATTGAATATGAGTAATAGATTAAAAGCATAAGTTCAAACAATAATAATAAGTAACAAAAGTTTCCACAAAGTTCACAAAGCTTAATTCAAATTCTTTCACACAGCTTCCCTTCCATATTGTTTTATAAAAATTACCCTTCTAGTAAATCACCAAGCATATCTCCATGACCAAGGACGCAGCTATTCGAATAGGTTATTAACACCCTGCAGAAATTTTACAACTTTACCCTCAAGATATAACCAGTGCGACCAACACCAATCATAACAAAACCTTTCATAAACTTTATCTCGACAATTGGCCCTCCCGATGTGCATACAACCAGCACCAACCTTCACTAAGCTTGTTGGTTCGACGCACACCATTGGACACGTAAATGGCAAACCATCTATACATGTGACTCATCACTAAGAAAAAAGTCCGCATCTCCACCCATCACAAAGCACTTAACCTACTTCCTAAGTAGTCAACGTTGAGACTCCGTAACTTATTACGCTAGGTTTGTCCCCATACCAGGCTTGTGATAATACGATATGACTCATTTCAATAACACATAAAGTGAAGTCCTTAATTGACCAAGGCGAGACTGCCAAATTACACTAAATCACAAATATTCACATTTCCCAAGCACAAAAGTCCTCCATGTCACAAAGACCTTTCCACTCGCCTCAGTCCAAATCTTTTCTCACCCTGTTGATTAAGTGCAATACATGGCATCAACAGGTGACAATATATATCACACAACTTTTCACAAAGATGTTCCATAATCTGGTCAAATATAAGGTTAACATTTCAAAATGATATCAATGACCCATTGCAAGGCTAAGCATATCTTGTCTAACCAACCCATGTTGGTACAATTATAATACCAACCAATAATCAACCAAGCTAGGGTGACAAATGATCATGGCAATACAATTCACAAGGGAGACATAGGAAAGTGGGTTGCATAACTAATCCCAAAATAATAAAGCATTTGATAATTGAATTAGCAATGCAATAATTCGAATCAAAATAGTTTTGTAAAACTGGGTACAATATGATCAAATCATAACTTATCTTAGTACAACTCTTGCTTCTTGGCCTTGGTCTTGATCTTGAACAAATCCCCCTTCCTCGAAAGCTCTCAAAGTATCGACGTCTAACGCAACGAGAGAGAAGAAACACAAATAAATACAAAACAGAAAAAACAAACTGCAAAAATTATAATAAAAATATTGGAAGGTAGTGCTCGATTTTATATTAATTTAGAAACTTAAACGAGCCCAATCGGAGTTCGTATAAGGAAGAACAGGCTCTTGAAAGTGATTGGCTGAGAAATGAGGGGAAAATGAAAAAGGAAAGAAAAAAAACAAACAAGTGGGACCCCACATGGAAAAAGAATTTTTGGAGATTAAAATAATTCAAAAAATAGGATTTCACTGACAGGTGGGACCCACGATCTATGCACTAAGTTCATGGTCTCAATGCACGATTTATAGTCAATTGAGTCTATGGACTGATGTTTTGACATGTGGGGTCACACATCAGTGACTTGGTTCACCATGGACCAAGTCCACATGGGTTTGGATCTGGACGCGAGCGTGGGTGGCGGCTGACTCATTGCTGATGTGACGGACACGCAAACACGAGATTAAGGTGGAAGTGACATAGCAGACACGCGGTGATCATGTGGCCCGGGAACCAAGGGTTAAAGATGTTTGCGGCCATGACAGAGTGAGTGGAGGTGCTCAACAGGAAGAAGGGGGCGATGGTGATCACACTGGGTGGTAGCAGACACAAGGGGATGATGGCGGTGGTGCTATGGGCTTCAGCGATGGTGGGCTCCAGCGACTCTCTTGCGACAGGGGGGCGAGGTAGATCTTGTCAATGCGATCCTGACGGTGGCGATGATGGGGGCTAGGGCTCATCGATGTTGGCGGAACTTGATGATGAAGGCGGCCGAGGCAATTTTGTAACATCCTAATTTTTATGTTTTTTTGAAATTTTCAAAATAAAAGGAATAGTTTAATTTTATTGAGTTGTTTAAAGATTAATTTGAAATTTAAAAAATTAAAACAATTTAATATTAATAAATCAAACTTCAATTAAATTGAAAACTGATATATATTTGATTTTCTGGATTTTCTTGGTTTTTCTCAAGTTCTTTTGCTATCTCTTTGAGTTCAATTTAATTTATTTCTTTTCTGTTTTCCCAAAATTCCTTTTCTTTGTTGTAAAATTTAATTTAAATTAATTATTTTAAAGTGTTGGATTTCTTTAGGAGTTTCTCAAATTATTTAAATCAAATCCCAAATTCAAATCTCCATCTCAATTCTCAAATCCCAAAAATCTCCATATCAAATTTTATTCTCAAATATCTTTCCTTTTGTAACCTTAGTCAAAATTCAAATTCAAATTTGAATTTGAAATTTTCTTTTTTTTTCCTGTTGGGCGATGCCTTGTTCTTTTCCTTTTGGCCGGTTTTTTCTTCCTTCTTTCTTCTTCCTTCTTCTTTCCTTCTTTCCTTCTTTATTTCTTTTTCCGTGATCCACCCAAGCTGGCCTCTCCCGCCTTGCTCGCTTTACGCCAAATACTGCGTTACGGCTACACCTTTGCCGTGCCGCCTCGCGCCACACCCAATCGATCGTCGGCCCGGCCGTAGAGCGCGCCGGACCTTGCGTCCTCGCCAGGCTCCCACCTACCAAGCAGCGCGCTCTCCCCGGCCCACATCGCGCCGCTCACGCCATTTGTGCCTCCATCGCACTCGCATCTTCACTGCAACCATCACATCACATCCATGCCTGTCATTGCCGTGTGCCATCAAAACACTTCCGTATCTCGTCGCTGCCATCATTGACAAAATCGCCGCTGTGAATCCTGTTTGCATTCCCTATCGTTCCACTCCCTGGCCTAGCCTATAAATGGGATCCCTAGGATAGGCATCAACCTCTTCACGCCCCCTTCAAACCTTCATCACATGTGGAGTTGCGCTGCCGCCACACGAGTCTTCTTCCCCGCCGCTGGCTGCACCACCATTTCGTCGTTCCCACTGAAAGCATCTATGCCCCTAAAAATTATTTTCGTAATTAATGACAATATATGAATACATGACTAACATGTTTATTGAGTATTTACAAGGTTTAGTCTCAGTGGTAAACACATCAATCTGAACATGCATGCTAAAGGTCAACATTAAGATCAATACAGTTCAAAGACAAGGTACAAGTAATCTAGGACCCTTTTTGCTTTTACCGGTCTAAGGAGAAAAAGGTGAAAGATCGGATTGTAGGTTAAATGCCGTACTATTAAGAGGGATCGTGACTAGGAGCTTGATACATGTTCTTGTGCAATATGGATCAATCTAGGATCATGCAAGCATCTATAGTTTATTTTGAAAGCCAACCTTGTTTTTTTCAAAAAATCGGTAGTAACGACGTTTTGTTGGCGGAACTACCGTAGTGCGGTATGACTGGATAGTGGTGAGGTATTATCAGAATCGGTCGCACTCAATCCAAGTGGCGTACATTTTTACGTAACAACACCTTTTATCTCAGTTGATCACCTGGTAAATGGTAGTTCCGAAGTTTACATGGTGGAACTACCGCATCGCGGTATGACCGCATGTTGAGCGGAACTACTGTAACCCAGATATACCGAAGATTAGATAGCGGTATTTTTTTTCCAGAAGGCACCCGTTTTGGACCGAAAAAAGAAGCGGAGTACCGCCCTTGTACTGCGGTATGACCGTTAAGTGGAACTATCACTTGATCACTAGTGGTAGTACCACACTGAATTTTCAACGACTCTTTCAGAAACATTTAATGCATCTACTCTAGCCGTTACTATACACTACTAGACGATTGGTACTACCGGGCATATAACGGCGGTAGTACCGCATTTGCTGAAAAATTGTATGATTTACCTCCAACGGTTATATTTGGTTGTGGGGGTATAAATACTCTCCCACCTGCTTTAGGACAGTGTAAGAAACTTTATTTAACATCTTTTGAGCTTAGAGTATTCACTCCACACCTCATACACTCTCATTGCATTCATTGTGAGGTGATTGATCAAAATTCAAGTGTATTCATTTTAGATTGATCATTAGCACTTGATTGCCGTCAAATGAAGATTACAATCTATTACCCTTAGTGTTTGTCAACACCAAGACGACTTGGCGGGAGTTTGCACGGCGATCTCTTCAAGAAGGTTGTGAAGAGGCCCAACATAAAAGTTGTGATTGGTTCGGTGTTCACCATCTCTGTAGTGAAGGAAGAACAACCACTAGTGAAATAGAGGGAAGACTTAATTTGTGGAGCTGGCTTGATTAGCTTAAGCTTCCTCAACATGGACAAGTGAAGACCGTCAAGTCTTCGATGCCACGGGAAAAACTTGCTCGTCTTCATTGTGGTTAATTCTTGTCTTTACTATCTTGTATTTACTTTTCCAGTGTGCTTGTTTAGCTTGGCTAGGAAAGTATCTAGTTTTATTTTTAGCTCTTTTGTCTCTAATAGCATAATAGGTTTATCTCCTTTATTGTGTAAGAAAGCCTTGATTAGAATTATCTTCCTTAAAATCGAAAATTATCACTTAGTTTTAAAAACCTCCTATTCACCTCCATCTAGTCAGTTATCCTTGATCTAACAAGTGGTATCGAGCTTGGTCTCTAATTTTGGACTTAATCGTCTAGGAGAGAAAGGATGGCTAGTGAGGAAATGTCAATAGGCAAGGCTCCTTTATTTGATGGATCAAATTATTCTTATTGAAAAATTAGAATGTCCATTTATTTAAAGGCCATGAGTCCAAGCATATGGAGAATTGTTAGTGAGGGTTTCGTTATTGCCCTTGATCTTATACACCCCACGAATCTTGAGGACTGAAACTCCCACCTCAATGCTCAAGCGATGAATGCTCTATTTGGAGCTTTAAATGCAGATGAGTTCAATCGAGTGAGCAACCTTAAAACCACTCGTGAAATATAGACTACGCTATCGGAAATTCATGATGGCACATCCACGGTTAAAGAAGCCAAATTGCATAGGCTTCAGATTAAATATGAGATATTTACAATATTGTCTCATGAAAACATCACCGAGATGTATTCTAGACTTAACAACATTGTAAATGAACTCAAAGGACTTGGCACTAACTTGCTTGATGTTGATATTGTGCACAAGATGCTTAGGGCACTACCCGATAAATATGAGATGTTGATCACGCTATTTCTCAACTCTCCCGAGTTGCCAAGAATGACACCAACCGGACTCTTGTGCAACCTTATTACAAATGAGTTGTGCAAGAAAGATAAGAAAGAACTATTGGAGTCATCTTCATCAAAGAAGAAAATTACCGCTTTCAAAGCTAAAGTGGAAGCAAGTGATGAAGAGGATGAAGAAGAAGACTCCAAGGAAGAATTCGCTCTTCTTGTGAGGAAAATGAAGAAATTCATGAGAAGACGCCCTTATTGAAGCTTCAATTTTGACAAAATCAAGAAAGGGTAACCTTCAAATGAAAATCAATGTTGTAGCAATATTCGTTGCTATGAGTGCGATGAGAAGGGACACATTTTCTCTCATTGTCCCAACAAGAAGGATGACAAGGGCAAGTCATCTAAGAAAAAAGAGTTTAATGGCAAGAAGAAGCTCTTCAAGAAGCTTCACAAGGACGATAAAAATGAAGCCCACATTGGAGAGTAGAACTCTGATGAGGAGTACACTGATTCCGATGAGGATGAATCCCCCCAAGAAGAAGGGACTCATTGGCATCGCCATCAAGGAGGCTCCATCACTCTTCTCGTCTCCCACTCATGGCAAAAGGAGATAAGGAATTTTTTTAATGATGATGATCCTTCTTATGATGAGCTTATGGATATGCTAGAGGAATTAAATGAATATCTTGGAAAAGAGAAGACAAAATTTAAAGTCTTAAAGAAAGAATACATCTCTCTAAAAGACTCTTATGAGGAGCTAAAAAAAACTCATGACTCTCTTCTCTTAAAAGGCATTGAAAAATCTTATTCGAATGTTGGAATCACTTGAGATTTATTTAGTGAAATGCCTAGAGTAGAAGTTGCTTCAAAAGCTACATCAATGTCTAGCACTTCTACATCTTGTAATGACTTATTATCTATGCCATGTTGCTTTAAAGGTGATTCAATTGCTAATACGACTAACACTTGTGATCCTTTGCTTATTATTGAGAATCATGAGTTAAAAAAATAAATCACTAAGCTAAGTAAGAGCTTGGAAAGATACTCCAAGGGTAAAGCCACACTTGACAAGCTATTGAATGAGGAAAGGTGTTCATTCAATAAAAAAGGACTTGGTACGTGCCCAAGAAGGGCAAGAAACTGGCTAACAAGCCCACAAGGTTTTTTAAGCATAATGGTATGTATTGCTATAAGTACCGAGAAGTAGGACATGTATAACAAAATTATCTTATTGGTAAGATACCATCCGTTGGTTTATATGATTCTTGTCATATGCTCAAAAAAAATCTAAGGATAGAAAAGTTATTGCTAGATTTGTTGGCACCTCAATTTTAGGCGCTAAAAAGAATGCTATTTGAGTGCCCAAAACCTTGGTCACAAACCTCCGAGGACCCAAACAAATTTGGGTACCTAAAAGAACTTGATATTCTTTTGTAGGTGAACTACAAAACCAGTGGAAGGCATTGGGTGCTTGATAGCGGTTGCACTCAACACAAGACCGGAGACCGGAAGATGTTCACCACATTTGAGAATGGGACTGTAATGAAAATATTACTTTTGGTGACAATAGCAAATGAAAGGCAATTGGTTTGGGTAAAATCGCTATATCAAATGACATCTCTATTTCTAATGTGTCTCTAGTAGAAACATTAAACTTTAATCGAGGGAGGTCATGAGCAAAGACGTCAAAATATGGTCGGCCCATCGATTGGATTGATGGAATCGTCAAAAGTGGACCAAAAGTGACATGGTACTGCACATATATATATCTCATCATTAGGTAGCATCATATAGTTCATATAATATAAAGACACTCCTAAAAACAAGCTCACCAGATAATTTAAGTGAAGCGTACGAGCTCTTGTACTTGGAACAATAAGCATAGCAAATATGGTTGTATCCATAGGGGTCATATCCTCATCAACATACACGCACGTATAATAGATTTTGTAAAAATAAGTATAATAATTGAAATAATAAGATCAACATGGTCAAAAGGAGTGCTTGCTTTGCTCTGATATCTCAGAGTACGAGGATGGAGGATCGTCGTAAATTTCATTCGAAGTATCGATGTATATTAAAAAAGAGTCGATAGCAAATTAATTATAGAAAAATAATTTACACGGCAACAAAATCCAAATATCTGTTGCATATTCAGATAATTCATAATTTTATATGAATTTATAAAAATAATAATTCAATTTGGAGTTTGTATGCAAAAGTTATTAACGTTTTAATTTGCTTCAATTTGAAAATTCCAGAAAATAAGAAAAAGGTGACACCGAAAGCGTATTTTCTGAGATTTAGGATTTGTAATAGAGAAGACATATTTTTCTATATGTTCTTCTGAGATTTACGCTTTCAAACAGAGGAAGCGTATTTTCCACAAAACTGAAAGCGGGTTTTCCCATTTTTTATTTTTTTAAATTTTATTAACTTACATGTGAAGCCTACTTGTCAGTGACTCATAGTTTTATTTCCTCGATTTTTATTTATAAACTAGTCGCGGTTCGACATGTCATAGACTCATTACTTACTTAACTAAATCATTAATTTATGATTTTATTTAACCTACTGACAGTTGGGGTCCACATATCAGATTCTGCGGTTTTAAAACGTGTTTTAAAACCGAGAATAGTATGTGGTCCCACATGTCTGTGACACATACTCTAAATACAATTTGAATTATATTTGTTTAACTTTTCAACCGATCCTACTTGTCATCTACTCAGTATCTTTAAGCTCTGTTAATTAGCGCTAATCACCTCCTAATCACATGGCCCCACTGTCGGTGAGAGAGAGAAGGAGAAAAGCAGGGTATGTGCGCCTGAAGGGAAAGGTGAGATCGCCGGTGGTGAGGCAGGGGCAGAAAAGCTCTGGAGAGCCCGAGAATAGAAAGGTGGTGTCTTGGTGATGCTAGGGGAGGTGAAGATGCCAGAAAGATGGACGGAGTTGGCATCGCGACGACGAGAGGGGCAAAAGCTTCGGGTTCGGGATGGCTTTGGCAAAGGAGAGGTCCCTGAGGCTAAAAGAGAAGCGCACTGGACTCAACGAGTCTAGGCGATGCTAACAGAGTAGGCGTGAGAACCTTGGGTCACCGGAGGTGAGCCAGCGGTATGCAACCGCGGCAGCACCATGGGTGTCTAAGGGGAATGGGTTCTGGGGACTCGTCCTTAGCAAAATGATGCGCGCATAAGGATCAGTGTCTCACCACGATCACAAGGGTGAATACGATGAGGCCGAAGAAGGGCTGAGGCAGCTTATCGATGATGAGAAGAGGTGGCGCGTAGGGGGTTCACAACGACAGCTCACCACAACAACGGGTAAGCTACAAGGAGTGTCGCATTAGCCCACTGACTTCCTAGAGATGACGTAGATGCAAAGAATCGTACCGAGACTCATCGATCTTCGAAGGAGAACAAAATGACAATGTGGCCGTGGAGAGAGAAAGATGGCGGTAAAGCTTGGATTCTTAGTGAATCTACCTACATTGAGTGGGGGAATTAGATGGAGGAGTGTTGGAACACATAATGACGCACTCGGGAAATGTTCGAACCTGATATAATGATGAGAACACCACAACTCAGATCTAGTACGCGCCAGAGTCGGGGACGAAGACGAACGCGATCGAGCTACGAGACTCTTGGTGCTGCATTGAGTAAAGGAGAGGAATGAGTGATGGACGAGGATCAAAATGACACGAGTGTTGTGGGTGAGGAAGCTCACCAGAGAGGCGAAACTGCGGAGGCACGCTCACCGGCGTCGGAGACGACACTAATGTTCCCACGAAACTAAGGACCGATTAAGCCTTGCCTATGGAAATAAAATAACAGTGAGCTAAGTAGAAAGGTGTGTTCTCTATTACTTAAGTAGCTTGGGCATTCGCGTGAGAAAATCGGCGAGACGCTGGCGGTTATGCGAGATTCTCGCGGAAGCTCTCGGGCTTCTCCGTCCGCACGGGAAGATAGCGCGTTAGTGGGGTGGATAGCATGGGAGAGGCTTTAGGTCCGTGGTTCATTCAAACATATTAAATTGACACACTGCGTACATTAGAGGGGTTGGTAAACTGTTGCTTCGCATTTCAATTATGGTGACTCGAGTATTGAGTCGTTGTTAAATTGTGTTGTGCTATGATGTGTTAATCCATGATATGATGTGATAACCTCTATCTATGAAATTATTCTATGATCGCTATGAAATGATCCGATATAAATATATATATTCATAATTGATTGCATTAGTTATGCGCTTCGCTAGCTAGCGTTGATCTGCTGAGTTCGTGGTTGATGTCCCGAGTTTTGCCGGGCTACACCACTGCTTGTAGTATGATATTAGAGAACTTCTTACCTCTGCTCCATAAGCTCAGATTGAGCATGAGCTCATTGATGAACTTGTTGCCTTTCTCGAACCGATATCCGGTTTCTCGTTGTGGTTCCTCGCATTCAGGAATTCTTTTGAAATTGGGGTTTTAATGAAGAAGGCAAGCTCCAGCTAGCTTCTCGATTCGCTCTTTGAAACAAATATTGCCCTTCGACTATTGTGATATTTCGCCCATGTGAGCATAGTTCAAATGCAAGATTCCTCTTTTCACAAAGACTTGTTTTACCTCGTTGGGGAAATTTAACTCATTCGCTCGCTTGGAATCTCTAGTATTGGAAGACTTCTTTTGCAAGTTCTTTATCAAATGTGTATTGATATTGCATATTTCTCTTGGGCCGCTTTAGTAAGTCGTTTCTTCCTTGATTTTCGAATATGACAAATTCTTGTCCGGTGGCGATTGATGAATTTCTCTTGAGTTCATGATTTTGGTAGACGAGTTTAAATAGGCCTTTAATGGTACTCCAAAATATTATTGTTTTTCGATTGTCGAATTGTTTTTACTACGAGTGATCTTTGTAAATTGGCAACATTGATATTTTCATGGTTGTTCTTTCTTTCTCATTGGAAAAGAGCGACTCATTTACTCGCTTGATGGTTTGCCTAATGAGAATTCTTGTTGCAAGATCGTTAACACGAAAAGCATTGGCTCAATGTATTCCTTTTGAACCCTCGCTTGTTGAAATTTGATGCATCTCTTTTCTCAAGAAAAGCGTTAAAACCCTTTTGCAAAGGCTTGGTTATGCTTAAGTCGGGGTTGCACCCAAACAAAGATTGTGGGCTACGGTTTCTATTAGACCCTATTTGTTTTTCAAAATAGTTTCTTGCCTCTCCGTCATGAGCTCTTTATTGTTGTTTTAGAACGTTATTCTTGACAAGATCGTTTTCTTTATGTTAGCCCTATCTCTCTTGTTGATAAGGGCAGCTTCTGTTATCCGCTTGATAGCTCGAGAATGAAAATTTCTTTCACAAAGTTCATTGAAGAAAATTTCGACTATGTTCATTTCTTTGAATATTTGGAGTGTTGGAGTTTAGAACCTCCCTTTGAAAAGAAAAGTGTCGATACCCCTTCTCTAGAGTTTTGTAGTGTGGGTGTGACGTTTGTTCAACTTTGTGGTTTTCGCTTCACCGTCCGCATGGGAAGATAGCGCGTTAGTGGGGTGGATAGCATGGGAGAGGGCCGGCGGAGGTGATGGAGGCAGTTGAGACTCGATTATGTGGGTGCCAATTGTGAACCACATGCGAGTGGCGGAGCGGCGAATGGGCTAGCGCGTTGCCGCGTGGGCGAGAGGTGGAAGACAACCTCTGGCAAGTGGGCCTAGCATGTCAGTGAGAGGGTTAGCGGGAGCGATGGCGTGGGCTAGAGCATTGCGTGAGAGATTTGGGCTGGGTAGATTCGGCCCAACACGCGCGGGAAATTCAAAACAACTTTTGATTTTTCCAAAACTGGCTGAATGTTTCTTGAATTTTTGTACTTAGCAAACGTACTCCAAAATTTATGAATTTTTTGCGGGGGCTTCTAATAACGTATAGTCTCTTGAGTAAAGTTTTTAGGATTTCATCTTTTCTTTGATTTTCTAAAAATTTCTTCCAATTTGCTGTTTTCATATAAATGCATAGTTGCTTTAGATGAAAATTTTCAAAACATGCTCAAATAATTTTTTCCACAAATAAACATGCTTAAATTTTATTTTCTCACTTTTTTTATTAAATTTAACCAAAAATGTGATTTTTGGGGATGTTACATTAGTGTTCTGCTACATTAGACAAGGTGTCTAGGTTAGTTAGTACCCTTGAAGTGCTAGTCGTTGTGAGATAGCATTGAGCGGATGGACAGTGACAGCGCGGACGCCCGTTCAGCTCACAACAACTAGTAGAGGTAAAACTCCAAAGTGTAAAGGTGATAATTCTCGAGGGGTGGAATGATAGGAGAGAGGTGACCATTCGGTAAAACCAGAACTAGAGGAAAGCTATTTATGAGTTTTTGTAATAATATTTTTTTAAAAAATTTACAAAACTAGGTAATCGTCTCAAAAAATTGCAAAATTAGATCTTGTCGCTAGTTCATCTGGCGACAAGATCCTGTCGCCAGTGGGGTCAGGTTCATGTCGCTAGTTCAATTAGTGATAGGAACTTAGTAATTTTTAAATATAGCAAATGTGCTTAAAAATTATGGAATATTTTGGGTAGCCTCCCAACATAGTGTTATTGCTTGTGTCACTTTTGAATAATTTTATCCATTTTTATTTGTTCTCTAAAATTTATTTAATTATACTGCTTTTAGGACTTTGTAAATATAAAAAATTACGTCAAAAAGTTATGAACTTTTTTGTGAACGCTCATTGCATAGTGTAATTGATTATGCAATTTTTTCAGAATTTTATATGTTCTAAAATTGTCTCACAAAATTCTGAATTTAGGTTTTCGATATAGTGTACTTGATTGTGTAAACCATTGATTGTTGAGACAATTTTAGAATATATCAAATTCTAGAAAAATTACACAATTAATTACACTATGTGAGAAGCGTTAAAAAATTCATAATTTTTGGACCTGATTTTTCTATTTAAAATTCATACAATAGTATACTTAAATGAATTTTAGAGAACAATTCCGAATGGATAAAATTATGAAAAACTTACACAAGCAATAAAAGTATGTTGGGAGGCTACACACAAAAATTTATAATTTTTGAACTCATTTGTTATATTTAAAAATTCATAAGTTGCTGTCGCCAGTTAAACTAGCGACAGGAACCTAACCACACTGTTCAACTTGCGACAGGAGCCTGTCGCTAGATTAATCAGCGATAGAGATCTATTTTTACAATTTTGAGGTAATTATTAAGTTATATATTTTTTTTTAAAAAAAAATATTTTTTTAAAAAATTCAGCTATTTACCTAGATCTTACCTAATATACTCATCCCGTCTTTACCACCAATAACCATTCTTTTCAATCCCAAAAATCGATCCCTTAGCAAGAATTGAGTTAGGAATCAGGAGCCACCATGTTCCTCCCTCCCTCTCTCTCCCCTCCACCATGGCTCGGCTCCCACTTGGACCTCAGGAGTCAAGAGCATCAGCCATGGTGGAACGTTGTGGACGACCTTAGGAAATGGACCTTTTTTTTTACGAGTTGGGCAATACAGCCGGCTTGTATTTTCCCCTATTATTATCCTTTTCTCCTTGGCCTCGGATATGCTCAGCGGCTCAGGCCACCCGAATGGACGGGCCATATGCTCCCTAACCAGTTAACTCCACTCCGGCTACTGTCACTGCACACACGACAACACTGTGCGCGCCCACGGTGTCCGCGCTTCTGGAACAACCCACCGGAAGCTAGCTAGAAGCATCGAAAGAAATGGCCACGCGGCCACTCGTCTCCTCCGCTCTCAAAACCCCCACTCCCTCCTCCACCTCCTCCCCACCTCCGCCGCCTCCAAGCCCTAACCCGCGCGCTCGCATCCTCCTCCCCGCAGCCCATGGCGTCCTCTCCTCCCCCCAAGAAGGCAAGCGAACATCTTATCCCTTCCCGCTGCCTCTCTCCCTCTCCCTCTCCCTCTCCCTCTGCGTGCCAAGGCTTGGGGTGGTTCCCTAATCGTGGTCTGCTCCGCAGGTGCTGGTGCCGATCGCGAACGGGACGGAGCCGATGGAGGCCATCATCACCATCGACGTGCTCCGCCGCGCGGGGGCCGACGTCGTCGTCGCCTCCGTCGAGCCCGGCGCCGGGCTGGTCGCCGCGGCCTGGGGCGTCAAGCTCGCCGCCGACGCGCTCCTCGCCGACCTCGCCGACGCCGAGTTCGACCTCATCTCGCTCCCCGTTAGTCACCTACCTGCTCGCCGTCTTTTTATCTTGAGAGAGCACCGAAAGGAGAGGAGTCAAAACCAGAGCATGTATGAGTGTGTTGCTCATGTGCCCAAATGAGGATTCCTCCCCTTGTACATGTCCTTGGGCCTATATATAGGAGGGCAAGAAGGGACATTTACCTTCTTGCACTCACAATACGTAGAGAGAGAGAGAGGTATGTAGGTACATTTGCCTAAATATGTTATACAGACTATGCTATACATGCACAGTATCCTCGGCGGTACACCGGTACTCCTAACGACCTGGGGTGGAGGGTACCCCTTGGTGCCTTGGTACGACAGGAAACGATGCGGGATTATTTGTGGTGGCTTTGGACCATCAGTTCATATGCAGAACAATCCCTATTATTGGACAAAACAGGAGAAGTGAAATGGACTGCACCCGAGCAAAATTAGATGCCGAGTAGTGTAGTGTGTTGGTGATAAAAAATAGTGTAGGACTGCACATTTGGTTATTTAATGAAGGCACCAAATGTTTATCTACACTACAAATTATACCTGTAGCCTTTCCGAATCCGAACTTGGGACCAGATCAACTAAAGCTTGTAGATTGTACATAAGAAATGGAATTCTATTGTTGTTTTCCGGATTTAGGTGGATAAGCATCACTATTTCAGAAGCTAAAACTATGAATTCTTCATTGTTTACTAGCTCCTTGAAGTACCTTTGTTGTACCAGATTCTTTGCTGTGGATCTGCGGACCTGCCGTCTCCAGCTGTTATGCATGGAGAGAACATCATGGCACTTTCATGACATTAGCCTCAAGTCTGTTGTTATTGATTCGATTATATTGTTTGTTTGTGTATGATCCTTTGTACTTTTACCTCTCCACTAAAAAAACAATCCGAAAAATCTAATTTTTGAAACCTTTTCTTAAACCAAATTGGCCAAAAATATCATGATTTATTGCTGGGTGAAATGATCATGTACCTTTCGACAAAAAATAAGTGACAAATATGGCAAGTTTGTAAGGCTCAAGTACCTTTTGACAAAAAAATAAGTGACAATTATGGCAAGTTTGTGAGGCTCAACTGGGGGAGAAATGTAGAGGCAGTGAAATAGACCTCCTTGGGATGGAAGTGTTGCAGTTATTTCCAGAATGAGTCAAATCTGCTTCTCCCCATAAAAAAGGTTGTGTCAAATCCAAAAATATTTTAGTCTGATAAACAGATAACTGATATGTGCATCCTACGGGGATATGGATACAGATATTGTGTGAATTATGAACTTTACATCAGAAATATGAGTTTATCAATTACTTGTTAAATCATCTTTTTCTTCAGGAGGTGATCCATATATTTGTTTACTAAGATTTATATCCAATTAACTAAAGATCCATATCTAATCTGATGCCTAATCAAAACTGTATCCATAAAACATAATATACATGGTTTCTACTAGTATCTGCTCCATGCCTCCATGTCCAATCAAATTTCCACTTTCCATCCCTATTACCTCCAGATTTATTGTTGTAAATATTTGCTACTTGGAGGGAGTCATGCTCCCCATTTGTTACACTTGTAGCTCTCTTTTCATACTATACCCACTTAGGGGATCATGAGTTTCACTTTACACAAAAATGCTGTCCAAATCCATGAACTTTTTCTCTGCTTAATTCTGACTTTTGGATTCATTTGTGTTATGTTTTGTTCAGGGAGGGATGCCTGGGTCTTCCACTTTTAGAGACTGCAAACTTTTAGAGAATATGGTTAAAAAACATGTAGAGAAGGGCAAGCTTTATGCTGCAATATGTGCTGCACCAGCCATGGCCCTAGGAACATGGGGTTTGCTCAATGGCTTGAAGGTGGTCTTTTCATCCATTATTCATTTTCCGTATACCTAGTATTATCACCTTTCATTCGGGTGAAGCTCATTCTATCTTTTGTGATAGGCAACTTGTTATCCTTCATTCATGGACAAACTTCCTTCAGAGGTGAAAGCTGTAGAATCAAGGGTGCAGATTGATGGGAAGTGTGTGACCAGCCGTGGACCAGGAACAACCATGGAGTATTCTGTTTTTCTGGTGGAACAACTATATGGCAAAGAAAAAGCTGATGAGGTTGCTGGGCCGATGGTAGGAATCATTTCCAACATTTGACACATTTCTCAAGATGTCCATTGCAGAAATGTTATCTGGAAAAAAATAATTCACATGTTGATGGTGCTCTACTGGGTATTTTTACAGTGCCCTGTTGGTTCTTCATAAAAGGCTATTTTATTTGGTCGTTGTTAGGCCTAGGTCCTAGAAGTAGTTTTTTACTCATGATTTAGATGATGTCGGAATGAAACTTCTTGTTCACCATCTTGTATGGTAATCTATACTTTTCCCTGCAGAACTGATAAAAAAAATATTTATCTCGTGATGTCTGGAGAAATCATTCACATTGAATCTTCTTTCGTAAATTACGTACACTTGTTCCTGGCAAAGTAGCTTTAGTCTGCTGTGAAATCATTATTTACAGAAGATGTTATTATTAGTTGATTTCAGAGGATGGTTCGTGATGAAATTTATGACTCTGTGCCGTTGTAGTTTTATGTTAAAACTGGGTATAATT
Source organism: Hsuehochloa calcarea (assembly GCA_036346395.1). Taxonomy (NCBI): domain Eukaryota; kingdom Viridiplantae; phylum Streptophyta; class Magnoliopsida; order Poales; family Poaceae; genus Hsuehochloa; species Hsuehochloa calcarea. Next base: position 19,865,332 of record CM070603.1, on the reverse strand, counting down.
CTATTCTGAACTGTTGCTATTTTGGGAAGATAAAGAACTCACCTAGCCTTAATACTAATTATTACAGTGGTTTGCAGAATGTTATGAATTCAACATATTAGTTTTCATGCAATAGTTGCTTTCTGTTAACACTTGCAATTTTCTCTTGGCTTCCTTTGTTCTTTTTAGGTATTGTTGTCGTATTTTCCCCAGCTGTTGTGTACATATCAACTAAGTGATTACATCTGCTTAGGTTATGTGTCCTCAGCATGGCATGGAATTTTCAATGAAGGAGCTGAATTCAACTAGTTGGAATGTTGGAGAAGCACCTCAGGTATGCAATATTCATTATGAAACCTATCTGTTCCATGTAGCATACATTTGCTTTTGTTTCATGTCATAATAAGTATGATTTTGTGATTCCTGGTGAAACCATCTAAGTAGTCTAGTATGTTTTTTCTTGGTCAAGAATATATTCTTTTGAGGACTACACAGTATAACTGGGAAAATAAATGAATTTTCTTACTGCTAAGGTAGGATGGAGTAGTACATGGTGTAAACTAGGCAAACAAGGTTTCTTGGGAATTTTGAGGATTTGCCACTCCATTGAAGTGCGTTTGAGGAATTGCCACTCGATACCTTGCTAACATGTGGGTCCTAGGGCCACATGTCAGTTAGACCATGGAGTGACAAATCCTCAAATGCACTTCAATGGAGTCGCAAATCCTCATTTTTTCCATGTTTCTTAACTACAAAGGTAGTAGGATATGGTAGTATATGTTTTAACTGTGCAAGCAATGTTCCTTAACTAACATGGTGGTAGACGAGGGGACTGATTTTGACCCCTCTTCCTTCATTGTGTGCTTAGTAAAGCTAGACCACTAAATTTTGATAGATTGAATATGAGAACAAATGTGTTTTTTGTTTGAGATAATCACTTTCGGAAATGTTGTCGTTCTTGCTGAGTTTGGTGCCGGACTGCCGGTAGAAAAGGGAAGGGAAATTGGGGCCGTTAGAAAAATTGGAGCACCCAGTTACCCACTACCCAATCATAATTTAGCACATGATTAAAGATTAAATCATTAAATAACATTAGCCCAGTAGCCACTAGGCAGCAATTTAAATGCTATTTTTTGAACCAGCAATTTAAACAAGTTGTTGAGTATGCTTCACGTGGTTATTTGGGTACATTTACCCTCGTTTCTTGTCTGCTTTCTAATATTTTGTCATTGCTCTAGACACTGAGTTCCAATTATGTATTGTTTTATTTCATAGTTCAAGATCTTGTTTTCCTGCTGCAGATTCTTGTACCAATTGCTAATGGGACAGAAGAGATGGAAGCAACTATGATCATTGACATTCTCCGAAGGGCGAAAGCAAGTGTTGTTGTTGCATCCTTGGAGGATACTTTGGAGGTTGTTGCATCCAGGAAAGTGAAGATGATTGCTGATGTGATGTTGGATGATGCTCTTAAGCAACAATATGATCTCATTTTGTTACCTGTAAGTTGGATAGATAAATTTCCATCAACCGGTAATTTATCTCCTCAGCTTTCAGATCTTATGACATTCCACTTGTTTAATAGGGTGGTCTTGGTGGTGCCCAAGCATATGCCAAATCAGATAAACTGATTGGTTTGATCAAGAAGCAAGCTGAGGCAAACAAACTGTATGGAGCTATATGTGCCTCCCCAGCAATTACCCTTGAACCACATGGCCTGCTAAAGGTACGAGATGAACATTAAATCCTAGTGGAAAAAAAGTGCAGAAACATCCTAGTGGAACAAACATGCAGAAACATCTTTTTGTAACTTAGACATCCTGTTTTTACATCAGGGAAAGAAGGCTACATCCTATCCTGCTATGTGGAACAAACTTGCAGACCAAAGCGATTGCAAGAACAGAGTTGTTGTTGATGGCAACCTGATCACCAGCCAAGGTCCAGGCACTTCGATGGAATTCTCGCTTTCCATCGTGGAGAAGCTCTTTGGTCGGGAGAGGGCTGTTGAGCTGGCCAAAACCATGGTCTTCATATGAGTTTCGTAGCTTCGTATTAGTCAGACTGGAGTACGATGGACTGTTTGTGAATATGAGGTAGGATCTGTTATTAGCTGGTGGGAAATGTACTCTATAAGAATCCTTTTTTACTACAATAACACTGCACCTTGTAATGGGTGTAAATGTGTAACATGCCAAAACTTATAAATACAAAAATACGAGATTTTTAAAACATTTTGTATGATTATCTGTTATCATTATTGTCTGCGTTTTCGGAGTTATTTGATCTGTGTTCTTTTGTCAATACCAATTCCGAAAAATAGAAACCCTGAAAACCAAAGCCCCTAAATGCAGAAACCCTAAAAATATATATTTTTAAAGCAAAAATAAACCTAAGGTATTGCACTTCAAAAAAATTACATATATGGTAAACCCTAAAGATCGAAAGTATAAAACTCTAGACATAATACTCTAATTGTTCAAAAGTCCAATTAGAATTCTTTAACAAATTTCAGAATTTTATCTATCACAATATGAGAATCTCCTAAAAGCAAATAACAGAATTTTAGCAAACATAAAATTATATCCTCTTTTCTTTTTCCCAAATTTTCCTAACCTTTTCCTTCTCTCTTCTATGTTCCTCTCTGGTTAACCATGTTGCCTCTAGATCCATTCATTCGGTCGACTGACTCCAGTTCAGCCCACAGCTTTCTTCTCTCGGCAACATCGCCATTGCCAATGCTCGCTCAAGCGTTAATGCCTTTGGCAATCTCACCATGTCGCAGCCATGCATTGCGCCTTGTCGCTCGGCCTATCACTCACCATTGCTCAGTGTCGCCAAATCGGCACTGTGCTGTTGATCAGCGTCAAATCCATCGCTAGCTACCTCCGAGATCAACGCCAAGTTTCCACCGAGTGCGTCGCCGGCTTCATTGTGACTCTCTCGGCTATAAATAGCCACGCATTGCCTCTCTACATTCTCTCCCCACCACCCTAATCCTTCTTTCATTTTCTCCATTCCTCAACCGAGCTCGAGCACAAGGTAAGGCTCAAGCACCCGTTTTGCCCGAGACACCACCTCGTCATTGCTGGTGCTCTAGTGACCCCCACACTCGTCCACCCCTGTCATGGTATGTTCCAGATCATCATCATGGTTTCCCCTCATCTAATTTCGTGTTTTATTCGCATGAACCGCCACCAACATCGTTCTTCCTCGGCTTCGGCCAAAAGAGCCAAAACAATCAAATCGTCCTCTCCGGTGAGCTAGGCTTCGATTCCTTCCTCCTTAACCATCTCTTTACCACCTTGAAACTTTTCTAGGGGTTGATTGTTCCCCATTTTTCGCAGAGCATTGTCGCCGCTTGAATCTCCCCTCGCCACCGCTGTCCACCAACGCTAGGTCATCTCCGGCTAGCTCGTCCACTCTGCATCACTCTGGTATGATCCTAGTACATCCTAGATACTTGTGCGTGCTTGGGTTGTTTGGGAGCATCGTCGGAATGGCGAAGTCACTATAGCCCCGTGCGCCTCCATCGCTAAAGATGGTCGCGCGCCGCCGCAAGCCACCAGAGCTTCACCGCCGGTGCTAGTAGGATCGCCTAGCAGTAGGGATTCAATTTTTGCCTTTAGCCGACGCCACCGTGCCCCCAGTCACCGGAGACGAGCCTAAGCCGAGAGTGCTCTAGGGTGCTCTGTTTTGTCTAAAGGAGACCAGCACTGTAGCATAATCATTAGAAACCAAATCATTGTCTTAACATTAATCACTATGTAGATTCAGGTTTTAATGTCACTGAGTTTTGTTGGCACGCGGGCTGTGAACAGAAAATCGTGAGCATTAAGGCTCTGTGTTTCACACTGATTCACTGACGCGGGGCGCACCAGTTAGTGCACAATGGACTTCGGTCCATAGACCATGTACTGTGCTGGTGGACCATCGGTCCATGAGCTATTCAAATAGACCGAGCCGCTGACAGCGGGGCCCACTCATCAGTAATAGATTTCTTTAGGAAAATAAAACAAAAAGAAACTAAATATTGTACATGGTCCCACTTGTCATTCTCTGAATAATTCCGGTTAGAAAATAAATCAAAAGAAAAGAAAATAGCCGCGGGCTCTACCTGTCAGTCACTAAGCATTTTCAATTGAAAAATAAAACAAAAGAAAAAGAAAAGGGATGCGGGTCCCACCTATCAATAAGAGTGACTCTCTCTCCCTTTTCTTTTCTAGGATTTAAATTAGGTTTAAACTTTGGAGAGCCCATTCTCTCTCGTTTCAACTCCAAATTGAGTGATTTTTGTTTCTAAATTTGTATAAATTCAAAATCTACCTAACCCAACCGAAAGCACTCAATTTGGAGTTAAGATGAATTTTTTAATGCAATTTGAATTCTTATGTGCTTATTCAAAATTTGATTATTTTTGCATATATAGAAATTAAAGATTCCGAAGACCGTCGCATCGATCAAGAACAACATCAACAGTACTTAGATCAAGGCAAGTCAATACTTTGATAACTTTGCACCTACATTTGAAATGTAATTATATATTTTTAAATTATGAAATTGTATTGCTATGAATTATCCAAATATATTGGTCTAGCTCGTAGCTACTACCTTAACGATAATTGTGTATAACTTCCAATCCTTGAATTTTGGCACTATCTCTTGTCACCATATAATTAATGGTTTACATACTAGTTAATAAGTTTGTATCTAAGTGTCATGCTAACCCTTGCTTAGATACATTGTCATGCGGACATTAAATTTCCCGCAATAATTCAACAAAATGAAAATGAATTTGGACAGTCAAGGCTAGCCTAGCTGGTATGTTGGACTAAAAGTAATTAAAAAAACATAGAAAAAATCTGAAAAACAGATTTCATCTTGGGCGGCTGGAAAGAGTGGCTGGTGCCAGGTGTACGATGGTAGGGTATGTGGATGTGCCATACAAGTCAAATAAAGGATCGAGTTCTGGTAATGACCTATCGTGTAAAAATAGTACAACCACAAGTTTATAATGGGTACGACCTGACTAACTAATTTGTTCGCCTCCTTTCAACCTCACCATTGGTGGATGTGGCGTGAGTAGGGTAGAAGCACATAGAAACCACACGGCGCAAATGGGAGACCTCCCGTGGGAGAGGCCCGATGAGGTGATACCTAGTGGTGTGGAGTTGCATTGATGTGGGGCATTGTAAAGGCCTTGTAATAATCATCTTAGTCGCATACATACGGAAGTGTATTAAATAGACATTATAAGTTGATTATCTCTTGTGGGTAAAGTGTACGAACTCTGTAGAGTAAGAAAACTATCTAGATAGCCATGCTCATGATCAAGAGTAGTGCTAGGAACTTACTTGAACTAGCTTTTATTTTTCATAAAACAATTTGTAGGTGGAATGAAAAGTGAGTGGGACCCTAAAGATTTGAGATAGCCTGGTCAGGGACCAGTGGTAAGTATGGGATGTAACCCGAGCATTGAGTGGACGGAGCCACTCAATGGTATAGGAGGTTGGACCTCCACTAGTACTTTACAAATAAAAACTCAGTTTATAAAACGTGTGTTAATTAAAAATATTAAGTCTTAGAAATTGCTACTACCTAATCTACTTCAAAATTGGCTTTGTGCAAATAAAAGAACCATAAACTTCCATTGATTAGCCTTGCATATAAAATAATTGCATTGTGTGTTGGCTCGCGAGTATGGTTGTGTACTCATGCTCGCTTAATATAATCTTTCAGAGCCATTTGATCAAGACTCATATGCCTACCACTTAGCATCTGAACCAGATGATGGAGAAGCTTAGGTCGAGATCCCCAGTCGCTTGCCTGTGGGCAGAGTGAATGGATCCACCATTACTTCTTTTGCTTATGCTCTTATCCTTTATTTTTGTATTCTGAACTATGTAATATGGTGGTCTTTGTGGCCTGTGTTGTAATATATTGTGTTATTGTACAATGATTGCGATGTATGTGAATGATCCAAAGATGTATCTATATGTGTTATCTATTGATCTAGGGAATGATACGAGTTTACACAAAGGATTCCAAATTCTAAATTTGGGTCCGACAAAATGCAATAAAAAGTTTTGAGACAAATGAGATGCGAAGATGGTGGCGGGTTGTTCATGAATTTTAGATATTAGGGTCTGTAAACTGGTTTCTTGAAGCGGCTGTCTTCTAAAATGCAATAATTTTGTTTGAGCTGTATAAACTTGAGTTTTTCGTTTGAGCTGACTTGGTCACGTGGGATGAACCCGTTTCTTGATCTCAGTTAAATGCAGCTCAAGAATCCACTCTCGATATTAAGTGATAAAAGAGATGGTGCATCGTTCAACTTGTCTAATCATTTATAGAACTATAGTTTTAGCTTTTTACCATTTTTAAAAAGAAATTTACCAATTTACTCAGCAAGTCAGCACCCACTAGTGTAACGATCTCTGGCAGAAAGGAGTCTAACTTGAGACTTGGGAGTAGAGATTCTCGTTCAGTCCGGTTATTGACAGTAATCAAACCACATGGACAGTACTGAAGCTGAATATTATCCATAGAAATACTAGGAAGAATATTAATCTCATAAATTCAGTTATGTACATCAATGGCCGACCCCTCATGTCAACTGATCATCCTAACGAGAGTGATCATCAGCTACATGGAGTTGAGTTTTCCAATAAATAAACTAATCGTTCATACCATGTACATTGCCATTGTCGAAAGGTCTAACACCACAGTTTGACAGGGCAAAGAGAATAAAGCCAACCCGCAGAAAGCGAAGCCCCCAATCAACGCAGACCACCCTTTCTTCTCCATCACCTCCCCCTCCCCCTTCACGTATCCCAGAATCTATTTGTTTTCTTTTCCTTCTCTCTTCCATTAATCGGAGAAGAGAAGGAAAAAAACAATTAGATTTTATTTGTTTGAGAAGCCTAAATTCCGGGCTCATCCACTTCTAAAACAAAACCTTAAGGAATAAAACGTTCTGTTCACGAAATGGATAGTGCCTTCCACATCGCAAAGCGGTCATCATCTTTTCCTTGGGATACATGCTGCTTTTCCTTTGCCTCCTGCAATGGCGAAAAGAGGAGGAACCCTTGTAACCTAGTGTTTCAGATTGTCCTCCTGTGGCCTGTGGGCCATGGTGTGTGTGTGGGGTCTATACATGGCCCCACTTTTCATTTTTTGATGATTTAACTTTTATTTATTTATTTTTGATATGGTAGCACATCATAGGATTGTAGAGGATTTGTAGGAAGGACATGTGAGAGGAAAAGAAAAAGGGCCTTTCCCTCTTGGATGGCTGGGACTTGGGGATATAAAGCTATACAAAGGAGGTTGTGCCATGTAGGATAAGATGGCAAGAGGGGTCATACCTTGAAATGGTGCATCTCCCCTTTGGTCTTGGAGGCTTTTGGTCCACAAAAGTTAAGCCATTTTGCTTGTGCCAAAAGCTTCCATTGTTGAGCTTGCATTTGGCCACTGCTGGGTGCTTTTGTTATCCCAGTAAGAAAGCCTGGGAGATAAGTAGGACGGCCAACGATGACAGGAGACACAGGCCGGCAAAGTCCTTCTTGACATCCTGCATCACAAATGGTGATACTTTGTTAGATACAGCTAGTTCATAAAAATGGGAAATGTATATGTATGCTGAGTAATAGTTATGTGTTTTTGGACAAAAAGAAGCTGCAGAGATTCTAAAACAACAGTAGTTACTAACTAACATGGATCAGGATCTACTCTCAAAATGAAAAGGATCTACCCTAGATATGTTCTCCACCAAATGAAAGGAGTATACTTTAAATCTTGTGTGGTTTTCTTAGATTCAGAAGCATTCCTAGTTAACCAAACTGAGCAATAAAGAATAATGCCTCCGATCTTTTCGCAAAAATATAACAATAACCCCTTTCGGTGACTTTTTAGACTAATTATCAGCCACCATTTTGCTCCACTACAGCATAGATATTTTGGTGAGAAGAATCGCATATACACCTAACGCCGATTGCTCAATCATTAAAGTTTGCCTAAACCGTGAGAAAAAGGCCACACTTTGGAGCTATTCTTGTGTGCGCAAATGCACAAGGGATATTTAGAAATCTCCTTCTTCTTCTCGGCAATCGATCATATTTTAAAACAAATTTGACTTGTGCAGGGCCAACGTTTCTTCCAAGAAGACAGTGTGATCTATTCTCGACCATGCGCAAAGGCTAATTTTTCTTTTTGTGACTGCACTAGATATGATCCCTTTATAGGCCATGCTTCCTTTTGTGCCCCTTTTTCTGAATGGAGTGATTTGATGGCCTTTGCAGTCCTGCACTTTAAGTGAAAACAAGGGAAAGAATAATTGTGCAATGCAGCTAGGTCAATGAAAAACATCTGCCTAAGCTTAAGACAGCAGCTGCGTGCTTGCTCTGACTTGCTGATTTCTTGCCAAGGCTGTCGTCTCTCTCGTTCGTGCATGCAAATGAAAGTAATTAGTCGAGTGGTTTGTCTTTAATGATCTTGTAATATGATACGCATCATGCATGGTCATGGACCACTTCCATTTGGACAGCGACTTTCATGTGTTTTAAAGTCTTTCCAGCTTGGCCCAACGATGCTCCACTTGTGTATTGCACCTAACTGGCTAGTCACTTGGACGACGTTGCTGTGGGGAATGCAAATCTTTAAAGGGAAACATCTCTCTCTCTCTCTCTCTGATTGACTGACTGGCTGAAAAAGAAGTGATCCTGATATGTAGTAGCAAATTTCTGACAGTAGTTCCATGTCAAACGTTGTACTCCGCTTAAAACTTAACTATGCACACATGCTTAAGAACTTTGGTTAGGAGCAGCAATCTGATAGTATAGATGTAACTTTCATCTTGAATTATCACGAGCATTCCAGGATGTGATCAACGAAGCAAAATTTGACCCGGCAGGTACCCACATTAGCCTTTGCTTTTAGAATAATAGGAATTTCCTAATGGCTAATCCCTGCACCTTTAATTTGTCGTTGGAATTGGACTAGCTAGACACTTCAGAATCAGAAAAGTGCCTAATGGAAACCGGGATTCTCTTCTAACCAGTCTTTATTTCCTTTTTTCACCACACCAATTTGTAGCTACGAATCCTGCATGGGAAGATGTTTCCGGTGAATTACCCAGGGATCGTTCCAGTCCATCCAGGGTTCTGTCAACTCTGCCACATCCCACAGGGGAATTTTGTGGAAAGGAGTGGCGTTGGCATGGGTAGGACTAGGGCAGCCACTAAAACCTAGCTAGCTTTGCCTTTGCACAATCAATGCACAAATTTGCCTTTGTGTGGGGGGCAATTCGGTCTTAGAATGTTCTATGTTATGATTTCGATACCTATTTTTATTTTTCGATCCGGTCAATTTCCCCCTGTTGTCATGTGAATGTTACTTTTAGTTGGGTCACGGACGGCTAATGGTGTATCCCTAGCACAGCCGCGCCAAGATAGATTATCCGCTGGCCGGTAACTCAGTATTTGGTAAGCTGCAAGCAGATGAAAGCGCCTTCTAAATTTTGTTCGTGGATCCACCACTGTTTGTTATGTAAAGTACCGGTAATACGGGATGTGTACATGTAAAACCAAGGGTTGGTTTAGCATCGCATATTTAAGAGCATTGGTTGAGAGCAGCAACCTGATAGTATAGATGAACTTTTATGGTGAACAATCTCCTAATTATATACGCAACCTAAATATAGATATAGATGATACACGACTTGACATGCAAAAAATCACAACATAAAACTAAACCAAATATATTTAACAAAAAGAGAGAAAGAGATAATTGCAAAACGATTACTAGAAGAAGTGAAAATTAGACCAAGCACTCACCGTCCTGCCAGCCGGCGACGCGGCGATGGACAGCGACGCCGCGGACGTCTGCTGCTCGACGAGGCCGACGCTGTACACCATCCTGCCGTCGGGCTGGTAGAGGCCGTAGTTCCTCTCCGACGTCGGCCCGGGCTTCATGTCCTCGTTGAAGAGCGCGAACAGGTACACCTCCAGCCGCTGCCGCGGCCGCAGCGGCGTGCCCTCGTTGCTCATCTGCCGCGTCAGCAGGTTGTGGTTGTACGCGCGGGCGTTCTCCACGGTGGCGCCCACCTCGTCGGCGTCGCCCTTCGACGGCCACCCAGTCTCCGACACGTGCACGGCGATGCCGTCGTAGCCCAGCCGCTCGGCGGCGGAGGTCACCGCGTCCACCTGCGCGTACAGCATGCTCGTGTACTGCAGCCGAGTGTAGGGGTCCACCGCGCCGACGTGGTACGGGTCCGACAGGGCGTAGTCGAGGGCCACCCTGCACGTACGTGGCACGCATGACACACGTGTCATACTCCAATTTCATAAATAGTGTATTTTCTTTATCTTTCATTTTTTAAATATATTTTACCATTTTGACCCGCACAAATATGTTGGTCAAGTAACAACATTTAACCTGTGTAATTGGTACAATATGCACAGTAATAACTGTTTTGCAAAAGTGGGTAGTTATGTGTAGGAACCGAATGCTATTTTAGAGTTTCATAGCCCTTACGTTTACTACTTACTGGCCTAACCAAACAGAACCAACTAAAGATCGAGCCTACTTGTCCGTGAGTGTTTTTACACGGTTTTGCAAGAAAGAAAAGAAAAACAAATCTTTCTTCGTGCGTCCATGTTTCTTTATGCAAAAAAAGTCAAAATACCGGTGCAATTTATTTGCATTCAATTGCAGTAAAACTATTCGGAAAAGAAAGAGGAAAATTAAAGGGGAATTGAGGCAGTGCGTATACGTACCTTGTAGGGTCGTCCTTGTAGGCAAAGTATGGGTAGGCATTAATCCAGAACGGCGCGTTGGTCTCGGTCAAGAAGCGCAGGAAGGGCGCCATGAGCCCGGCCACCCCCGGCGTGAAGGCACCCTGCGACGGCGGGTACGAGGTGGAGAGCACGCCGAGCGAGCTGGCCGTGGACACGTGCACGTACCCATCCATGCCGAGCTGGGCCAGCGCGGCGTGCAGGTTGCGCATCGCCGGCACGAGGCTGGCCTTGAGCGACTCGTCGCCGCCGGTGAACACCTCGTTCCCTACGGCGATCCCCGTGACGCGCGTGGCCGGGAAATAGGGCCGCACGTTGGCGGACAGCCACTGCGCCGCCTGCCCCGGGCTGGCGGCCATGGGCGGCACCAGGTCGTCGGGCACCGTGACGATGAGCTCGATGCCCGTGCCGGCGAACGCGGCCAGCACCTGCGGGTTGACGTCGTAGATGCGCACCTTGCCGACGCGCAGCGACGACAGCAGCGACACCACCTGCGGCGGCGGCGGCAGGTTGTTCGCCACCTGCCCGTAGTTGATGCCCAGCGCCGTCGCGCGCCGCAGCACGCCAACCTCTGCACGCATTATTCCAACAAACACCAAATCAAGCCTACATGTATACCCATAGAACTTACTTGCTACATACAATTTCCTTTTGGTCCGTGACTTGCTAGAGTGTCAGAATCGTAAAGGGTTTCAGAACACATCAGAATACGCACGCGCGCGCGCATTACCTGAAGAGACTAGGATGCAGAGGAAGGCACAGAGAAAGGTTCTCCTTGACCTCACCAATGCAAACGCCATTGCTGTGATCGATGAGGGAGATGAGCTCAAGCGAGGAGGGAAGGGGGAGGGAGGGAGGCAGGAGGGCAGTGTCTATTTATAGATGGAGGAAAGAAGTAGTAGTCTGATGGAGTATGTAGTAGGTGTGGGGGTTGAGCTAAGCTAATTGGGCAATAATTCCTTACTTTACTTGGGTGAAGCCAGCCAGGCAGACAGGCTCCGAATTCAGTAGTTGGGTTAATTGGTTGCCTCTCCCTTCCATCCCGTTGCCGTGGCTTGGCTATATATGTGGTAGCCTTGCAGAGGAAGGAAAATGGCGGATGCTCACTTTGACCCGGTTCATCCACCGGGATGGTGCGAAAGCACCCGGCCGGGCAAACCTATGATTTGCATTAGAAAAATTCAGATTTATTAAGAGCATAATATGTTTTTTATTTATAATTTTTATTATTAACTTTTTCAACTAAGATCGAAAATATTACTCTTGTTCTATGTGATCTCCATATTGATAATTATAATTCTACCTGTTTTGGAATTCTACTACCCATACTACCAAGTGTAGTATAATACAATTATGCAAGTTTTGTGGTAACTTGTTACGGCAATTGTAAGCGCACCGAGTGGGGATCTTGATCGGTTGTTAGAATAGGCAGCAGAGGCTTGTTTTGTTAGCTGCTGGAGGAAGGGGAAGTGACCCAAAATTTCGCCTTCATATCCCGAGCAAAATTATTTCAGGGTGTGTTTACTTCTGTCAGAAAAGCTTACGGCCTCTGGTCCAGACTGGATGTCATTTCTGCAGGATGATTTAGGTTTGCGAATATTTGTTTTCTTGATTTTCCTCCGAATACTCGTACTAAATGCTTATCTGTAGTATTAGATGGAGATGTGTATGAAATTTGAACTAAATGTTTTTTTAAACCAAGGGCAAACATATGTAAAAATGCGAAGGCATTGACTCCTTCGACTAAGTAATCATATACGTGGAGCAAAAATAATAATCCTTCCTATCACATAAGAAGTTGTTTTTGGGTGACGTACGTGTCAATATAATTTTGAATATTTAGAATGAACACATAAAAATGATACATATAGATTTGTCTAAAAAATAGTTTTATAATATTATAATTTTATTAGTAGGTTTTATAAATATATAACAATAGAAATAAGTGTTCAAAATTATATTTTGGAAAACATGTTAATATCCGAAACAACTTCCATTTGTGACCATAGGGAGTACCACTTTGGACTGGAGATAAGAATTAATTTCAGGTCAGTCTTGGTCGATACATGACTTGTGTTAATCAAAGTTCCTTACTAGATGTTGTAAATACATGTGTTTAAAAAGCATTCTAATTGTATCCGTAGCCATATTTCGAACAATCCCTGTTTTTAGATGGTTTCATTTTTTTTTTCCAAATGTCTTAGATGGTTTCTCATCTAGACCACAAAACCGATATCTCATCTGTAACATACTTTTTCATCAATATTTAAATAAGTTTAATTTTTTTAAATACCAAAAGCTCACCAAAAACTTAAACTTCAAATTTCAAAATTTAAATTTTTGCTGGGGTTCAAATATCAAAATTTAGAAAAATTTCAGATTTTCTCTCTCTACCTCCCTCCCTCTCTCTCCTAGCCCATCTCTCTCTCTCTCTCTCCCCCCCCACCTCTTTTCCCCCAGCCCAGCCGCGACCGGCCACTTCTTCCCCCCTCCCTTTTCTCTCCCCCCTGGTCCTACCGCTACCCTCTTCGGTAGTTCCGCACCCTTCTTCTTTCCCTCTGTGTCTCCCCTCGTCATCCCCCTCTGTCACCCGCGCCGCTCGGCCCCGGTTTCCCTGGCACCGCCCGTGCACGCCGCCCCTCCCCCGGTTCTCCGCGGAGCGCGTGTTCCCGCCTGGTCCTCAGCTGCAGTACCGCTCGAGCGTCCCGTCGCTGCGTCGCCCCATCCTCCTCCCGTCTTCCCGAGGCTGTCCTCACTGCTTCCCCCTCCCTCACCTCCCCGGCTATAAAGCCAAGCCGCCCCCTTCCTGCCTCGCCCCCTCCCTCCTCCACAGCGCCCCATTTCCCCTCCCTGCCACGGTACTACCGCTCTCCTCCCCCGGTACTACCGCTCGTTCCCCGCTGGTACTATCGATCGCATTTCATCCCGGTGCTTCTGCCCTCCTTTCCCCTGGAACTACCGCTTGTTCCCCGCTGGTACTACCACCCTCATTCCCCCGGTACTATCGCTCGTCCCGGTACTACCGCTCGCAAGTCCCCGGAAGCTTCCCTGAGACCAGTGTACGTAGACTCGGTCCACGCACTGTGCTGTGGACCAAGCATCATTCTCGTGCCACGTGTCAGCACGGGAGTTTTCCTATTTTTCTGATTTTCTTTTCAATTAATTTTTTTTTGAAAATCTTCAAAAATCCACATCTCCTTCGTTATAACTCCAAAAATTATAAATTTTGTCCCCAAAAATTGTAATTTCAAAACCTACATTTTGGTGCTGGTTTGGCTAATTTTGGAGTTCATTTATTGCGGATTTTTTTCTTATTCGTTTTGTTTGTTTGTCTTTTCTTTTCCGGTGTGTTCGTCCAAGTAGAGTTTGAAGAAGCCGAAGGTCCCCACTTCGACCAAACTCAAGACTACCAAGATCCTCTAGCCCTTGACCTAGGTGAGTCAACACTTTGATCATGTTGAACCTACATTTCATGCTAATTATATTCTTTTAAAATATCAAACAACATGCTCTAATTTCTTCTGCAAATGTATGTTAAATGGTCCTAAGGTAGTTAAATGCCAACTTGATTATTAAATAATTATTATACCTTGTCCTTCATAATTGAATTCCCCAATCCTTGTCACCCTAGTTATTATATGGTAACCTACTAGTTATAGTATGTATTCAAGCGCCATGCTAGCCTTGCTTGAGTACCGGGGTATTAATCACCTCAATCATCATCCTTTAAGCATAAAGATTATTTTAGGCAGTCATTGGGGTGAATGACTGAAATGATCTAGCTAATTTATTTTACTCTTCTCAAAACCCTAAAAATTTGCTAATACCCCATCCGGGCAGATGGTATATTGGAGGGTATGTGGTTGTGTACTAATGTAGCACATGATATGTTGGTATGTGATTGGCATGTGGTATGAACCGCCTAGATAACTTTAAGTACTTAATCCTGTGATGACCTTCTAATGTAAAATAGTACAACCACAAGTCTATAATGGTGTCGACCTGGCTAAATAATTTGTATCCATAAATGCGAGTTGCACCACTAGAGTGACCCACGAGTCGTGTCGCTGGTGTAAGCCGTCGTGGACATGGGTTGAGATGCTGGTGTAAGCTGTCGTGTGGTGCAAGGGGGGTTTGGGGGCATGGTTGACGCATGTGTGAGAGCGTAACCACTCTCAGATGAAACCTTAGCGTGTGCAATTATCATTGAGGGATGCATTGTAAAGACCTTGTAGTAATCTCCCCTTAATTCACATGTCTAAGGAAACGTGTGATTATATCAAGCCAATTATCTCTTGTGGGTAAAGTGTACAGTCTCTGCAAAGAAATAAACTGTTCGAACAGTCGTGCCCACGATTACGGGCGGACATAGGAAATTACAAGAGTTAGTTCTATTTATAAAACTTTGTGGGTGGGTTGAAAAATATGACGGACTCATCTAGCCCTTGTTCTGGATTTTTTCTGGGTAGTCTTACCCAGTGTTGATAATAGGTGGATGTAACCACTATAAAAAATAAGCATAAGGTGGAGGTAACATATGCTGTTATTAATATTTCAAATACTCTCTTTAAGAAAACATGTTTTAGTCCATACGCTAAGAGGTAGGACTTTCTAAAATGGGTATTTACAAATATTGCTTTGCGCAAATAAAGGAACCCGAGCCATCCTTGTTAAGCCTTGCATGTATATTTATGTATCTGTTGTGTTGGCTCGCGAGCACGGAAGTTGTGTTCACCCTCGCTCTTTCTCCAAACCCTCAGAATCCACTGATCAGGACGACTATACTTACTACGAGGATCAAGGTGTCGACGGTCAAGACCAAGACGAAGAGTAGTTTAGTTCCTTAGTCTAGGACTCGCCGTAGTCTAGCTAGCTCCGCTGGTACTTGCGTACAACCAATATTCTCCAAATCCTTGGTTAATATCGGTTGTACACAAGGCGCCACAGTCGCTTGCCTGTGGGGAGTCGTGTTGCCCCTTTTGCTTCCGCGCCTATTTATGTATTTTATGTGATGAACTCATTTCCTTGTTTGGTCCTTTTTTAAACTCAAACCGACACGGTCTATTTAACTATGATAATTGTAATACTACGTTTGGTTTGGTCTACGATGTGTATGAAATGGTTCAGCAATATATACTGTGAGCATTACCTACTGATCTAGGGAGTAGAGCAGTATCTTCACAGAGGATTATAGATTAAGAAAATCCGAGTCCGACATCATCTACCTTGCGAGTTCTCTAATTTCCTTCTCCTTCGACTGATCTTGGCTCTGTTCGGACAATAAACCATTTTTTTAAACTAAGTACAAGAGCTCTACCATTCATTTTAAGAAGAGAAGAATACAACACCGTCCCCAATAGGACGCATCGTAGACCGGGAAGAGTCCCTGCTGAAATCATCACACCGGCTCCGAAGGAGAAACAAAGCAGATATGGAAGAGTCCCTGTGGGATCCACTAAGTAAGCACCGTAAACACAAGGCTAGAACCAAACGCAAGCTAACACCATGCGAAACACCGATAACTCTCTCACGAAGCACCACCCGCAACATACGATGATGAGCCGCTCACCCTCTCGCACCCCGCGACAGGGCCAGTTAGCCCCGCACACACTACACGCGGCCGCGACCAGGCCCAGCCAGCCCCACGTGAGGCCGAGACTAGGCCTGGCCAGACACACCGAGACAGATGCTCGTACCGTTGCAACCATTCACCCCCGCATGGCCGTAACCATGCCCAGCCAACCCCACGCACACCCACGCGCGACCAAGACTAGGCCTGGTCAGCCACACCAAGAAGGATGTCTGTGCCCTCGTAGCCATTGCCAACGCGCCACCTGCCGAACCACTCACCCCTGAGCAGCCATGACCAGGACCGGCTAGCACACTAAGAAGGAGGACCCGTGCCGCCGCAGCCACCGACGCACTCACCCCCTCGTGGTCGTGACCAGGCTCGATCAGCCATGTGGACACCACATGCTGTAGTGAGTAGGCCCGGTCAGCCATGCCGAGGAGGAGGTCTGAGCATGAGGAAGGCGACCAAGTAGCAGCAACAACAAAAAAGTAGTATATGTCGGCTTCTTTGACGGCACGCCGCCAAGCTCGCCACAGCCGAGCTCCTTTGTTGCCAGCTTGACGTCCGTGCAGTCCCTTGTCTCTGGCGATGAAGGTACCCAGCTATGGCGCAGCAGCATATCGACGCATCCGCTTATATATATATGTACTAGTTCAATACTCGTGCTTTGCTACGGATTAAAAAAATCATAGTCCCAACATGTCGGGTCGCCAACAATCATTATACTCAGTGACGCAATTTGGGATGTCATGCCCTGCTCGTTGATCCAACAAATGTCGAAGAGGGTAGGAAGGACTGAGGACCACCAACTTTAATTTCTAAGTAATAGAGATATTGCTTGATTGTACATTGACGGTGCAAATGTGCGCTGCACATCTGCGGCTGCACTGTTCGGTGATGATGATCGATGCGCGTTATTTATCTTTTAGTCTTTCGGTCTTTACAACAACGCCCTATTTTTTTCCTACCTCTGCCTACATCGTCAGCACCACTGGCGGACTCGAAAACTCATGGACCCAGTCTTAATGTTCGTGAGCACATCACTCAACTATGTGGTCAGCAGATTTGTAACCTCAGCTTTAGTGAAGTAAATGCATTGTGCTTGCGGTATATGCCTTTGTGTCCCAATTGTTGGATTGCAAAATGGTACGTACTTGAAATTTGCCTGGTTATTGTATTACTCGATCGTTTCCCCCCAGGGAAATTGTGTGTACCTAGAATATAATTTTGCAGCAACTTTTTAATACAGAGCATAGACTATCGACGACACATATTGCAGCACTGATACTGTAGTGATTAACATAAAAGGTGGAGAGGTACAGTACCATTACCAGTTTCTACTGAAGGGCTCCGTTTCCCCTGGTTAGACAGACACATGCAAAAGCCTCAATTTGTTTAAGCTCATGGTTATTCATCTTCAATTACCACGAGCATTCCAGGACGTGATCAACGAAGCAAAATTTGGCCCGGAAGGTACCCACATTAGCCTTTGCTTTTAGACTAATAGGAAACACGACGGAATTTCCTAATGGCTAATCCCTGCACCTTTTGTCGTTGGAATTGGACCAGCTAGACACTTCAGAATCAGAAAAGCGCCTAATGGAAACCGGGATTCTCTTCTAACCAGTCTTTATTTCCTTTTTTCACCACACTAATTTGTAGCTACGAATCCTTCATGGGAAGATGTTTCCGGTGAATTACCCAGGGATCGTTCCAGTCCATCCAGGGGAATTTTGTGGAAAGGAGTGGCGTTGGCATGGGTAGGACTAGGGCAGCCACTTTAACCTAGCTAGCTTTGCCTTTGCACAATCAATGCACAAATTTGCCTCTGTGTGTGTGTGTGGGTGGGGTTGGGGGCAATTCGGTCTTAGAATGTTCTATGTTATGATTTGCATATCCATTTTTCGATCCGGTCAATTTTCCATGGTCGTCATGTGAATGCTACTTTTAGTTAGGCTATTGTTATCAGGGACGGCTCACGGTGTACCCTTAACATCCCCTAGCTCAACCACGCTAAGGCAGATTGTCGCTGGCCGATAACTCGGCATTCGGTAAGCTGCAAGCAGGTGAGAGCACTCTCTAAATTTTGGTCCTAGGTCCGCCACTGATTGTTATCTAGATGTACTGATAATACAGGGACATGTACATGTAAAACCAAGGGTTGGTTTAGCATTGCTATATATGTTGTGTTGTACGTGGAATATACTTAGGTATAGCGAATCTTTCTCAAATTTGGTGAAAGGAGATCGCCGATGTTAGCATATCCAAAAGGAACAAGAAAAAGCAATGGGGAACCTGGTATTGCTGAAAACACCATTAAAGTTGCGTGATATATACTGTGCAACTACTTAGGGTATGTGCAATAGTATAAACAACTGTTGTATATAGTATCTCTTCATATCATCTATAAACAGCACGAAAGATAGTTTATAAAATGAGTTATCTTTTTACATGTTTTTATAGATAGCTCCTTCATGTACAATATATTATGTTTCTCATGTTACAGTCGACTATTGCATAAGGGACATCCCAATTCTATATGCTCCCCCCCTTTCTGCTCCACATCATCACGTATTTTACGTGTCAAAGCTTACAGACAGCTAACGTTACACTATTGTGCATGCTATTGTAAGATCAATTTTGTGCTTATTGCCATCCGAGTTCACTTGAGTGGCTTATGTGATTAAATTGTACAAATAAGATATTCTCCATCTTTTTCTCGAGTTCATTCATGTCGGTCTCGAGCTGAGCTGTCAGCTCTAAGCTCTCCCATCTTTCTTGGCTTAAGCCCTAAGAGATGCTCGCTTTATGAACCTAGCTACCATATCTCTGCATGCCTGCAATTGTGGGCACCTCGTGCACCGGCTAGCTTGCCCTCAACATTATTAATACGCAAAGAAGTTAATTACGATTTATGCCTCTCCATGCTATAATTCAACTAGCTAATTATTAAAACACCTCAGCATACATGCATGAATGACGAATCTTTACGTCGCAAGCTGCGACGCACATTTCAACTGGACCATGATCGGTTGCAAAGCTCTCTCTCTCTCTCTCTCTAAAAGATCGGTTGCAAAGCTCTCTCTCTCTCTCTAAAAGATCGGTTGCAAAGGGATCTTTAATCCGTGTCATCGATCAATTAAATACGTATCAGAAGCAAATGACGACATTAAACAAGTATGGCAGTCACACGAGACACAACAGGGACATGGTAGTCACCAGGAGCATGGCCATGCACTAACCAGCAGCTGAAGGATCGGATATACTTTACAATCGGAAAGGTCCTGGAATACGCATACCACCACCACAACCACAAAGTGGCCCCTTTATCATGCAGATCCTACACACTCTTTCTAGCGGGATAAAAACCCTAATTAAACTAGCCATACACTCTGATTTGATCAACTGCACAAGCATATATATTGTTTGCAAACGAAATTGTAAGGTTAGTTTTAGCATTAATTCTACATTGATTAAAAGGGCTATCTAATAGACAATTGACCTTTTCTTACATAATTGGGTGAATTTTGAGCTGTTGGATCTAAATCGAATAAATGTCGATCTCCACTCCTTTCCCCTCCCACCAAGACCCGAGCAGCTGCTGCCGACTACCACCATCTCGTTGGTGCCGTACTACTGCCTCCTGATGTGGTTGAACATTTTTTTTTTTAAAAAAAATCATTGGCTTGATGATTACGGCCGGTTTGTTAAATTGAAATGTCAAATTAAAGTTCAAGAACGAAGTCTCCGTTACGATCAGTCGGCAAAACTTGTCCCCTAAGTATCGCCTATCCTCTTTTGAGCAAATCAGCTGTTATCCTCGTGTGAAGATTGGAAACGAGCAGATTTTTTTAACCGGCAGCAGTCAATTCGGTGCCATCCGGCTCAGCTTATCATCTAATGATCATGAAATGTCAGCATTTTGGAGTGACAAATTAAATTCGACACACACACACACAGATGAAAGCGACGTCCTCCGTGCAGATACGGACATGGTAGATGATGCATGCTTTGGATAGGCATCGATCGATCACTTTCTTTTCTATATCCGTCAAAGATAGATCGGCGACTACGCTAGTGCTGGCTTGCTCATCTGGCGAAAGAGATGATGCAATTCATCAACAGAAGTCTATGTTCCTGCCGGTGTCACCACAATTTTTATATCAGATAAGCACATTTGTGTGAAAGATCATGTGAATCCTTACATTTGCAAGATCTCGTGTATATATTGTGTACAGTTCGATCGACTTGTGATGGAATTCCGAGAAATTTCGGTGCATGGTGGTTGCGGCCTGTGGGCCTCGTGGCGCTGTCATGCATGAACAAGCTAGGAAGGGTGCAAACACTCCTAAGATCATCTCAGTGCGTGTACTACGTACCATGACTGCAATGGTGTTATGGCATGTTCAGAAATAAAGCAGCCAGTTCTCGGCTCTCCCACATGTTTTATGATCAAACTGACAAGAGGAGGGATACTAATTTTGTCCAGTTTTTTCACTGAGTAAATTCGGATTTGCTGTGAATTCAGGATATTTTGAACTTCCTCAAGGTTGAGCTTTTTCCCTTTCTTTTTTAATTGATTTTCTATTTTATTTTTAACGCATTCCGTTGAGTTGAGCCGATTACTCTCAACGAGGAAAATGACCCTGCAGACGGGCTCTTTGCCGAGTGCTTAGGGCACTCGGCAAAGCTCCTATTGCACTCGGCAAAGGCTTTGCCGAGTGCCGCACTCGGCAAAGAGCAGTCGGCAAAGAACCCGTCGGCAAAGGTTTCTTTGCCGAGTACCACATATCGGGCACTCGGTAAAGCCTTTGCCGAGTGTCACGTCAGCACTCGGCAAAAAAAAATCCGACGTCAACTCTAACGGCCTCTTTGCCGAGTGCCACCTCAGCGGCACTCGGCAAAGAATTTTTTCTCTTTTTTTTTGAAAATTCTTTGCCGAGTGCCATACACTTGCACTCGGCAAAGAAATTTTTCTTTTTTAAATTTTTTTGCCGAGTGCCATGGCTATGGCACTCGGCAAAGCTGGGAAATTGGGTTTCTGCTTCCCAGCTTTGCCGAGTGTCATGGTCACGGCACTCGGCAAAGCCCTCTTTGCCGAGTGTGGCACTCGGCAAAGAGGGGAAAAATGCTATTTTTTTGGTTTTTTGCTTTCCATCAGCACAAACAAAGAAATCACATATATATATCAACACACAGCACAAGATATATCACATACACATCCATATTCCATCACATACACATCCATAACCCATCACATACACATCCACCATCCATAATACATCACATACAAATCCATTGTCCATAATCCATCACATACATTCGCATCATCCATGACAATATCTATCACAATATATATATGTCTCTAGTAGTAGTCCAACATAAGGCTAAGTCTAACACAAGTCCATGCAACATGAAAAGAAACAAATAAACGGTACCTACTGGCAGCCTCCCCACCCGGAGTGTGAACTACCACCTTGAGGAGGGCCAGTTGGCCACCCGACTTTGTGGAGAAGGGCCACCTTGAGGAGTCGGGTTCGAACCCGCCATGTGGTGCACAAAGGAGAAGCGAATTCATGAGTATCTACGGGAGGGCCGCACAAGCTAAAGGAATAAACAATCATATATACTCACCGGAGTCCCTACAGGAGGAGGAGGAGCCACAACTGGAGCGAGCAGCGACTGGGGCACGACCACACCTGGCAAGGCCTGAAGGCTCGCCATGAAGCTGAACATGTCATGCGACCTCTGCGCCTCGGCCGCCCTCCAGGCTTATCTGACCTCCATCTCCACTAGATGGGCCTCACTTTGGGCCGCTCTTTGGGCCTCCAACCTCTGCAAGTCGGCTGCAACATTCCACCCGCAATGTTTAAACAATGCAAAGGCAAGGTAGATGTGTAAAAGCAATGAGCGATTTAATAAAACAAGACTAACTCGGGTTCCGCCATCTGCTGCTGTGAGCTCTGCTGCCGAGGCGTATGGGAGGAGGAGCTCGTGCTCCTTGCTCGAATCTCGGCGAGGATGGGAGCAGAGGTGGAGTCGATTGTCTGTCCGCCATCCAAGACGGCCGTCTTGCTTCCCTCCTCCCACCTCATCGGAGGTCGTGTCCGGGGCCGGGTGGCGGATCAAGTCCTCCCATGGCGCTCGCGGGCGCCGAGGTGTACTCGCTAAGCTTGCTTGTGGGCCGCCGCGTTGGTGTACGCCTCGGGCCGTCCGCCGGGTTGTAGGTGACTTCCGGCCGTCGCCTTGCCCTTGTGTGCCGTGGCGTCGCCATGAACTCGTTGCATTCTCGGCCTTGGTGCGCTGGGACCGCGAGGAAAACACAAAGATGATTACAAGTAATGAGAATTGAGCGTTAGAATAAATAAATAAAGATGAAAACACAAAGAAGATTACCCATGTGCAGGCGTGCGCTGCTGAGGCTCGGTTGCCTTGGTGGTGTGGCGCCCACCCATCTGCAGCGGCGATCCGACGGATGTTGTGCTTCTCCGCCCACTCCTCAAGAGCCACTGTCCCACAATGGCCTCCAGAGGCGGTGCTGGCGCACCAATCGGACATTCTTGCATGCCATCAAGTTATTGATATGTCGAAGATGAAATGAAGCCTACCTATTCTTCATGGAAGGAGTCGGTATAATGTTTCGACTTACCGAGAGATATCGCTCCTTGGTGAGCGTCTGGTCCCGCATCGGCCTTCCTCACCACCGACCAAGGGCGTCGGCGCCAGTAGTTGATGATGCACCGAGCCGCGTCTTGTGGTATAGGTCCGAGAGTCGGGACCTCTGGACCTTGTCTCGCACTCGCGCCGCCGGTCCTCAAACCCTTCGTCGCTTTGAAGAAGTCCTCGCATCGGACATCATGTATCGTTTCATTATTTCAAGAACGACCAATGAATGCGTAGTATTGACCAATTTAGTGCGATGAAGACTCACCGAACTCGGCCTTGATCCGCGCCGCAACGAACTGAACTCATTTCCTCGGCGGCGTAGAAGTGGTCCCACGTCCGTGGCGAAGTCACCGAGGCGTAGGTGAACATGCCGGTAGTCTTGCCAATCGAAGGCCGGGGTGGCATTGATGTGCGGCCGTTCGGACACAACTTCCCAGTTGCTGCAAGAGTCATTAAGAAGAATTGTTAGTCTCCAGTTCGATTTTCAACATGTCATATGAAATAGTAGTGAAATAATACTTATCGCCGCTGGGTCGAATCACCGGGCGCCGGTGAAGTGGGATCGGCCGCGCCGGGAGCTGCGAGGGCCCGCAAGTAGACTCCCGACGAGTAGAGCGAGGCGGTGCAAGTGGAACCCCCTGCTGTCAATATCGCCGCCTCCCCATGGTCCGACGAGTCAGAGGAAGTGCCACCCCCTCCTATGTGCAGGCCCACCGCCTGGTCGTCCTCGTCCACCGACGGGGTGGCAGCCGGCTGCACCCTCGTCCTCGGACGGCCGCAGGCGGCCGCTCCGCCCTCCTCGTCGGCGGCTCCGGCAAGGGTCGTCCTCGGCGTGGGGTGGTGGCGCTCCCTCATGTAGAGGAGTTGACCCCGACGGCTCTGCCTTCCGCCCGCATTTTGTCGAGTGCCTGCAATTTTAAAGAGTAAACCAATTAGCACAGTTAAATTATAAGTACTTATAAAGAGATGCAAAATGAACGACATGGACCTACATACATATTCTTTGCTTTGCTGCTAACAATGGCAGATCGCGAGTATACGTATCTTCCCTTCTATGGTAGTAATGATCCAGAGGAGTATCTTGAGTGGGTACAAGACATGGAGTTCGAGCTTGAATCCCATAAGTTCAATCGAAGCCAAGGAAGTGAGAGTGGCCACTTTGTTTTTTACAGACTATACCTCTAGTTGGTGGCAACAACTAGGTGGAAAACGATTCATTACATCTTGGGTCTGTTTAAAAAGCATCATGAGAAGAGAATTTATTCCATCCTATTATGAGCGGGAACTACTACGACACGTGGAGAGCATTAAACAAGGATGCAAAGTTGTCAAAGATTATTATATTGAGTTAAACCATGCAATGCGCCGTGCCAATATCACTAGTGCATATCAAGAAAAGGCATATTTCAAAGCAGGCTTGAATTATCAGATCGTTGCTGCACTTCAAGATGAATATTTTCGTAGTCTGCAAGATCTTGTGAAATTTGCTATGAAGGCAGAAAAGAGACTTAAACACATTTAAGCACATCAATTAAATCTGCGCCGGCTCTTTAGTTCTAATTCATCCACTGGTGTGTCACTTGAGAAGAAGATCGAGCATGGGAATTTTTCTTCGACCGAGGTGATGAGTAGTGCTGCCCCGTCACAACCCGCAACACGTGAGGAGGTCGTGGTTGGTGGTAGTTGTGCCCTTATAGGCCCACGGTCTTACAAGGATGAGATGTATCAAAACCCATGTGAGAATCAGAGCCACATAGCTAAATTGAGTGAGAGTGATAAAAAGAGTGAGCTGTGTGAGTCCACCATATGCGAGGTTGAGAGCATCCCAATTAAGAGTGTGAGAGATACACCAAAAGAAAAGGGAGAGATTGATGATAGGATAAGTAAGATTATTTTTGAACCTAACAACTTACCCTCTATTTCTAGTGTTGTATCACACATTGTGCAGGTGGACCAAGCAAATAAGGAGTTGGACATTCGAGAGCCCTCACCATTGGAAGAGAAAGATGAAGATATAACCATGGTTGGAGAGGGGACACATGATACCCCGTGGTTACATGATGATATTACAATACCCGCGGCACCTACAACAACTGAGGAGGACGATCAAGGTAACACTATTGGTACTAAATCGATAGATCGTCAAAACAAGGTGCGTAAAACTGAGAACTCCATTATTCCTTTGATGATTCCAAGTTCTAAATTTGATATGTTTAATTTGCATAATATGGAATTGATTACTCATACAGAAGTTATTACTAGAATATCCCTTAATGATTCTTTGTGTCATATCATATTCGATAAACCAAAAGAGGTAGTTAGTGTTATTAAGAAGGTTCTTGAAATTTTACATTTAAAATCACTAGTAAATAGCTACGTACACACATATAAATTCAATTTGATTGGAGATTTTGGTGTAGACAACAACATGTTTCAAGTTTATCGAATATGCATTACCGGTGATAATCTTGTTTATTTAAAATTACATGTTTTGCGCAAACCACCTATTGAGCAATGTCACGGTCTCTTTAAGATGGGTTTAAATACAAGTGTCTATTGTTTAGAACGCAATATGATGCCTACTTCTTTATCTCTTAAATGTATAACTAATCAGAGTAACGCAGTTAAATCATGGAATGATATCAATTGGTTTTCACCCACTTTAGTTGACTTTGATGTTGGGAAGATTAAATTTTATCATATGAGTCAGTTGGGCAATTTGAAATATGATTTTGAGCTGTCGAATGTGCAAAACAACAAAAAGAACACAATAATTGATTCATACATATACCATGCATATACATTGTTTTCTTCGTCTAGCACATTTTCAGGCTATCAAAAGCCGAGGACGGCTTTTTTTGAAGAAAGGGAGGATGATGCGGACATCCTTAGCTACGTTGTTTCATATAATGTTTTCAATTCATTAAATACCTCAGAACAACATGAGCTTACTAAGAGAGTTGAAAAACAAGAGAAGCTTATCCAACAGGTGAATCTGTTCACTGAATTTACTTTTAAATTAGTTGAGAATTTCATACTACCTAAAACTAGTGTTTTGCTTGTGCTCAGATTCGAAGATTCAATAATGAACGGAGATGAAGGATGTGAGGTTGTTCTTGAAGAAAGGTCATCACAATGGAGGAGAAGCTTGTGGGAGACAAGCAAGGGAAGAGAAGCCCAAGAATCCAAGTCAAATTCGATACTTCCACAAGCCCAACCAAATTCAAATTCGGAATCAACTCAGAATTCAATTCGGATTCGGAATCAGCCTCAAATTCGGATTCGGAATCAGCAGGACAGTCCGGAGTAAAAAGGCCATAACTTTCTCACACGAAGTCGGATTTGAGTGTTTTTGGGCTTGTTGGAAAGCTAACTTCAAGCCCGATCCAACGGATCATCCCTCACTACGAAATTCCTTCTGGATCAAAAGATATGATCGAATCAATGTGACGGTTGTAAAATCAGAGTTTCCTTTTCTGTTTTGGGATGTGTCGGAATTGGAGTAGGACTCCAAATCCGAATTAGAATAGGAGTAGGGCCTCTTGGCCAGCCATGAGGAGGAGTAGTGACACTATATATAGAGGGGTAGACCCCTATTGTAACCTCAGACCACGTTTAATATATTTTCAAAGCTTTTGCTTGATTCTCCTGTTGTGCTTATAGCCAAAACAGATGGAATTGGGCATTGAGAACAAGGGTCGTTCTTGCTTTTCCATTGGGAATTGAGGGTTCGACGATCTTCGCTTGTGGTCAGCGAGGATCCAATCAAGTGTGTGTTTGGCGAATTTTCATAGAGTTGCAAGTCCGTGCATTGGCGCGGGGATCGGTGGTGGTTCGTCAGGATACACAAGTTATCTAGAGGTTCTCGTCGAGAAGATCGGGCACCCGCATCGTGGTATCGAGCTCCGTTGACTAGGTAGGATCTTTATCCGTTATCTAAATTTTTTCCCTATACACTAAAAAGCCATACAAAAAATTCTTTCAGTAGTAGTATTTAATTTGTTATTCTAGTGAGTTTTGTTAAGTTTTGTCCATTAGAATCATGTTTAGTTTCTTGATCTTGAATTCTTTTGCGTTGCTTTTATTTGAGCCTAGTTTGATTTTTTGTCGTGTTTATAAAAAAACACCAAAAAAAGTGAGTAACCAATTTATCCTTTGTGAACCTTTCAATCCTTTGCGAATACTTTGAACCTATTGAAGACTAGCTAAATCGTTGCTTAGGGCTGCATATTAATATTTGTGTTCTTGCAATTGTTCAAAGATCAAAAGGTGGGAAAGATTTTTTGCTCATTTTTGGTAGAACAAGAATTTTGGCAATAGTTCAAAAAAAAGAAAAAAAAAGAAAAAAAAAGAAAAGAGAAAAGAGAAAAGGAAAAAGAAAGCGCATAGCCGAACCATAAACTTGAGCGAATATCCCCACTCATTCTTGATTCAATTGTCAGAATATTAATATTTTGTGCAATCTTGTGCCCTAGTTTCATTATTTGCAACTAGCTAGCGTCTTTCTATAACTTGTGCAATACGAGCTATTTTGTTCTTCACTTATATCTTACATAGCTCATTCCTTGATTGCACTAAGTTCCAATATCTTTAACGTGTGAGTGGTTTTGATTTTCACTTATATCTTTGTGATCGAGAACTAGGCATTGAATTCTAGTTTGGATATTTACTTAGGCTTACAATACCTAGAATTTTCAAATTAAGTAGGTATCCATACCAAACTCCACAAAACACCCGTTGTTGTGCTTTGACTTGCTCTTGAAATTCGCTCACACATCACCTTGTGGTTCCTGCTGCCTTGAAGTGTAAGTATTGTTGATCTTAATTCCTTTTGGAATGGTAAAGAAACTTCACCTTGTTAGGATTGTGAGTTGAGTGACCTCTACATATACACATACACCTACATACATATTCTTTGCTTTGCTGCTAACAATGGCAGATCGCGAGTATACGTATCTTCCCTTCTATGGTAGTAATGATCCAGAGGAGTATCTTGAGTGGGTACAAGACATGGAGTTCGAGCTTGAATCCCATAAGTTCGAATCAGAAGCCAAGGAAGTGAGAGTGGCCACTTTGTTTTTTACAGACTATGCCTCTAGTTGGTGGCAACAACTAGGTGGAAAACGATTCATTACATCTTGGGTGCATTTAAAAGCATCATGAGAAGAGAATTTATTCCATCCTATTATGAGCGGGAACTACTACGACACGTGGAGAGCATTAAACAAGGATGCAAAGTTGTCAAAGATTATTATATTGAGTTAAACCATGCAATGCGCCGTGCCAATATCACTAGTGCATATCAAGAAAAGGCATATTTCAAAGCAGGCTTGAATTATCAGATCGTTGCTGCACTTCAAGATGAATATTTTCGTAGTCTGCAAGATCTTGTGAAATTTGCTATGAAGGCAGAAAAGAGACTTAAACACATTCAAGCACATCAATTAAATCTGCGCCGGCTCTTTAGTTCTAATTCATCCACTGGTGTGTCACTTGAGAAGAAGATCGAGCATGGGAATTTTTCTTCGACCGAGGTGATGAGTAGTGCTGCCCCGTCACAACCCGCAACACGTGAGGAGGTCGTGGTTGGTGGTAGTTGTGCCCTTACAGGCCCACGGTCTTACAAGGATGAGATGTATCAAAACCCATGTGAGAATGAGAGCCACATAGCTAAATTGAGTGAGAGTGATAAAAAAAGTGAGCTGTGTGAGTCCACCATATGCGAGGTTGAGAGCATCCCAATTAAGAGTGTGAGAGATACACCAAAAGAAAAGGGAGAGATTGATGATAGGATAAGTAAGATTATTTTTGAACCTAACAACTTACCCTCTATTTCTAGTGTTGTATCACACATTGTGCAGGTGGACCAAGCAAATAAGGAGTTGGACATTCGAGAGCCCTCACCATTGGAAGAGAAAGATGAAGATATAACCATGGTTGGAGAGGGGACACATGATACCCCGTGGTTACATGATGATATTACAATACCATGGCACCTACAACAAGCGAGGAGGACGATCAAGGTAACACTATTGGTACTAAATCGATAGATCGTCAAAACAAGGTGCGTAAAACTGAGAACTCCATTATTCCTTTGATGATTCCAAGTTCTAAATTTGATATGTTTAATTTGCATAATATGGAATTGATTACTCATACAGAAGTTATTACTAGAATATCCCTTAATGATTCTTTGTGTCATATCATATTCGATAAACCAAAAGAGGTAGTTAGTGTTATTAAGAAGGTTCTTGAAATTTTACATTTAAAATCACTAGTAAATAGCTACGTACACACATATAAATTCAATTTGATTGGAGATTTTGGTGTAGACAACAACATGTTTCAAGTTTATCGAATATGCATTACCGGTGATAATCTTGTTTATTTAAAATTACATGTTTTGCGCAAACCACCTATTGAGCAATGTCACGGTCTCTTTAAGATGGGTTTAAATACAAGTGTCTATTGTTTAGAACGCAATATGATGCCTACTTCTTTATCTCTTAAATGTATAACTAATCGTAACGCAGTTAAATCATGGAATGATATCAATTGGTTTTCACCCACTTTAGTTGACTTTGATGTTGGGAAGATTAAATTTTATCATATGAGTCGGTTGGGCAATTTGAAATATGATTTTGAGTCATCGAATGTGCAAAACAACAAAAGAACACAATAATTGATTCATACATATACCATGCATATACATTGTTTTCTTCGTCTAGCACATTTTAGGGCTATCAAAAGCCGAGGGCGGCTTTTTGAAGAAAGGGAGGATGATGCGGACATCCTTAGCTACGTTGTTTCATATAATGTTTTCAATTCATTAAATACCTCAGAACAACATGAGCTTACTAAGAGAGTTGAAAAACAAGAGAAGCTTATCCAACAGGTGAATCTGTTCACTGAATTTACTTTTAAATTAGTTGAGAATTTCATACTACCTAAAACTAGTGTTTTGCTTGTGCTCACATTCGAAGATTCAATAATGAACGGAGATGAAGGATGTGAGGTTGTTCTTGAAGAAAGGTCATCACAATGGAGGAGAAGCTTGTGGGAGACAAGCAAGGGAAGAGAAGCCCAAGAATCCAAGTCAAATTCGATACTTCCACAAGCCCAACCAAATTCAAATTCGGAATCAACTCAGAATTCAATTCGGATTCGGAATCAGCCTCAAATTCGGATTCGGAATCAGCAGAACAGTCCGGAGTAAAAAGGCCATAACTTTCTCATACGAAGTCGGATTGGAGTGTTTTTGGGCTTGTTGGAAAGCTAACTTCAAGCCCGATCCAACGGATCATCCCTCACTACGAAATTCCTTCTGGATCAAAAGATATGATCGAATCAATGTGACGGTTGTAAAATCAGAGTTTCCTTTTCTGTTTTGGGATGTGTCGGAATTGGAGTAGGACTCCAAATCCGAATTAGAATAGGAGTAGGGCCTCTTGGCCAGCCATGAGGAGGAGTAGTGACACTATATATAGAGGGGTAGACCCCTATTGTAACCTCAGACCACGTTTAATATATTTTCAAAGCTTTTGCTTGATTCTCCTGTTGTGCTTATAGCCAAAATAGAGGGAATTGGGCATTGAGAACAAGGGGTCGTTCTTGCTTTTCATTTGGAATTGAGGGTTCGACGATCTTCGCTTGTGGTCAGCGAGGATCCAATCAAGTGTGTGTTTGGGCGAATTTTCATAGAGTTGCAAGTCCGTGCATTGGCGCGGGGGATCAGCTGGTGGTTCGTCAGGATACACAAGTTATCTAGAGGTTCTACGTCGAGAAGATCGGGCACCCGCATCGGGTGGTATCGAGCTCAGTTGACTCGGTAGGATCTTTATCCGATTATCTAAATTTTTTCCCTATACGAAAAAGCCATACAAAAAATTCTTTCAGTAGTAGTATTTAATTTGTTATTCTAGTGAGTTTTGTTAAGTTTTTGTCCATTAGAATCATGTTTAGTTTCTTGATCTTGAATTCTTTTGCGTTGCTTTTATTTGAGCCTAGTTTGATTTTTTTGTCGTGTTTATAAAAAAACACCAAAAAAAGTGAGTAACAATTTATCCTTTGTGAACCTTTCAATCCTTTGCGAATACTTTGAACCTATTGAAGACTAGCTAAATCGTTGCTTGAGTGCATATTAATATTTGTGTTCTTGCAATTGTTCAAAGATCAAAAGGTGGGAAAGATTTTTGCTCATTTTGGTAGAACAAGAATTTTGGCAATAGTTCAAAAAAAGAAAAAAAAGAAGAAAAAAAAAGAAAAGAGAAAAGAGAAAAGGAAAAAGAAAGCGCATAGCCGAACCATAAACTTGAGCGAATATCCCCACTCATTCTTGATTCAATTGTCAGAATATTAATATTTTGTGCAATCTTGTGCCCTAGTTTCATTATTTGCAACTAGCTAGCGTCTTTCTATAACTTGTGCAATACGAGCTATTTTGTTCTTCACTTATATCTTACATAGCTCATTCCTTGATTGCACTAAGTTCCAATATCTTTGCGTGTGAGTGGTTTTGATTTTCACTTATATCTTTGTGATCGGCAACTAGGCATTAAATACTAGTTTGGATATTTACTTAGCCTTACAATACCTAGAATTTTCAAATTAAGTAGGTATCCATACCAAACTCCACAAAACACCCGTTGTTGTGCTTTGACTTGCTCTTGAAATTCGCTCACACATCACCTTGTGGTTCCTGCTGCCTTGAAGTGTAAGTATTGTTGATCTTAATTCCTTTTGGAACGGTAAAGAAACTTCACCTTGTTAGGATTGTGAGTTGAGTGACCTCTACATATACACATACACCTACATACATATTCTTTGCTTTGCTGGCTAACAATGGCGATCGCGAGTATACGTATCTTCCCTTCTATGGTAGTAATGATCCAGAGGAGTATCTTGAGTGGGTACAAGACATGGAGTTGAGCTTGAATCCCATAAGTTCGAATCGAAGCCAAGGAAGTGAGTGGCCACTTTGTTTTTTACAGACTATGCCTCTAGTTGGTGGCAACAACTAGGTGGAAAGCGATTCATTACATCTTGGGTGCATTTAAAAGCATCATGAGAAGAGAATTTATTCCATCCTATTATGAGCGGGAACTACTACGACACGTGGAGAGCATTAAACAAGGATGCAAAGTTGTCAAAGATTATTATATTGAGTTAAACCATGCAATGCGCCGTGCCAATATCACTAGTGCATATCAAGAAAAGGCATATTTCAAAGCAGGCTTGAATTATCAGATCGTTGCTGCACTTCAAGATGTATATTTTCGTAGTCTGCAAGATCTTGTGAAATTTGCTATGAAGGCAGAAAAGAGACTTAAACACATTCAAGCACATCAATTAAATCTGCGCCGGCTCTTTAGTTCTAATTCATCCACTGGTGTGTCACTTGAGAAGAAGATCGAGCATGGGAATTTTTCTTCGACCGAGGTGATGAGTAGTGCTGCCCCGTCACAACCCGCAACACGTGAGGAGGTCGTGGTTGGTGGTAGTTGTGCCCTTACAGGCCCACGGTCTTACAAGGATGAGATGTATCAAAACCCATGTGAGAATGAGAGCCACATAGCTAAATTGAGTGAGAGTGATAAAAAGAGTGAGCTGTGTGAGTCCACCATATGCGAGGTTGAGAGCATCCCAATTAAGAGTGTGAGAGATACACCAAAAGAAAAGGGAGAGATTGATGATAGGATAAGTAAGATTATTTTTGAACCTAACAACTTACCCTCTATTTCTAGTGTTGTATCACACATTGTGCAGGTGGACCAAGCAAATAAGGAGTTGGACATTCGAGAGCCCTCACCATTGGAAGAAAGATGAAGATATAACCATGGTTGGAGAGGGACACATGATACCCGTGGTTACATGATGATATTACAATACCGCGGCACCTACAACAAGCGAGGAGGACGATCAAGGTAACACTATTGGTACTAAATCGATAGATCGTCAAAACAAGGTGCGTAAAACTGAGAACTCTATTATTCCTTTGATGATTCCAAGTTCTAAATTTGATATGTTTAATTTGCATAATATGGAATTGATTACTCATACAGAAGTTATTACTAGAATATCCCTTAATGATTCTTTGTGTCATATCATATTCGATAAACCAAAAGAGGTAGTTAGTGTTATTAAGAAGGTTCTTGAAATTTTACATTTAAAATCACTAGTAAATAGCTACGTACACACATATAAATTCAATTTGATTGGAGATTTTGGTGTAGACAACAACATGTTTCAAGTTTATCGAATATGCATTACCGGTGATAATCTTGTTTATTTAAAATTACATGTTTTGCGCAAACCACTTATTGAGCAATGTCACGGTCTCTTTAAGATGGGTTTAAATACAAGTGTCTATTGTTTAGAACGCAATATGAGGCCTACTTCTTTATCTCTTAAATGTATAACTAATCAGAGTAACGCAGTTAAATCATGGAATGATATCAATTGGTTTTCAC
Organism: Hsuehochloa calcarea; assembly: GCA_036346395.1. NCBI lineage: Eukaryota > Viridiplantae > Streptophyta > Magnoliopsida > Poales > Poaceae > Hsuehochloa > Hsuehochloa calcarea. Next base: position 19,831,856 of record CM070603.1, on the reverse strand, counting down.
CCACTTTAGTTGACTTTGATGTTGGGAAGATTAAATTTTATCATATGAGTCAGTTGGGCAATTTGAAATATGATTTTGAGCTATCGAATGTGCAAAACAACAAAAAGAACACAATAATTGATTCATACATATACCATGCATATACATTGTTTTCTTCGTCTAGCACATTTTCAGGCTATCAAAAGCCGAGGACGGCTTTTTTTGAAGAAAGGGAGGATGATGCGGACATCCTTAGCTACGTTGTTTCATATAATGTTTTCAATTCATTAAATACCTCAGAACAACATGAGCTTACTAAGAGAGTTGAAAAACAAGAGAAGCTTATCCAACAGGTGAATCTGTTCACTGAATTTACTTTTAAATTAGTTGAGAATTTCATACTACCTAAAACTAGTGTTTTGCTTGTGCTCACATTCGAAGATTCAATAATGAACGGAGATGAAGGATGTGAGGTTGTTCTTGAAGAAAGGTCATCACAATGGAGGAGAAGCTTGTGGGAGACAAGCAAGGGAAGAGAAGCCCAAGAATCCAAGTCAAATTCGATACTTCCACAAGCCCAACTAAATTCAAATTCGGAATCAACTCAGAATTAAATTCGGATTCGGAATCAGCCTCAAATTCGGATTCGGAATCAGCAGGACAGTCCGGAGTAAAAAGGCCATAACTTTCTCATACGAAGTCGGATTTGAGTGTTTTGGGCTTGTTGGAAAGCTAACTTCAAGCCCGATCCAACGGATCCTCCTCACTACGAAATTCCTTCTGGATCAAAGATATGATCGAATCAATGTGATGGTTGTAAAATCGAGTTTCCTTTTCTGTTTTGGGATGTGTCGGAATTGGAGTAGGACTCCAAATCCGAATTAGAATAGGAGTAGGGCCTCTTGGCCAGCCATGAGGAGGAGTAGTGACACTATATATAGAGGGGTAGACCCCTATTGTAACCTCAGACCACGTTTAATATATTTTCAAAGCTTTTGCTTGATTCTCCTGTTGTGCTTATAGCCAAAGCAGAGGGAATTGGGCATTGAGAACAAGAGGTCGTTCTTGCTTTTCATTTGGGAATTGAGGGTTCGACGATCTTCGCTTGTGGTCGTGAGGATCCAATCTAGTGTGTGTTTGGGCGAATTTTCATAGAGTTGCAAGTCCGTGCATTGGCGCGGGATCGGTGGTGGTTCGTCAGGATACACAAGTTATCTAGAGGTTCTACGTCGAGAAGATCGGGCACCCCGCATCACCCTCCTATGTGCAGGCCCACCGCCTGGTCGTCCTCGTCCACCGACGGGTGGCGGCCATTGCACCCTCGTCCTCAGACGGCCGCGAGGCGCCGCTCCTCGTCCTCCTCGTCGGCGGCTCGGCAAGGGTCGTCCTCGGCGTGGGGTGGTGGCGCTCCCTCATGTAGAGGAGTTGACCCCGACGGGCTGCCTTCCTTGCCCGCATTTTGTCGAGTGCACGCAATTTTAAAGAGTAAACCAATTAGCACAGTTAAATTATAAGTACTTATAAAGAGATGCAAAATGAACGAAACATAATTGCAATAATAATAATAATAATAATAATATAGTATTACATGAATTAGAAATATTCTTCACGATCGGCAGCGGCTGGATCATAGGTGTCGTCATCACTATCAATATTGTCGAGTAAATCGGGCTCATCTCCATCGTTGTCATCATTGTTATCGCCTAACTGTAATCGCTCAAGCATTTGTAAGTCCTTAGCATTTTGCACCTCTTCTCCGTCATCCTCATCTCCATCGTCCTGATCAATGTCATTGTCTACTTCCATGCCCATCAGCGAAAACATGTCTATGTCAAACCTCCCTTCTAGCCCCTCTGGTTGATAGAACTCCCGTGTGTTTGGGTCAAAGTTGTAATCCTCATCGTTTGGGACAGGCAGTTTACCGTGCGGCGATACCAACTGCACAAGGTACCAACCGATAAGATTGGGGTCTTTTTGGCACGCCCATGGGAGATAATAAACTTGCGTGGCCTGTTGAGCCACAATATAGACATCCTCTCCTTGATAGACAGAATCCTGTCGAATTTCGACTTGTCCAATCTCAGGGGCTGTTCTCGTGACATTAGGATCGAACCAATGGCATTTGAATACGACTGGATTAGGAGCTTTGCGACACTCAAAATTGAGCTCGTATATTTCTTCTACTATACCGTAGTAGTCGCGCTCATCGGTGCCGGGCGTACGAACTCCGGTATTCGTGGTTTTCCGATTGGGCCGACTCCGCTCGTAGTTTCTTGTGTGAAAGCGATAGCCATTCACATCATAAACGGTGAATGACTTGACCTTGTAGGCGAAGCCTTTGGCGAGCCCTTTCAACTCAGCATCCATTTCCGCATCCTTGCGGGCTTTGCAAGGTGAGGCCGATAGATCGTTACATTACTCGCTCGTAGGAGCAAAGTGGGATGTCAAAGATTGAGCGAGGTAAATTGGGCGGTACCTTCGTATCGAACCGGGATATGAAATCGGGCACACCATCTTTGAGAAGACTATCTTCTTCTTGAGGGAAGGAGCGTATTCCCTCTCTGTATTTATTCGAAATTCCTGAAAAACAAGAGATAAGGGGTTGGATAGATGGAGGATAGTGACAAGGGCGTATGTAACAAGCTCATTGAGAACTTCTCGCACATAAGGCTTCACTTCGTCAAGGTTCAACAACACATACAACATGATAGTCGCCACTCATCATGCCGCAAGGTCTTGGTGCCGATGTGCTTGCCTTTCCGAGTTGCCCTTTGAAAAGGCCGAGGTTCGATGAACTCTCGTCCGCGTTATAACGAGGGGGACGATTGTGCCTGTTGGAAGGCCATCCTTATAGTATCTTTGTTGTGAAGTTTGACACCTCCTCGAAATGAATGCCTCGCCACGAAGCCTCAATTTTGGCTTTATTTCTACATTTTTCGAAGAATCTTTAGACATCTCTCAATTGTATAGCACCAACAGCTGCACGCCCCCCATTCGTGCCTCGTCACGGTAGGTGCAAAATCGAGATCTTTGCATCGCCGAGAAGAAGCCGGTGGGAAGATCTTCTCCAACTTGCAGAGCAACACAGGTGCCACTTTCTCCAAGTCATCAATCACGTCCTGAGATAACTCCTTGGCACAAAGTGGTGGAAGAAATAGCTCAACTCTGCCAGCACGCGCCACACATGCTCAGGGACGTATCCCGGTCATCGCGGGGAAGGAGCCGCTCAATCCATATGTGGTAGTCATGACTCTTCATCCCTAAGACTCGCATAATGGACAAGTTCACTCCCTACTCAAATTCGCGCATGCCCATCGAGGAACATTAACGTCTGGATCCACTGCGATACTTCCTTCCTTTGGTCCTTTTCAAGACGAAATCGGCCGAGTCCTTCTCCATTTCTTGCAGGGCGTGGGAGGCTTCATCACTTGCTTTGGCCTATCGCACATCGTTGCCAGGTCCAGTCTAGCCTTAACGTTGTCCTTTGACTTATCAGGAATGTCTATGAGTGTTGCAAAAAGCGCCTCGGTGATATTCTTTTCTGTGTGCATTACATCAATGTTGTGTGGAAGAAGAAGGTCATTGAAATAGGGGAGCCTAGTCAAGCCCGATTTATGAGTCCACTGGTGTTCCTCACCATATCCAATAAAACCACCTTTCTCTTCATCATCTTTGAGAGCCTCTATCTCAGCACGGACCTCTACACCGGTCATCATCTGAGGTGCAGGGTCGGTGACTTGAACCCCTTTCTTGAAGTTCCCGGCGTCTCGTGCGAATGGATGGTCAAGAGGGAGGAATTGACGATGTTGGTCAAGCGAAGAAAACTTGCCACCCTCTTGACCAAGTGAACCTCACGGTGTCTTGCATATTGGGCATGGGAACTTCCGTGAACACACCACGCTGAGAATATGCCATACGCCAGAAGTCATGCGAGGAGTAGTGGTACCACACATGCATTGTGAAGTTCTTCTTTGTAGCTCGGTCGTATGTCAGTACCCCCTTTTCCCAAGCAAGGATCAATTCATCAATGAGAGGCTCCATGAACAAACCCATCTTGTTCCCGGGTGTCCGAGAATTATCGGTGACAAGAATCGTTCTTGGGTTGAAACATGGCCGGGGGAGATTGAGGGGGATCACGAACACGGGCCAACAAGTGTACGGGGCCGCCAGAAATCCATAGGGGTTGAACCCATCTGTTGCCAGCGCTACACGTACATTCCGAGCCTCCTCAGCTTTACCATGATGTATGCTATCGAAATGGGTCCATGCATCGCCATCCGATGGGTGTACCATCTTGTCAGCATTGTATCTTTTGCCATGTTTGTGCCATGTCATACATTTTCGCGGACTCCTCTGTCATGTCTGACCGTTGGATCCTCGGTATGGTGGAAGGTACCGTAGGACCTTCGCGGGGATACCAAGCTGTTCCTTCTTGCCATCACTAGTGTCGACCTCCAGATACCTAGAGGATTTGCACTTTGGACAGTGCGTTGCTTTCTCGTGATCTTTCCTAAATAGGACGCAACCATTCGGACAAGCATGGATGTTCTCATACGGCATCTTAAGGGCACGAAGAAGTTTACGTGACTCGTACAAGTTCTTCGGCAGAATGTGACCCTCCGGAAGCAGGGATCCAACAACTGCCAACATACCATCGAAGTTGTCTCGACTCATGCTACACTGCGACTTGAACGCCATTAGGCGTCCAATGGCATCCAGTTGCGAAACCATTGTCTTTTCGTGAAGGGGCTTCTGTGCCGAAGACAACATATCGTGAAATGCGCTGTGCGGATTCCTCCGCTCGTCCTCTAATCCTTCACCAACCGTGCCTCACGAAAGTCATCCATCCGATCGCTACCCGGCATCTCCATCAAAAGCCTCGGCGTGGTCTCACCACCTCCTCTCTATCGATTGGCTTCACCATGGTGGATCCAGCGAGTATAGTTTGGCGTGAATCCATACTTGCAAAGATCTTCCCTCACGTTCTTCCTATTCTTTCTTACGGTTGTCACATTTCTTTGCGGGGACACGGCATCCGACTCGACCCTCTAGCAGCCTCGCCAAATGAATGCTCCAAGAAAGCATTAGTCTTAGTCATCCATTCTGGGGTCATACTTGCGTGGCCCGTGTACATCCAATCACGGTTCTCCATCCTCTGGCATATACATATGTAAGCGAGTAATATAACCAACAATTGTATCCGCACGGCGTTCCTACCATCTAATAGGTGAGGATAGGTCCTAATCCCACAGCGGATGCGTAGATGAGTCGATTTCAATGCTCCACTCCTATCCGAGACAGAATTTCGGCAGCACCTCCCCGCTGTTCTCCCGATACACGTCCTGCAAGGGAGAGTGTGTATCCGGAGAACAACAGGGAGGTGATGCCGAAAGTCTGCTCTCGACCGAGCGAACCATGAAACTAACCTCATCTACGCATCCGCGGGCTGTCCAAAATCGTGGACAATCCGAAGAGATACGGTCGCGATATGCAAAGATCGCATACCTCGACCGTATCTCTTTCGAGCGGAGACGCCTAAGCGGGCTACGTGACCATATAAAACATGCATGCAAAGGAGGAGGGTTATACCTAGGGTGGCGGTGGAGTCGGGCTAGCGGGCGATGGCGTGTCGGTGCGATGGCGGCGATGCGGTGCGACGGACCAAAGAGTGGCGACGAAGACGATCGGGTCGCCGAGTCCCTCCCACGGTCCTTCTCCTACATAAAAGGCAATAGGTTAGAATCCATTGAAAATTTCGGCAGCACCTCCCCTGCACGGGGAGGTTTCCAAAACCTGCAAGAAACGTAGGCGCGATGGCCAACAACCACATATATACCAAACATAGGCACGAAGGCCAACAAACATATATATACCAAGACGAGCCATATACTTTAGTTCTCTTTCCATGCAAATGAAAGTATCGAAGTAGTACAACAACAAGTACTACTACCACTACAACTACTACTAACACTAACACTACTACTACTAACACTACTACTACTAACACTACTACTATCACTACTTACTACTAACAATACTACTAACACTACTAACTACTAACTACTACTACTTACTAACTACTACTAACACTACTAAGTACTACTACTAACTACTACAGGTGTAGGGCATACCTTCGCGACGAGAATGGCAACAACGAGGGTCGGCGAGGACGGGGACGACCGCAGCGGCGTGAGGGTCGACGGGCCTAGGCCGGCACCTTCCTTCTCCTTCTCCTCCTCTCTTCTCCCGTTCTCCTCTCTTCTCCCCTGCCTCCTCCTCCTCTCTTCTGCAGTGGCCTGTGGCGATGGCGCCGGCAGGTGGAGGTGAGGGGCCAGCAGCGGGGAGGTGGCCGCAAAGGCGGCCGCGGCGGTGGAGGCAGGCGGGGCGATGCGATGGACAGGCCGGCCGCGCAGGCGCCGCCTGAGGAGGGCGGGGCAGACGGCCAGCGAGGCCCAGCAGCCATGAGGCGGGCGAGGCGCGGCCGCAGGCGAGGCGCCGCTGCCTGTGCCAGCGTGTGAGTGGCCGGTGGGGCGGGAGCAGTGGTGCGAGGCGGGCGCGCGGAGGCGTGGGCGGGGCGTGGCGGCGGCGGCGGCGAAGGCGTGGCGGGTGGCAGAGGAGAGAGGTGAGAGGAGAGAGAATGAGAGAGAGAGCGCGCCATGGTGAAGGGATAAAGGCGGCTTTGCCGAGTGCGGATCGGCGACACTCGGCAAAGTTAATTTTCTTCGCCGAGTGTCGTGATCGGCACTCGGTGAAGTTTCTCTTTGCCAAGTGCCCGGTGGCACTTGGCAAACTAATTTTTTTGGTTTTTGCCACAATTTTTTTTGAAGCTTTAGTACACTACCACAAACAACATGTTTAAATTTGGGACATTTTCATTGCCTTTTGGCATATTTCTATAGTTTATTTTGTTTTATTGAATTTTCGGAAAATGTAAGTTTGAGCTGCAGTGCATCGAATAATGGATTACATTCGTTCAAAATGTTATCCTTGTTTCTTAGTGTAAATTTAGGCTAAATCGAGGCTGTCTCGAAATTTCGATCAACGTGCTCACGGCAACGCCGCCAACTACGTTAGGTGGTTTTTAATTGTATAAAATCGAGCGAATTAGAAAATCATGAAACTTGTCGAGTTATCGCCGTATTGTATCGTATGCAGTGGAAAAAATTTGAAAAAGTCTTGAGCCTTATTTATCACGTCTGATGCTCACAAACGAGGAGATCTCCTCGTTTGTGAGCATTTCAAATGTGGAGATCTCTGGTTTGTGAGCATCGTGCGTGACGGTGCTCGAAACTATTTCAAATTTTTTCCACGGCATGCGCATACGATCTGGCGACAACTCGACAAGTTTCATGATTTTCGAATTCGTTCGCATTTTATACAATTAAAAACCACTCCCACGCTAGTTGGCGGCGTTGCCGTGAGCACGTTGATCGAAATTTGATTTTTCTGATTTAGCCTAAATTTACACTAAGAAACAAGGATAACATTTTTGAACGAATGTAATCCATTATTCGATGCACTGCAGCTCAAACTTACATTTTCGGAAAAATTCAACAAAACAAAATAAACTATAGAAATATGCCAAAAGGCAATGAAAATGTCCCAAATTTAAACATGTTGTTTGTGTAGTGTACTAAAGCTTCAAAAAAATTGGTGGCAAAAACCAAAAAAATTAGTTTGTCGAGTGTGCCATGTTTTGGCACTCGGCAAAATAAATTCTTTGCCGAGTGCCAAGCGAAGGGCACTTTCGGCAAAGAGGACGCCGCTGGATGCCGTTAGGCCCCTACCAATCTTTGCCGAGTGCCTACCTTTGTCGAGTGCCTGGCACTTGGCAAAGACGATCTTTGCCGAGTGCGACTATTTGTCGAGTGCGGGCACTCGGCAAAGGCCTCTTTTAGAGTGCCATATTTTGCGAAGTCGCGCTTCGGCAAAGCAGGTCTTTGCCGAGTGCCCGCAATTTGGCACTCGGCAAAGATTTTTGCACTCGGCAAATCACGTGTTTCCCGTAGTGCTTTGAGAGAATATATATATATATATATATCAGAGCGAGGTTAGTAACCTTTGAAAAGCTAAAATATTTGAACTTAGAAGTAACTTATGGAAAGATTATCAATACAAAGGATAATATTAATATAAAGTGCAGAATAAACCCTTCAGAAGAACATAGTTGGCATACCTCACATAGCCAATTAAATTTACTTGTTGATTTATTATACAATTTTTATATAACTTGGGGCAAAAGACATGACGACTTGGAATTAAAGTTAGAAAAATTGCATAAGGAACATCATCAGTTAGCAGAGCAATATATTCGTACAAATAATAATATAAACTTAGTTTTACAAATATTAGAAGAAAGTAAGGTTCAACAAAATAAAAGTGTTCAAAACAGTGATTATATTAAAGAAGAAGTCTCTTCAATCTATAAGAAGTTAGATTCAAATATCGGATCTGCTAGAAAGGAAGTTGAAAGTCCTTTAGAAAATCCAAAAGACTTAGACCAAGAAGTAGTTAAAATTAAGAACTTACTAGAAGAAGTTAAAACTTTGGTTTTATCCTAATTTGTATGTTAGAATATAGCAAAGCATTACAAGAAACAGAAAAATATCTTGAGCATCCTATCGGCTTCTCAAGCTGCGAGTCACCTAAAGAAGATTCTAAAATAATAATAAGACAAAATAATACTATCCTTCAACTGTTAGTCCAAATCTTGAATAAAATCAATACTGAAGATTGAAGTAAAGAATTAGTATTAGCCTCATCAGGAATAATTATATCCACTAGAGCCATAAATTCAGAAAAATAGATTTATTTAAAAGCTTCGATAGAAAAGATAACACACTCCATTTAGTTGATAAAGATGTTAAACCTTTAACCTTAATGGATAAAATAAGATGAAAGAGTAAAGAAAATAAAAGACATAGAATTTCTGAATTAGTAGAAAAAATAGATTTAGACAAAGAAATAGATCATTTAAAAAAATTAAAACTTGTAGAAGAAGAATATAATAACACCTATCAAAGTGAATGGCCTTTATTAAGAGAAAAAGAACTCTATTTTATTAGAGAAATATATAGGTTAAAAAAGTTAAAAAAGAATAAAGAATTAGCCATAGATAATTCAGATATTCAGTATGTCAAGATAAACCAACTTAGTAATAAGGAAGAAGTAAAAATTAAAGAAACTAAAGAAGAACAAATACTAAGTGAAGAAGAACAATGGGAAATAAATAAAAAATTACTTTTAGAAAGCTATGAAGAAGAAGATAAATTAGATAAAACATGCATTGAAGAAGTATTTACAGATACCTCGGAATAAAATAATAATTTTATAGACTCTTTAGACGAAATAGGTTTACATAATTTAGTTAATGCAATAGAGGCAATGGAAGTAGATATAGGAGGATGAAAGCAAAGAAGATACGGTGAAAGTTCGGTAAAAAATGAAGGTGAAATAGAAAGACCTTCTAGAGTAGCAGGAACATGGCCTCCAGAAAAGGAAGATTATTCTTATAATTATATCCCTAGACAATATAGATACATGGGAACTAAAAGAAGAGAATTTGAAAGAGCCGTAAAATTTCAAAATCATAAGAGTATATGGAAAGGCTTGATAGTACAAAAATATATACAAAATCAACATAATATAGGAAATAAGGTTGAAGACATGATAACCTATTTAGAGACCTTTCTATGAGAATCTATAAAGGTTCTTTGGGAACAATGGGTAGAAAAAAATGCTAATCTTTATGAAGAATTAAAAAGAGTAGGAAGTAATCCATACAATTTTGTAAATATAATATCTAATATTATTATAGCAAAAGATCCAGAATTAGGATATACTACATTACAAAATGAAAGGTTGAGAGAGATAGAGAAATTAACACTGACAAATTGGAAATGAATAAAAGAATTTTCTCAACATTATTTATATAATACCACACTGCTAAACAAGGATATAATAAAGGCATAGTTGAAACATATTTCAACAAACTACCTGATCCTTTAGGAAGTATGATATTCGAAGAATATAAAAAAGAAACTCAAGGTATAGTTATTAATATATCTCAAGCTATAACTTTTGTTTTCAAACAATTGAAAAAGGTATACACAAATATACAAGCTCAAAGATCCATGAAATATGCAGACTATAATTTTTATAATAAGATAGTCCAAATACCATTAACATATGGAGAAGATAGACCTATCAAATATCATACACCTCAAAATAAAGGATTCAAGACAAAGAAAAGATTTTTTTTTTCTAAGAAAATCAGATAATAGAATTTCTTATTTCCATAAGAGAAATGTAAGGCACTATGATCCTAGAAAGAATTATGATAAAACCTGTAGATGTTTTATATGCAATTCGCCTGATCATTTGAGTACAACATGTCCTAATAAAGATCAAAAGAGATATTCTAGTAAATATGAAGAACAAGAAATAGTTCTAATAGTTGATAGTGTAAATGAAAATATATTAGTTTGTGATGATCAAATAAAAGTGTAGTACCCTGAATATCGATTAGAGAGAATGTTAATCGGGCGAGGGAATTAATTAGAAATTTAATCTTTTTGGGGGAAATCTGGAACCTGGGCTTCCAACCCAGGCTAGGGCTGCCTTTGGCCGGCCAACTTGTGGTCCAAGAAGGGGGGAGGCGCCCCAAGAGGGCCCAAGCCCAAGCCGGCCACCCCCCTCCTTAACCCTAAGCCAAAACCCCCACTTCCCCCTTTTTCCCCCACTCCCTCCCCCTTAGCCGCCACCTCCCCTCCCCATAGCCGGCTCCCTTGCTGCTCCTTGGTGTCTCCTCGTGGTGGTGGTGCCATCTCCGGTGATCCCCGTCGCTTCTCCCCAAGATCCCCTCCGACATCTCCTTTCCCTGCCGTCACACGGCCTTTTGTAAATCTCTCGGTGGCTGGCCTTAAGAGAGGGAAGAGAGGGGAAGGGAGGAAGGCCCGTGTGCAGCGGATCATCGTCGTCCTACTGGTCTACAAGGGTAATGAGACATCCAATTCGTTGTTTGATTCCATTAGAGTTGAGAATCCGATTGGATTTGTAGTTTCGTTCTGCCTCTGTCTGTAGATCCAATCTGTCCAGTACGTTGTACGCCAAGTTTCGGCATCTTAGAGGCATAATATGGTATTTGAGACTTCTAGAGTTTTGTTCCTGAGATTGTTATCTTTCTTTTGGCACCGAGATCATGAAATTTCGCTCTGTGGTTTAGGAGATATGAATTTTTAAGCGCGAACTGTTCTGTCTGTCTGTAAACTGAAGACAGTCCGTTTGTATCTCGGTTTTGATCTAGTTAGAGTCAGAATCAGAACCTTCACCCAAATAGGTTATTGTAGCCCTTTAAATTATATTTCCAAGTTGATAACGATCACTTTCATTGGATCAGTATATTGAAAGTTACATCAGTTCTTTTCTACTGTTCTGCAACCGGGACATTTGTCGATTGGCTATTTTCATCTGTTGTTTAGGCCACTGGTTTGGCCGAATCAAAGAACCCCACCAGCTAGAGATTCGTAGCCTGGTACGATAAGAATATTTGAGCACTGGTTTCAAGTCATTATGAGTTACAGATATTTAATTATGATTTTTCTCGTACTCTGATCGGAAGGTGAGATTGGTGATTAGTTAATTTGTCATTTTGAATCTTTGGTTATGTTGATTAGATGGGAGTTATGGTAGAACGCTTGTAGCCACGTCATGTCTTGATTTCTTATTTCGAATAAAAATTTGTGTAGGCGGTGGGGTAGGGAGTGAAGAGATTCCGTCGTTACCTCCTAGCTCGTCTCAGCGCGGAAGGCAAGTACCTTATCTTATCATATTGAAGATTGATGAAAATATGTGGATGAGTTGCTAGATTGGTTATTTATGTTTGCATGCTTGTATTATTCTTCATTATGATGTGATAAGATTTCGTTGCATGATTTTCATTTTGGCCATGCATTTGATTCCTGCCGTCCACGGGAGTGGAAACTTAAAAGTCCCATCAGTCCAATATGGGCATATGAGACCCACCATTTCAATGTGGGCAGCGTTGACCACCATTCCAATGTGGCAACTCGGACACCCGATGAAACGTTCTTCATACGGAGATTGGGTCCCCGTACTTTGTTAAGTACGGGCTTAAGTGAACACCGACGGGTGTATCACTCGCTATACCGGTATATGCAGTTGAGAGGTCCATTTTTTCATTCCATATATGCATTCATACTATGCAGTTTCACAGATTCGTGGAAGATATGTTCTACTGTCTTGATTATTGATTTGTTCCTTTGTACACTGTGAGATTGATGTGGTGCTTGCTGAGTTTCGACTCACCCTTGTTTTCCTGTGTTTATTTTTTTTAGGTGATCCATGATGATATAGTTGCTAGCGGGAGGGCGTAGTCCAAGCACGTTTCACACACCTCAAAGATTCACTTATTTATAAAGATATTTTGTTAAGTTATTTGGTTAAAGAGACGAACTGTAATTTTAATTCCTTGGTTATATTCTGTGGTTGAACGGTTAAATACTCTTCGTTACTTTATCTTGACTATTTAATTTTGGAGCAAATTGATTAATAGTTCCGCAAATGAAGTGTATGATGAAACTTTTGGTAGCATCTTGGCTTCCGAATAGCCAGGGTGTTACAAAAAGATGATGAGTAAATATATTCGATGATAGAAACACAAGAGTGTAATACCCCGAAAACGGATCGGTAATTAGAGATTCAGTTGGAGGAGAAAAATACAAAGAAAGGAATATAAATTCTAAGAAAAATAGGGGGTTTTTCGCTTTTATTCGACAACCTGGGCCGCGGGCCGTGGCCCAGGGGGGAGCCCATGTGTGGTCGGCCATAAGGGGGAAACCCCACCCCCCAAAACCATAGCCCCACTCCTCTTTCCCCCTTTCTCCCCTTGTGCCGCCTCCCTCCACTCCTCTTGGCCACCACCCCCTGCCCCCATTGCGCCTCCTCTGCGTCTTCACCTCCCCAGCAGCTCCACCGCCCTCCTCGACGTGGTCCTTGCTGCTGTCCATTGAAAGGGAGTCGTGGAGACGATCTTTGTAGGGCCGGCCAGCGCGGAGTTGCAAAGAGAAGAGAAGGAGAAGGGAAGAAGAGGAAGAGGGAAGGGGAGGAGAAGGGCACCAGCACTCAGCGAGGCTTCATCCTCGCACGAATCATCAAGGGTAACTTCGATCCCCGGTAGATTGGTAGCGTTTTCAATTCGCGTCGGTACAGTCAGTAGCAGATCAGATTGATTCAGCACTGTTGTTTGTCAGTTTTGGGTAGTTTTCGTACATTTTATGATCTGATACCCTCTTAGAAAAATGTGGGGCTCGTCCTTATCTTTCTTTGGGCACCGAGATCACCTGAATTGGAGTTACGGTTTAGGAGATATGAATTTTTAACTGTGCACTGTTTTGTCTGTCTTGGATCTGGGGACTGTCGGTTTGTTCCTCGGTTTTGATCTAGTTAGAGTCAGATTCAGAACTTCCACCCAACTAGGTTATTGTATCCCTTTAAATAATATTTCCAGATTGGTAAAGATCACCACCATTGGATCTGTTGAACGAAAGATATGATATTTTCTTTACTGCTGTGTTGAAGCCTGGATAGATGTTTGTCGGGTAAATTCAACTGCTGTTTAGCCAATTGTATTGGCCAATTCAAGGAACCTCGCCAACTAGAGTTTCCTAGTTTTGTGCGTTAAGGTTCATTGAGCACTAGTTTCAAGTCTTTCGGAGTTACAGATATTTAATTTTGATTTTTCTCGTATCGCTGCCAGTAGAGCGGTAATCTGGCTGTTTGGGTGAGATTGTCAAATTGAACCCATTGATTGTGTGGGATGGTTAGAGGGTATGGTAGGTGATGAGGACATCGAACCTAAGGATACGACCACTGCTTCAACCTGCTGCACTGCATCCTCGAATTCGCGTCACAAGTTTTTTGTTTCGGTTTTTGCCGTTTCTTTTAGTCTTCCCATCAGAATTTGGGGTTCGTCTCAACTGCAAAGTTGTAGATCTCATCGAAACCTTTCAAGCGAGTATATATAAGCCATATAAAACTTTGCTTTTCATCTCTTGAGACTAACTATTGTTTTCTGCTTAAACTAAAGGGTTTATTTCACAGACGCGTTTTCCGCTTTTGTGCTCTACATCGTGTGAACCATCTTGTGCCCTACAAAAAGTTTGAGTAGTTGGTTAGCGTCTCTCCTAGCACTTGTTGTAAGGTTTTCCATTGCTTACATCAAGTCACATTTATCTTTATGTGTGCGTACATACACATCTCTTAGTGGGGCTTTGATTAGCTAAACTTTGATTAGACTAGGATCGGCACTTGTGACTAGTACTTTGAGCCTTTTCAACTTTGCATGCTGAATTGAATAATTGCTATTCCTTTGCTACATACTAGCCTTCCGAGCTCCACTTCCTACTAACTCGGCAAGTGCCGTTCCTCATAATCGTTGGGTGATCACAAGTGAGAGTATCACGAACCGACCACGGTTGTACCACTTCCTTCTTTGTATTGGTAAGAACTGTAAGAACTGGGTATAAGCTTGAGTGTGGCGACTTGTGAAACTCGAATCTAGTAGTTCATAGGGACATATACACTGTGATTGGTTCTTTGTTTTCTACTAACAATGACATGATCACATGGATCTACACATGGTGTAGACAATAACGACCACTCTTTGGGGCATACTGGTGAGGGATCTTTCACACCTCGCATGAGAGAGCTCGTGCGGTACATTGAGCACTCGCTCTGTGAGAGTGTTCGTGATGCCTTGGATAAGATCAATGACAATCTCGTGACGCTCCACACACGCGTTGCGCTCCTCGAGCGTCAGCCACTTGCTGACAACAGGACCCATGATCATGAGCCAAGAGTGGAGGACCCTCTTGCTCGCCGCGCACCACCTCCTGCTCGCCGCACACCACCTCCTACGTGCCGCACACCACCTGCGGTCCGCTCTTGGGAAGATGAGGTGGAAGAAGATGTGAACAATTACACTGCTGATACGGAAACATATAGAGCCAATATGCACAATGATCGTAACTATCGTCGGCTTCGTCATAATCGTCAAGGTATGGGACAAAATCAACGTGAGGTACGTGACCATAATAATGCATTTGGTAAAATTAAATTCACTATACCTTCTTTTGCTGGAAAATATGATCCTGATGCTTATCTCACATGGGAGCTTACCGTAGAACAAAAATTTGCTTGTCATGAATTCCCTGAAGATAAGAAAGTTAGAGATGCTACTAGTGAGTTTTCTGATTTTGCATCTATTTGGTGGAGTGAATATGGTCGTACTCATCAGGACATACCTAGAACATGGAATGCTTTGAAAAGAGCAATGAGACATAGATTTGTACCTTCATATTATTCTCGTGATTTGCTGAATAAATTACAACGTTTAAGACAAGGTAGTAGTTCTGTAGAGAATTATTATCAAGAATTGCAAACTGATTTATTGCGTTGTGGTTTAGATGAAACTGAAGATGCTAAGATGGCACTTGATGCGTGATTGCCCAAGTCAGCGAGCTTTACTTATTAAGGACAATGGTGAGTACACTTCAGCTAGCGATATTGAGGAAGAACAAGTTTTAGTTGCAACTAACAATGCAGGTGATGAAACTGAGGAAGAACATATAAGCCATGAGGCCTCTGACATGTACCAAAGCTTAGTTGTCCAGCGTGTGCTAAGTGCCCAAATGGAGCTTGCTGAACAAAATCAACGTCATATTTTATTTCAATCCAAGTTCGTCATCAAGGAACGTTCATGTCGAGTCATCATTGATGGCGGAAGTTGCAACAACCTTGCTAGCATAGACATGGTCGAGAAGCTTAGCTTGACCACAACACCACACCCTCATCCTTGCTACATTCAATGGCTGAATTCTTATGGTAAGTTGAAGGTGACTAAACTTGTGCGCGTATATTTTTCTATTGGATCATATCATGACTATGTTGATTGTGATGTCGTACCTATGCAAGCATGCTCATTATTATTAGGTAGACCTTGGCAATATGATAGATATACTGAACATCATGGTAGATCTAATCATTATACTTTCACATATAAAGAAAGAAAAATCACTTTACTTCCAATGTCTCCTGCTGCCATATTACAGGATGAATTAGAAAGATATGAGAGAACAAGTACGGAGAACACAAAAGATGATTATAAGATTATAGCTCCAAGTGAAATTAAATTGAAAGCTCCTGTTATGTTAGCTACAAAATCTAATTGCATTGATATGGAAAAACATGAATCTGAATGTCATACTATGATTTGCAAAGAATCTCAGTGCCCATTAGAAGAAGTGCATGTTTCTTTGCCTCCTGTTGCTACTAATCTTTTGCAGGAGAGTGATGACTTGGGGAAAACGAATGAGTCGAGGACAACTCAAATTCAAGAAAGGGAGGATGATGAGGACATCGACCCTAAGGATACAACCATTTGCTTCAACTTTCTTTGACTTTGCATCCTCTACTTCCTTTACTTCACCAACATCTTCTCCAATTGGACTTTCGGCTAATGCAATGCCATATTACCCAATTAGATCGAGCTACGTATACATGCCATGGTGTTACGTCTACATACCATGGTACTATGTGTACATGACATGGTGCTACTACATGTGCCAAGCAGGAGTTCAAGCTGGATACATTTTGGTCAGATCAGTTCGGAATCAGCCTGACAGCACCAACTTAAAACAGATATAACTTTTGCAAACGGAGTCCGATTCGGGTGTTCTTGGGCTTGTTGGAAAGCTAACGACGATATCTTTCCAACGGATCCAGCCCCACGTCCAAATTCCTTCTGTAGACTTCGGAATCATCAAAAGAAGGTGCTATATCACTAATTTGGGCCGATTTGGGCCTTGTAATCGTACCGGAATTGGCCCATATGCCGTCGGCCCACCTGGGGGCGTGATTACTGTTCATGTGAACAGTAATTCATGCCTTTAGTCCCACCCCTCTATTTCTTTTAGATTTGTGGCTCCTCATCCCCTATTTAAGGAGGACACACCCCCTCTAGTTTCCTTGGATTTTGTTTAGTTAAAAGTTAGCCTTGTTGCAACTTCGTGTATTGCCTTGTGTCGACTAGACCAACCATAATACCGCGTTTCGAAATCCCAATTTTAATATTTCAATCTTTATTTGCAATTTCAGATTGCTTTATCTTGTTCTTGCGTGCTTCTTGGTGTATGCGAGAATCGACCTTCGTGGTCGTCAGCCGGTATTCGTGCATGGTTGATAACGACTTGTCGATCAGTTCAGCGATTGCGTGGTTTCGAGCCTTGCGTGTTCATAGCCAGGATCGTCAGAGTTGAGCGACGCCTACCGGACTTATCGTTCTCATCGAAAGATCGGGCCAACAAATCAAACCTTAGGGTTCATCAGTAGGACACTTGTAGTATTGTCATATCTTGTAATTCTTATTTTGAATAAATGACTGTGTAGGCGGTGAGGCGGTGGGTGGAGGAACACCTTTGTTGCCTCCTAGCACGTCGCCGCACGGAAAGCAAGTACCATGTCTTATCATAATGAATGGTGATGATTATGTGTGGATGAATTGTTAGACTTGCTATTCATGTTTGTATGCTATGTATATTTCTTCATTATGATGTGATAAGAGTTCATTGCATGAAGTTCATTCCGTTCATGCATTTGTTTCATGTTGTCCACGGAAGTGGAAATTTGTAAGTCCCATCAATTCCAGTATGGGCACGCAAAAGTCCCATCAATTCCAGTATGGGCATGTAAGACCGAACACTCTAATGTGGGCAACCTTGGACATCCGTATGAAACGTTCTTCATACGGAATTTAGGTCCCCGGACTTTGATAAGTACGGGCTTAAGTGAACACCGACGGGTGTGTCACTCACTATACTGGTATAAGTTGTGAGCAGTCCATTTCTTCACTGCATTATTCCCTTCCATTCATATCCATATATGTTCAGAGATGTTTTTCATAAGCAGATTGTGATTTGCTTTGTTCGCTTAATGTTTCGTTCATCTGTTAAAATACTTGCTGAGTCTTTGGCTCATCCTTGCTTTGTGTGTTTTATTTAGGTAAATGAGGAGGAAGGCAAGACCTTTCTGAGGGGTAGTCCAGCACGCTGCACATCACCTTTATCAAACCAGAAATAATATTGTTATCTTTCATTCATATCAACTATTTGATAAATTTACAAATTGTAATAATCCAATTTTGGTATCGCCCATCGTACGTTTTATTGTGAATGTTTTCATTCCTTCTCATGGAACTGTTAATCGTTTATCGTCATTCCTTATGGAATTTGGTTAATTAAGCCTGATTAACCCGACATTGTTGTATATTCTTAGTATTTATTAGATTTGCGTGACATCTTAGCTTCCGAATAGCCAGGGTGTTACAGTTGGTATCAGAGCGGGTTTTAGGTCCGTGGTTTGTAAAAAAATATTGAAATGACACATTGTGCACAGTAGGTGGGGATTGGGAAATCTTTTGCTTCCGCATTTCTAGTGTTGTGATTCATTATGTTGTACTGAATCGTATTGCTTGTGTAGTATCTTTCTTGTTGTTAATCTATGATATGATGTGATATCCTATATCTATGAATTAATTCTGTGATTGTCATGAGATGATCCTATATATAGTTATATAGTTGATTATATTGATTATGCATATTGATATCGGACGTTGAGAAGTTGGGTTCGTGGTTGTTGTTTTGGGTTCTGCCAGGCTACACCACTGTGCGTGGCGTGAAAGTAGAGAAGTTCTTACCCCTGTTCCATAAGTTCTGTGTTGAGCATGAACTCGCTGATGAATTTGTAGCCTTTCTCGAGCTTGTATCTGGTTTCCTGGTTGTAGTTTCTTGCAGTTCATGGATTTTCTTTTGAATAGGGGGTTATAATGAAGTGGACAAGCTCCAGTAGGTCTTTGATCGTTCTTTGAAACAAATGGTGTTCTTTCAATTATTGTGATATTTCTGCTCCACGTGAGCGTAGTTAAAGTGCAAGATTTGTGTTTTCACGGAAGTTCTGTTTTACCCCTGTTGGAAAATTTAACTCATTTGCTCGCTTGGAATTTCGAGCATTGGGAGATTTCTTTTGCAAGTTCTTTATTAAGTGTGCATTGACCTTGCATATTTCTTTTAGGGTTATTTTAGAAAGTTGTTCTCTTTCTTGATTTCTGAATTTGGCGAATTCTTGTCCGGTGGTGGTTGATGAATTTCTCTTGGGTTCATGGTTCCTGGTAGTTGATGAGATTCAATGGATCTTTAATGGTTCTTTAAAACTATTAATATTTTTTTCGACTTTGAATTGCTATTACTACAAGTGATCCTCGTCAATTGGCAACATTGATATTGCCATGGTTGTTCCTTCTTCTCATTGGAAAAGAGCGACTCATTTACTCGTTTGATAGTTTGTATACTGAGAGTTTCTGTTGCAGGTTTGTTAACACGAGAAAGCTTTGGTTCCATGTATTTCTTTTGGAATATTCCGCTTGTTGAAGTTTAATGCATCTCTATTCCGAAGAAAAATGTTAAAACCCATTTGTGGTGCTGTGTTATGATTAAGTCGGAGGTTGTACCTAACCAAAAAAAAATTGTGGGCTACGGGTTTCTATTGGACCCAATTTGTTTTTGAAAACAGTTCTTGTCTTTTGACTGCTGAGCCCCCTTTACTACTTGTGAACGTTATTATTGACAGGATCGTTCTCTTTTTGTTAGCCCTATCTTTCTTGTGGATAAAGGCAACTTGGTTATCCGTTTGGCATTTCAAAGAATGAGAATTTCCTTTCACAAAGTTCATTGAAGAAATTTCAACTCTGTTCATTTCTTTTGGAGTAGTTGGAGTGTTGGAGTTTAGAACCTCCCTTTGAAAAAGAAAAGTGTCGAAACCCTTTGTTAGGATTTGTGTTGTTTTGTGAGTGGTTGTGAGTAAACAATCTAATTGATAATCTATGAGTTCAAGTTGGATTATTAGGGTGATGCATAATTAATCTTGACCGATGACCTCAGTAGCGTAACTGGTTAGCTATATTTACCTAATTTTTTCTTGGCTTGCTATTATTGTTGAAAATTTATGCGTGTGCCACATTGAGATTTCTAGCTTTCAAAGTCAGTACCTTCTTCTCATTTGGAGTTTGATCTTCTTCTTGTGCGGGTCATGTGACCTCAACTGTGGACTTCCCATATGTTTTCTGAGTTCATTGCTTAATTGGTTTTCCCCTTGGTTCTGTGTTCATTGCGAGTGGTAAGTGATTTTCCAGTTGGTGAAGATCGTTTCTATTTGCCTCTTCTTTTGAGAAGTAACCAACCCATTCTTTCCACGTGGGTCTTTCGAAAAGTTTTCTAAATGTTGTTGTGAGCTTGATGTTAATGCTTGTAGTAATTTGTTCGCCTTTGGTGATATTGTTCAAATGAGAATATTTTAAGTTTAGCTTTCGTGATACCTTGGAACTCTTGAATCATCTGGTAGCTGAAATTATTTTGGGTAAATTGAGGTATTGGATGGTTCTGTTGCTCCTTAAGATGTTCATGTGATGTTAAACTTAAAGGCTCTTTGGTCTGAGTTGGCAATGTGAGGTTGCAATTAAAGAAATTTATGTTGGTTCCTTTAAGAGTAGAATAATATGCTTGTTTTTCATGAAAACCCGTAATTGAAAAATGTCTCGGGTTTGGTGGCTGAGATCATTTGGATCTCATGTTTCTTGTGAAGCTGAACTGTTCTGAGCAAATATGACCTGTTGAAGGATTTTATTGATTCTTAATTAGATCTTGTGGTTTGGACTAAAGACCCTATCTTGTTCGTTGTGGCAAAGTGTTGTTAATCAAAGGATTAATTTCAGTGCTAAAAGAAATAGTGTAGTAGGAGTATTTGAGAATTGAGTCAAGTTTTGTAACTTGTGGTTATTTGAATTATACCTAAATTTTTGCTCTTTTCACTCAAGAGATGTCGAGTTTCAATCGTAATGTTATTTTCTTATTGGTCGTTACTTGTTAATTGTTTTTTTGAGGGATGCGTGCCCTCATCTGTGAACTCAACTTTTGTATTTCCAAGATCCCCGTTACCAGATCATCTCTTTTGGTTTCATGCTCGCTGTGAGGAGCAACATTTTCTTGTGTGACAAAACTGGTCCCTGTTCGCCTCTTTCTTTTGAGAAAGGATCAACAGATTTGTGTTGCAAGGTTTTTGCAAAGTCTAATTTTGACAACCGTTGTTGGAGAATAAGAAATTGTAGTGGCGAGATTTTGCTACGAAACTATTGGAGGAGGAGTAACAGATGATTTGGTTTTGATCTGTACCTCTTGAAGGAAATTTGATTCACGTGGAATGTTTGGCTTCACAGTATGTGGATATCGTGAGGATATGTGCACGATCTCGGGATGATGAGTCAATTGGCAATGGTGTTGTTGGTTTGCAAAATCTCGCGTTTTCGGGTTTGCTCCAAGGTCACGAGCCCTTTGGCGGTCTCGACCAGGTTGTCTTGGGCGGTCGATCGCTTGATGGAAGCGATCCGGCCGGCCATGGTGGCCGGTCCGACCGCTGTTTGAAAAGTTAGGTTTTTGGAGCTGGGCCAAAAATAGGTTGTGTAGGCAAGTGAGGGGAGTCTCCTGGATGTGGTCCCATCATTTTTAGAGCTCCCAGTCAAAAGTTCTATTCAATTGAAATTTCGGAAGGTTTGAACTTCTCGCTTGAATTTTGGCTAAGTCCTTTGGACCGGTCCGACCGCCGTTGTGGGAGCGGTCCGATCAAGCATGAATCGGTCGGACCGCCCTTTGGGGCGGTCGGGCCGTGATCACTGGAGGTGAGCCAAGTGTTGCATTGAGTTTGTTCGAGTGTGTGATTCTATGAACTTCAATGCTTTATTGATGTATATCGCATTGCGGAATCGGCGTGGGTCAAGTTGTGAAGAACTTGTTCCGGAAGCGGTTTGCTTGTCTATTCTTTGTGCGGTGGCTTGCGAGTCAACGGCGTCAGCGGTGAGTGGATCGGGACTACGCTTGGAGAGCCGAGGTCGAGCGATCGGGGATACCTGGGTGAGGTTGTGTGACTCAAGCATGGTGCAGGATGGATAAGATGGATCGAAAGGGTGGTTCGGTACAGCTGGTTGGATCAGGCGGTGCGGATATCGGTGCGAGTCTCTGGGAGGTTCCGATGGGATTCGGACAAGAGAGGCTTGGCGACGCGATGAGAACCGCTGATCAACCTACACGTGGTGAAGCAGGCGATTGCTTCAAAGAGTTATTTGTGTGTGGGTCCCATGTGTAAGTGACCTAAAAAGGAAACCCTAGCTTTCTAGTATAAATAGGAAGGGGAGAGGTGGAAAACAAAAGCAAG
Organism: Hsuehochloa calcarea; assembly: GCA_036346395.1. Lineage (NCBI taxonomy): Eukaryota > Viridiplantae > Streptophyta > Magnoliopsida > Poales > Poaceae > Hsuehochloa > Hsuehochloa calcarea. Next base: position 19,809,542 of record CM070603.1, on the reverse strand, counting down.
CATTCATTTAGCCCCTTCTTCCTTTTCTAGGGTTTGGAGGAGAGGAGAGGAGAACTAGGGTTGGAGTGTGCTCCTTGTTGAGCTCTTGCCCTCCTTGGTGGAGAGGCTTTGTAAGCATCTGCTGTGGATGAACAATCTTGTGATGCTTAATTGAAAGATCAATTGCTCCTTTGTGTTCTTCTCTCTTTTGGATGTTTTGGTGCTTCCTTGATTCAACGGTTCATGCTTGGTCTCTTGGCCTACTCTATCTTGCTTTGATGTGTGGGATTACTCCTAGAGTCATCTAGTTCATCAAACCCCACAAGCAAGACTTGAATCAAGTTTTCTCATTTCTAGGGTTTGTGCACTTCTTTGGTAAAGTCTCGAGAGATCGATTCTGCAAGTGGATCGGACGGATCGTCGCTAGAAATAGGTCTCAATACCATTAGGAAGGTGTGCTAGAAATTTGGTCAAGTTTTATTGGTTGAATCAAAAGTTGGATCAAATTTCGTTTTGGATTTGGGTGGAGATTTTCAAGATCTTGGACTCTACCGGTCCGACCGCCCTTCAACGGCGGTTCGACCGCCTGTATTCGATCACTGGTTTGGCGGGTCGAACCGCGTCCTTTGGTCCGACCATTGGTTAGTTGTTGGCCGGATCATTTGGATCATCGTCGGTCCGACCGCCCGTGGTAGCCGGTCAGACCGCCCGTGTCCAGTGAAGAACATTGAGTTCTTTTCTCCTTTTGTGTCGTGTGCTTGAGGGGTTTATCAAAGTCAACACAAGGCTTCCGTTGTGTGCACACTGAACTTCTTAGCCTTCATAGCTAAAGGAGTAAAGTTCGTGTTGGTTTTGATTTAGGCGAGAAAGTTTTGAAAGCGCCTATTCACCCCCCCTAGTCGCCTTTCCGGTCCTACAAGTGGTATCAGAGCCGGTTAGCTCTTGTCTATAGATCTTAACCGGTCTTTGGAGCCATGGCGACTGACAAGTACTCAACCAAGCCACACATTTTTGAGGGAGTTGACTTTGCATACTGGAAGGCTCGTATGCAAGCGTATATCGAGGCTCAAGGGCACGCTATTTGGCTAAAGGTGAAAAACCCTTATGTCGTGCCAGCCGATGACGATACGATCACTCCAGATGTGGAGGCCAACAGCAAGGCTCGGAATTATTTGATCCAAGGCCTTAGTCGATCTGAGTTTGAGCGTGTTGCTCACTTGCGGTCAGCTCACGAGATCTGGCGGACACTTTGTGATTATCACGAAGGGTCCATCTGCGATCAAGGAAGTGAGACGAACCAGCTCAAAAGGTTTACTCGAAGATCGAACAAAGGCCCGGTGAGTCTTTGGATGAGTGTGGGAAGATTCTCTAAAATTCTTCATGATCTCCGCTACTGTTGACTTGGTATTTTACAGAATGCAAAATGCACGCCACTTCGGGTGCTCTTGATGTGAAGGTCCAGGGTATGAAGATCACTTCCATAAATGACAACATCACATGAGTGAGCTTACCATGGATAAGCTCTACTCGAGGTTGAAGACGCATGAGATTGACTTTATCTCGCGTCTCCCAAGACGTAATCGATGGCTTTAGTGGTCGACAAATCCAAGGGTTGCCCTTCATATTCTCTTGATTGTAGCTCATCTGGCTTTTCATTATCTGCTTTACATTCTTTGAGTGATGAGCAACTTGAGAAATTGCCCGAGGATGACTTAGCCCTCCTTTCCACCAAATTCACAAGAGCGTACAACAAGGTGAGAAATAGGAGGAGGAGGGACCTATCACGTGCTTGAATGTGGGGAGCCAAACCACATTCGCTCCAAGTGCCCCAAGCTAAAGGGCAAGAGGAGAAGGAGACACGAAGACATCCCGGAGAGGATGCAAAACCCAAGAAGACAAACTATCGAAAGTTTGTCGGTAGGGTCCTGCCGCTCTTGAGAATGTAAATATGAGCGATGTGGACTCGGAAGCGGAGGACGACGAGAGTGATTCTCATGGCAAGAAGAAGGCGCATGACTTCACCGGCATGTGTTTCATGGCCAAGAACAGCCACGACAGCGATTCCTCCAAAGATGAGGATCCTTTTAGTGATCCTGATGAGGTATGCCCTTCTATTGCTAATATGAAAAGGGCTTTGGTGCTTGCTGAACAGAAATTGCATAAGCAAGTAAAAATGATTAGGAAGCAGGACATTATGATTGATAATTTGAATCTTGAAGTTGTTAAGCTTAAATCTATCAATCCTGCTGATACTTGTGATTCCTGCACTAGCTTGCTTAAAGATTTGACAAGCCTGAAATCTGCTCATTCCTCTGTCACAAATCAACTAAAAGATGCTCTCGATGAACTAGAATCTTTCAAGTCTAGATCTACTTGTTTAGATGTCATTCCTCTTGATGTGACTGCCATGGAAGCTATTCCTTTAACTTGCTCTAACTGTGCCTTGCTAGAGTTAAAATTGGATAGTTCCTTAAAAGAATTGCAAAAGTTTGATGCTAGTCACACATGCTCTCATTGTAAGGATAATAGGATTAAGATGCAAGAGATGACAGAAACATTGATTTATTCTAGAGTTGCATCTTGTGAAAATTGTCCCAAGCTTACAATTGAGATTGAAGCCTTAAACAAGACCCTGGAAGAAAAGGCTAAAATTGAAAGATCCATGTCTTTTCTTCGCTTCTAAAAGGTTATTGATTCTAACTCTTGTGTTTTGAATGCTGAAGTTGAAACCATGGTTAGCCAGATACAAGAGGCTTTTAGAGTCAAGTTTAAGGAGCAGTTGAGTAGGATTCAGGAATCCTATTGTGTGTCTTGTGAGGCCTTCAAAGTGGAAGTGGCCCTTCTTGAGAGTAAGCGCAATGAGGTAATCAAGTCTAGCAAGTGTTCTAGATGTGAGGAGTTAATGAAAGAGAATGATTACCTCAAGGTGACTCTTGAGAAATTTTCAAGTGGGAAAAAGAAACTCAACATGATTCTTGATCAATCCAAGGTGAGCGTGAAAAATAGTGGTCTAGGTTTCAACCCCCTAGAGCATTCCAAGAAAAACCCACCCAAGATTGCTAGAGTTGTGAAGAATGGTTTGTTTGAGCTAGAACCTCCTAAGCCATCCGGGTTGTTTTCAAATCCGTGGTTTTGCTCAAACTCTTTACGGCAAGAAAGGTGCTTTCACTCATTCTGCATGCAGACCCTCAAAGGTCCATACCATTGCACCTTCTGCAAGAAAGAAGGCCATCTTGTTGAGTTACCTTGGAGAGCAAAACTTGAGAGAAAAGAGAGGATGGCGTCCTAAGATCCATTAGAGGAGTCCCTTCTCGGATGTAGTCTCTAGAGCTAGGCGACTGTTTATCGCACCACACATAGGCCTAGACTTGTAGAGAACTTTGTAGACTCTTTTGGTGGGTCTAGGCAGCATGTTGGATTAGGACATCGTGAGGAGAGACACGGGTAGCACCTAGACAGGGGAGTATCGATCTTTTGGTAGATCGTTTGGAGAGGTCTAGGTGGTTCTCATGTGCATTCTTATGATTTTATTCTGATCATGTTTCACTATTTCTCTGCTGCTCCCGGACATCGTGCTTCTCGATCTTTGGATTCCTCGTTCATTTATCACTAACTTGATCTTGAGGCACGGATGTTTTTGATTGTGCCTTTTAGGTCCGTCGTGCGAGGAAGGAGGACAAGTGGCTTGTTGACTCGGGTGTTCTCGACATATGACCGGAGATTCTAGATGGTTCTCCTCCCTCACACGTGCATCCGCAATGAATTGATTACATTTGGGGATGCTTCTCTGGGACCGTGGATTGCAAAGACCACCGTCGCGTCAACGACAAGTTCATGCTAAAAGACGTCGCTTTGGTAAGTAAGTGAGGTATAATCTTCTATCTGCTTCTCACCGCTCGATGAGGGTCTAGAAGTGAGGTTTAAGAGAGGTGATTGTAGAGTTCTAGATTCCTCGGTGAGCTTGTTTTTGAGATCTCAGTTTGAGAAGATTTTACGTGCAAATTTCGCATTTCTTCGCTTCTAGTCCTAGGTGTCTTGTGGCCTCTGATTCTCATGACCTTGTTTTGTGGCATCGTAGACTTGGGCATATAGGTTTTGATCATTTGTCTAGAGTCAGTTGCAAGAACTTGATTAGAGGTTTGCCTAGGTCAAGGTCATCAGAGATCTTGTGTGCTCACCACAGACATGGTAAGATGGTGTCCGCTTCCCACCCACCTCTTACTTTGGTAATGACTGATGGACTGGACAGCTTCTTCACTTAGATCTGATTGGTCCCTCTAGAGTTCAGTCAGCTGGTGGGAAATGGTATGTGCTTGTGGTTGTGGATGATTACTCCGGTATTCATGGGTTTATTTTCTTGCTTCTAAGGATGAAGCATTTGGATTCTTTAAAGATTTGGTCCTTAGAATTCTTTGTTGATATACCCGGAGCTTTGAGAGCCATTAGGAGTGATAATGGGACGAGTTCAAGAATTCTTCTTTTCTACCTTCTGCGTGATAGGGAATTGAGCATCGCTTTTCTTCTCCTAGAGTTCCTCGTGAGAATGGTGTTGTAGAAAGGAAGAACAGAACCCTTGTAGAGATGGCTCGGACCATGCTAGATGAGCATTCTACTCCTAGGAGATTTTAATGAGGCGATCTCTCTTGCTTGTTATATCTCCAATAGGGTTTTCTTGAGATCCGTGGTTGGGAAGACTTCTTATGAGCTTAGATTTGGTCATTCTCCCAAGGTCTCTCATTTCAAGATTTTTGGTTGCAAGTGCTTCATTCTTAAACATGGAAATCTTGATAAATTTGAGTCTAGATGTTTTGATGGCATATTTCTTGGATATCCCGCTCATTCTCGTGGCTATCGTGTTTTTAATGTTGATACTAACAAAATTGTTGAGACTTGCGAAGTCACTTTTGATGAGGCTAGTCCTGGTACTAGACCCGATGCTTCAGGTACACAGGTTTCTGAAACTCAAGAAAGCATCTTCGTCGATGATGATTCTGAGGATGAAGACCCAAACCATCCTCCTGCTACCTCTGAGAGGGGTGGAGAGCCTGCTACTACTACTTGATGTCCGAGCACCGCCTCCTATCCCCACCGACGATCCGAGTGGCTCTGTTCCTACCTCCACAACTCATGGGGTAGAGGCCATACGCACCAGAGCACCTCTTCGCATTCAATGACAACATCCTCTGAGCAGATGATTGGGGATCTTCAAGAGCGAGTCACTCGCTCGTGTTTATTCTCCCGATTCCCATGCACATTCTCGCTTTTGTCGCTTCTTTTGAACCCCGAGATATCACCCATGCTTTATCTGATGCCTCTTGGGTCAATGCCATGCATGAAGAGCTTGAAAATTTTGAAAGAAACAAAGTCTGGTTTTTAGTTGAGCGACCTTCTGATTCTCATGTTATTGGAACAAAATGGGTTTTCAAAATAAGCAAAGTGAGGATGGATTGGTTGTTCGCAATAAGGCTAGACTTGTAGCTCAAGGTTATTCCTGTAGAGGGCTTAGACTTTGAGGAGACCTTTGCTCGATAGCTAGATTGGAGGCCATTCGCATTCTTTTAGCATTTGCAACATCCAAGGGTTTCAAGCTTTTCAAATGGATGTTAAAAGTGCTTTCTTGAATGGCTTCATAGAAGAAGAGGTCTTTGTCAAGCAACCTCCGGGTTTGAAAATCAAAATTCCCAAACCATGTTTTTAAACTCTCTAAAGCCTCAGATGGATTGAAACAAGCTCCTAGAGCTTGGTATGACAGCTTAAGAGTTTCTTGCTTGAAAATGATTTCAAAATGGGAATGGTTGATAAAACCTTGTTCACTCTCGGGCATGGCGTTGATTTCTTGTTGGTTCAAATATATGTGGATGATATTATTTTGGTGGTTCCTCTCATGCTTTGGTGTCTAGATTTTGATTCTATGAGCGGTGAATTCGAGATGAGCATGATGGGAGAGTGACATTCTTCCTTGGTCTTCAAATCAAGCAAGCGAAAGAAGGCACCTTCGTTCACGAGTAAGTATACAAAGGACCTTCTTGGCGCTTCAATATGGGAAGCGATAGGCCAATGTCTACTCCCATTGCAACAACCACCGTCTTTGGACCACGATGAGGATGGAGAGTCGGTGGATCGGAAGGAGTATCGCAGATATGATTGGCTCCTCCTCTATCTTACAGTGTCGAGGCCGACATACAATTTGCCGTATGTCCGTGCGCTCGCTTCGAGCTTCCTCGTGCTTCTCATCGTCAAGCGATGCGCGCATATTCGGTACCTTCAAGATACGCTTGACTTTGGACTCGGTATTCTTCCTCTTGGCTCTTTCGATTCGAGCATTTTCGATCTTGATTTCACGGTGTAGAGTGGATAGGAAGAGTACTTCGGCACTTGTCATTTCTTGGGCACATCTCTTGTTTCTTGGTCTTCTAGAAAATACTTACATTGCCTGATCTCTGTGAAGGTCGAGTATGTAGTCGCTTGATGGTTTGCTCTCGGAGTTCTCTGGATTTTATCCACGCGGGACTATGGGTTATCTTTGGGAAGTGTTCCTCTTTTACGGACAACACTTCGCAATTAATATTGCCAAAACCCAAAGGCAACATTCCGAGACTAAACACATTGATATTCGATTTCATTTTCTGAGAGACCATGTTGAGAAAGGTGATGTTGTGCTTCATTTTGTAGAGTCTGAGCAACAGCTTGCAGATATTTTCACTAAGGCTCTTGATTCTTCTCGTTTTGCTGCTTTGCGGGGAGAGTTAGGAGTTATTAGTCCTATTGGGCTGTTTTGAGGGGGAAGTGGCTCTTTTTGCATTCATTGTATAATAATGCATGTTTCATTTCATTTGTCTTGCATTGTATATTAAAACTAATGGAGCTTTGATTATTATCCCTGTATGACTTGTTTTCATATTCTATACCTTGTCATATCGAGTGATAGTCTGCTAGACTTCTTTTATGGCTCTTTGTGTTTGGCTTAGCTTTTGACCTGCTAGCTTTATATCTGTGAGAAATTTGAATCAAATCATGTCTTGTTGGATCTGGTGACTAGTTTTGCTCTAGTGATCCGCTTATGATTCTCGCCATGTCTCACAAGTTGAATTGAGTCTTGAACTTATTCTGAGTTGAAAAATGAGCCTTTTATCTTATTAAGTCAAGCAAATGAAAAATGAGATTTTCGTGTGAAAAAGCGATCTCACCAATCCTTTCTCATGAGACGGCTTGCCATTGCACTAGGCATGAACTCAGGGGGAGTTTTGGATGACCTAGATCATTCTTTTAAGCTTATCGCTTGAGATGGTCGCGGCAAGGCTTGAGATCTAGCACAGCAAAAAGGGGAGAAAGAAAAAGAAAAATTGCCCAAAAGGGCTAAGTGCTTGAGCTTTGCTCCAAAAGAACTTTCTTAATGCTCAAAATGCCTCAATTCTTGCTTTGAGTCTCTTTTTTACTTTTAGACATGGCTTGACTCATTTTTGGTTGCTTTGAGTGAATCTATGATTTTGAGCAACCTTTCATGATTTCAATTATGTTAATCTCAGATTGTTGCTATCTTGGTTTTAGCTTTGCAGTACACGTTTTGCCATGATTGAATATAGCGTCTACTCTTTATATGGCTTGGTATAATACTTGTACTGTCTTCATGTATAATGGTCATTGCTCCTTTTTACTAAAGCTCAAAAATAAAGTCATTCCTTCATGCTCTTTCTTTTTCATGCATCTTGATGAATTCATTGTCAAAGGGGGAGAAAGATTGTGAAGAAAATGATGTTAATGATGTTGGAGATGATGTTGGAGCTCTTGGTTTCATACTCAAGGTTTAATATAAAAGAACTTCATAAAATAAAAATTTTGAACCTTTTGAAAATCTGTGATCATGGTGAGTTGAGTTTCTGGGTTTCATTGTCTTATCTTATTTGATTTGCAATTGAAGAATACTCACAATGATCAAAGGTCAAATAGAACAATGTGTCTTTCATTTGGACCTAAGTGAGATTTTTGGCTACTTTCTGGAATTTGAATCCTTTTGTGCTTTCAATGCCTTATCTCACTTGCTTACACTATTCTGAAGCCAGCTTGGTCGGTTCCTAAGCTTTTTCTTGCTTATGGACCAAGTTGTGCCTTTATGCGAAAACGGCGAATTTTTACTTTTCATTTCGAAAAACCACATTTTCTTGAAAATTGCCAATGTGTTCATCAAGGGGGAGATTGTGGATATCGTGAGGATATGTGCACGATCTCGGGATGATGAGTCAATTGGCAATGGTGTTGTTGGTTTGCAAAATCTCGCGTTTCGGGTTTGCTCAAGGTTGTCGAGCCACCGGTCGTCTCGATCGGTTGTCTTAGCGGCGGTCGATCCGCCCGTGGAAGCGATCCGACCGCCATGGTGGCGGTCCGACCGCTGTTTGAAAAGTTAGGTTTTTGAGCCGGGCCAAAAATAGGTTGTGTAGGCAAGTGAGGGAGTCTCTGGATGTGGTCCCATCATTTTAGAGCTCCAATCAAAAGTTCTATTCAATTGAAATTTCGTAAGGTTTGAAACTTCGCTTGAATTTTGGCTAAGTCCTTTGGACCGGTCCGACCGCCGCTTGTGGGAGCGGTCCGGCCGAGATGAATCGGTCGGACCGGCCTGTAAGGCGATCGGGCCGCGATCACTGGAGGTGAGCCAAGTGTTGCATTGAGTTTGTTCTGAGTGTGTGATTCTATGAACTTCAATGCTTTATTGATGTATATCGCATTGCGGAACTGACGTGGGTCAAGTTGTGAAGAACTTGTTCCCGGAAACGGTTTGCTTGTCTATTGCTGTGCAGGTGGCTTGCAGGTCAACGACGTCAACGGTGAGTGGATCGGGACTACGCTTGGAGAGCTGAGGTCCAGAACGATCAGGGATACCGGGTGAGGTTGTGTGACTCAAGCATGGTGCAGGATGGATAAGATGGATCGAAAGGGTGGTTCGGTACAGCTGGTTGGATCAGGCGGTGCGGATATCGGTGCGAGTCTCTGGGAGGTTCCGATGGGATTCGGACAAGAGAGGCTTGGCGACGCGATGAGAACCGCTGATCAACCTACACGTGGTGAAGCAGGCGATTGCTTCAAAGAGTTATTTGTGTGTGGGTCCCATGTGTAAGTGACCTAAAAAGGAAACCCTAGCTTTCTAGTATAAATAGGAAGGGGAGAGGTGGAAAACAAAAGCAAGCATTCATTTAGCCCCCTTCTTCCTTTTTCTAGGGTTTGGAGGAGAGGAGAGGAGAACTAGGGTTGGAGTGTGCTCCTTGTTGAGCTCTTGCCCTCCTTGGTGGAGAGGCTTTGTAAGCATCTGTTGTGGATGAACAATCTTGTGATGCTTAATTGAAAGATCAATTGCTCCCTTTGTGTTCTTCTCTCTTTTGGATGTTTTTGGTGCTTCCTTGATTCAACGGTTCATGCTTGGTCTCTTGGCCTACTCTATCTTGCTTTGATGTGTGGGATTACTCCTAGAGTCATCTAGTTCATCAAACCCCCACAAGCAAGACTTGAATCAAGTTTTTCTCATTTCTAGGGTTTGTGCACTTCTTTGGTAAAGTCTCGAGAGATCGATTCTGCGAAGTGGATCTGACGGATCGTCGCTAGAAATAGGTCTCCAATACCATTAGGAAGGTGTGCTAGAAATTTGGTCAAGTTTTATTGGTTGAATCAAAAGTTGGATCAAATTTCGTTTTGGATTTGGGTGGAGATTTTCAGTACTGGACTCTACCGGTCCGACCGGCCCTTCAACGGCGGTTCGACCGCCCGTGTATTCAGACCGCTGGTTTGGCGGGTCGAACCGCTGTCCACCGGTCCGACCGCTGGTTAGTTGCCGGTCAGACCGCTGGATCACCGTCGGTCCGACCGCCCGTGGTAGCCGGTCAGACCGCCCGTGTCCAGTGAAGAACATTGAGTTCTTTTCTCCTTTTGTGTCGTGTGCTTGAGGGGTTTATCAAAGTCAACACAAGGCTTCCGTTGTGTGCACACTGAACTTCTTAGCCTTCATAGCTAAAGGAGTAAAGTTCATGTTGGTTTTGATTTAGGCGAGAAAGTTTTGAAAGCGCCTATTCACCCCCCCTAGTCGCCTTTCCGGTCCTACACAGTAAGTCTGAATTGTGTTACGACTGAGTAGAACCTATGGTATAGAGAAATTCCAGAACTTCAGTTCATGTTAAAAGGTTGGTGATTATCGAAGGAATGGAGACCTTGATTAATTTTATAAAGTAACACAATAGGATAATATTGCGAGATTATGTGGGTAATTTCTGAGGATGTCAATTAGTGAGTATGTTAGAATTGTGGGAATTTTGGAGATTCAATCCGTTGATTTCCCTATCTGTTATAATTACAATTTGTTGTAGAGGTCTTGGAGGTTAAATCGGGGCTTTGCTTTTTTATGCTAGACCTTTGGTCACTCAACGATTGTGTGTAGAGAGAGTGGAAAAATAGAGTTTCCTGAGCAGTGGAATGATAATTGATAGAACCCTTCTGATGTAGTATATGAACGTGTGTGCTAAGAATTCTGAGTGTTGTTGTTGGAAATTGGAGGTAATGTGATTGTGTGGGACCTATTCTGTGGTGCTTTGAACGCCTTCTATCAAATCGATTTTGGTTAGTAGAATGATTTATCTAGAGTATTCAGTGGATTCAATGTAGCTTCTCCACAATGGTGCGGATGATGTAATTCAGTTTGAACATAATTTGAGGATGTTTAACTAAGAAGTTTAAGCTCAGGTGGTATGCGATGAATTCAAATTTCAAGGTTCGAGAGAAATTTCATTCCTAGAAGAGAGAATCTGAGGAAAATGATGTTTCATCAGATAATGAGGCATTTTCTTGATTCTCGTTTGAGTTTTGTGTTGTTGACCGGTGTTTTCTGCAATTTGAGTTGGTGTTGTGTGGGCATGTTTGATTCCTTCCAATTCTGATAAACCCCAAGAAGTATTTGGTTTGGGCATTCGAGTGATTTCTCCTTTGGTTGTCGTGGTGTTCTTTTGTAAACTGTCTACTTAAAAAAAACAAAGATTTGTTTTCGAGATGAATTGTCAAATTTGGGATTTAATCTTTTAGCGGAGTGTTAGCATTGCATGGTTACGATGAGGACTCTCTATTTCCAGTTGGATTCTCTTCGTTCCCGAAACTTGCAGAAATTGGGAAGTGAGCATATCGTTTTGTCCGTCTCAGGTTCATTCGTGAATTACACAACGTGTGTTGTGTTCTGGGATGAGTGAGCAGCTGAGCCATTCAAAGTTTGAGATTTAGTTAAAGACGTTGACCGTCAAGTAAGGTCTTACCTTCGATCCTCTTCTGATGAGTGAACCTAGAAAGTTCAGGTTGAGCGTTAGGTCAGTCATCGTTTTACGCTTTTGTGTTGTGGTTTCGCTAGTCCGAGAGAGAGGCCACTTCAGGGCTAGAGTCTCGCATGTGCGAGCAGTATTTAGACCTGTTCGTTTCTGATATGTGCTAATTCGTTGATTGCAATTCTGTGATATTTTAATCATGTATTCATTTCGTTGGTAGAATTCGGGGTCGAATTCTGTTAGGGGGTAAAATGTAATACCCTGGAAACGGATCAGTAATTAGAGATTCAGTGTGAGGAGAAAAATGCAAAGAAAGGAATAGAAATTCTGAGAAAATAGGGGGTTTTTCACTTTTATTCGACAACCTGGGCCGCGGGCTGTGGCCCAGGGGGGAGCCCATGTGTGGCCGGCCATAAGGGGGGAACCCCACCCCCTAAAACCCTAGCGCCACTCCTGTAACACCCCAGCCCAACCTGAGCCTGGAATGCTACCACCGTAACAAGTCTACAAATGGAACTAAGATATTTCTTTCTAAATTTCGGCAGAGTCTCCTTTGTAAATCGAACAATCCGGATATTCGCGCAATTAACAACAATAATAAGAAAAATATCCAAACGCGCGTACTAAACATGTTCATGAAAGAAACGACCATAAAACGCTATCCAACTCCAATAGAGGTTGTCCACGACATAGAACGTAAGGAAGTAAGCCTCACATAAAGCTATTCAAAGTCCAAGTTATCACTTAAATGATTTATTCACTTTATTAGTGCCAGTGTGCAACCGTGATAATTCCTACTCCCGCCCATGCATGCCGTCCACAACAAATGTACCTAAAAAAAACAACACATCAAGGGTGAGTCCAAGACTCAGCAAGGCCAATGATACATAACATAACAAAATCATTCATTATCCAACAGTGTATCAACATCATGAATCAAATCAACATACGAATGAATGAATGCACATGCACTTCTCTTTTGCTCATACCGGTATAGCGAGTGAACACCCGTCGGTGTTCACTTATGACCGCGTTCTACAACACGCGGGGATCCAAAGCCCGTTTGAGAATAAGTCAACCGGGGATCCATATTGCCCACTTTGGAATGGTGGGTGTTACAATCACCACCCACTCCCGTGGGTGTCGCAAGTCCACAACTTGCATTCATGAGTGCACATGATGAACAATAAAATGACAGTAATCGAATTTTAGTAATCTAGCCATCATGAACAAATACATATCACCATAAATCAGTACATCGAACAAGCATATGTTACCATGATTCATCATATGGAACAATCACATAACAACCACAATATAGGTGCACTTCCCTGTTTCTTTCTTTCCAGCTACGGCACACGAGGAAGCAAAATTTGTGTCTCTACTCTGTAACTCCGCCTCCTACCCAAGCATAGCGGTAACAATAAATACGATAACTGATGGACTCCGTTTACACCCCTTAATCTAACTCCTCAAGACCTATGACTCAAAGAGACGTTCTACCCAAATTTTCCGGCAGTCTAGCATAATGCTACCCGGGACAGCAGTACGAGAAAAAGCGTAATTAAATATCTGTAACTCCGAATGACTTGAAACCAGTGCTCAAATACTCTTAACGTAACAGGCTACGAAACTCTAGTTGGTGGGGTTCTTTGATTCGGCCAAAATAGTGGTCTAAATAACCGTTGAAAACGACAGACAGACATCTATCCAGAATACAGTATAGCAGTAAATAACATGGCATAACTTTCACTCTATAGATCCAATTGAGATGATCTTTATCAATTTGGAAAGATTATTAAGCAGGCTACAATAACCTAGTTGGGAAAGACTCCTGATTCGGCCTTCTATTAACCCTAATGTTCTGGTGAAGTTTGTTGTTCCCTCAGTCTGACAGTCAGACAACAGCGATGGTAAAAATTCAATAACTTTTGATTCAAACCTCTAAAAAATATGTTCTTTATCAATCCTGAAATCTTACTGGAATGGCTACAACTTTCGTGTTGGGTGACCCTTCAGAATCGGCCTAAAAAAATACAAATTGGCTAGACATGCAGATCGCCAAATGTCGCCGCCTTTCTGCATGCTTTAGCAAAACGGCCATAACTCCTAAACTATGACTCCAAATCAGGTGATCTCGGTGCCAAAAGAAAGATAAAATTGAGGGCTACAACTTACAACTCCTCTTTCCCCCATTCTCCCCTTGTGCCGCCTCCCTCCACTCCTCTTGGCCCCCACCCCCTGCCCCCATTGCGCCTCCTCTGCGTCTTCACCTCCCCAGCAGCGCCACTACCCTCCCCGACGTGGTCCTTGCTACTGTCCATTGAAAGGGAGACGTAGAGACGATCTTCGTAGGGCCGGCCAGCGCGGAGTTGCAAAGAGAAGAGAAGGAGAAGGGAAGAAGAGGAAGAGGGAAGGGGAGGAGAAGGGCACCAGCACTCAGCGAGGCTTCGTCCTCGCACGAATCATCAAGGGTAACTTCGATCCCCAGTAGATTGGTAGCGTTTTCAATTCGCTTCGGTACAGTCAGTAGCAGATCAGATTGATTCAGCGCTGTTGTTCGTCAGTTTTGGGTAGTTTTCGTAAATTTTATGATCTGATCCCCTCTTAGAAAAATGTGTGGCTCGTCCTTAGCTTTTTTTGGGCACCAAGATCACCTGAATTGGAGTTACGGTTTAGGAGATATGAATTTTTAACTGTGCACTGTTCTGTCTGTCTTGGATCTAGGGACTGTCGATTTGTTCCTCGGTTTTGATATAGTTAGAGTCAGATTCAGAACCTCCACCCAACTAGGTTATTGTATCCCTTTAAATAATATTTCCATATTGGTAAATATCACCACCATTGGATCTGTAGAACGAAAGATACGATATTTTCTTTACTGCTGTGTTGAAGCCTGTACAGATGTCTGTCGGGTAAATTCAACTGATGTTTAGCCAATTGTATTGGCCGATTCAAGGAACCTCGCCAACTATAGTTTCGTAGTTTTGTGCGTTAAGGTTCATTGAGAACTGGTTTCAAGTCATTCGGAGTTACAGATATTTAATTGTGATTTTTCTCGTATCGCTGCCAGTAGAGTGGTAATCTGGCTGTTTGGGTGAGATTGTCAAATTGAACCCATTGATTGTGTGGGATGGTTAGAGGGTATGGTAGGACACTTGTAGTATTGTCATATCTTGTAATTCTTAGTTTGAATAAATGACTGTGTAGGCGGTGAGGCGGTGGGTGGAGGAACACCTTCGTTACCTCCTAGCACGTCGCCGCATGGAAGGCAAGTACCATATCTTATCATAATGAATGGTGATGATTATGTGTGGATGAATTGTTAGACTTGCTATTCATGTTCGTATCCTATGTATATTTCTTCATTATGATTTGATAAGAGTTCATTGCATGAAGTTCATTCCGTTCATGCATTTGTTTCATGTTGTCCACGGAAGTGGGAATTTGTAAGTCCCATCAATTCCAGTATGGGCATGTAAGACCCACCACTCCAATGTGGGCAACCTTGGACATCCGTATGAAACGTTCTTCATACGGACTTTGGGTCCCCGGACTTTGATAAGTACGGGCTTAAGTGAACACCGACGGGTGTGTCACTCACTATACTTGTATAAGTTGCGAGCAGTCCATTTCTTCATTGCGTTATTCCCTTCCATTCATATCCATATATGTTCAGAGATATTTTTCATAAGAAAATTGTGATTTGCTTTGTTCGCTTAATGTTTCGTTCATCTGTTAAAGTACTTGCTGAGTCTTTGGCTCATCCTTGCTTTGTGTGTTTTATTTAGGTAAATGAGGAGGAAAGCAAGACCTTTTTGAGGGGTAGTCCAGCACATTGCACATCACCTTTATCAAACCAGAAACAATATTGTTATCTTTCATTCATGTCAACTATTTGATAAATTTCCAAATTGTCATAATCCAATTTTGGTATTGCCCATCGTACGTTTTATTGTGAATGTTTCCATTCCTTCTCATGAAACTGTTAATCGTTTATCGTCGTTCCTTATGGAATTTGGTTAATTAAGCCTGATTAACCCGACATTGTTGTACATTCTTAGTATTTATTAGATTTGAGGGACATCTTAGCTTCCGAATAGCCAGTGTTACAAAGAGATTGATAATAATGAAAATGAATATGAATCAAGTGTTGGTGAAATAAATATAATAAATGAATTAGCTGGTTTAAAGGTTGAAATGATGGATCAAGTAAACTGTGAACATGATTGGATTAAAGAAAGAGGAGATTATAATATAAAATGTGTTTTCTGCATATATTATCCAAGCAAAGAAAATAGAGCCACTTGTAGTTTATGTCTAAAACATACTTGTAGTTTATGTATAAAACAAGCATGCTTTGTATGTTTAAAGGCAAAGAATCAAAATAGAGAAAATAAATAGAATTGGAATCAGATGAAAAAAATATTGTCTAGTAGAGTCAGAATATTAGAAAATAGAATAAACAAGTTAGAAGTAGAAATTGAAGAGTTAAAACATCATATAAACATTACAATCCCACAAGAAAACAAATTCATAGATAACACTGAGTTTAAAGAACATACATTAATATTAAAAGGTAATAATATGGCTAAGATGATTTAGCTAAAAGATTCTATAACTAATTTGGGTAATAAATATGTAGTTAAATTACCTTTTAAAGATATATTAGGAATAAGAATTCCAGTAAAGGTAAAGTTAAAACCAAATATTACCTATAAAATATTAGCCTTAGTAGATACATGCTATAAAAAAATATTATCCATGATAAATACTTTATAAAATATTCTAAAATAATTCAAACAATAGATGATAATAAAACAGAAATATCTACAGATATGTCAGGAATCCGAAAGACCCATAGCCAATTGGCATATAATATTGAAATAGATATAAATGACACAAAATATATAATAGATGAAATTACAGAAAGAGGTTTATCAATGATAAATGAAGACATGATAATTGGTCTTAGATTCTTACAAAATTCATTGCAAACCACAATTATTCATGAGTATGGAATTACATTTATTCCATATCAAAATAATATTCCTTATATCTCATAATTGTGAAAGCATAGTTAGATCTCCACGTTCAACTCTGCATCCAAATAAGTGTGTGTCAAAACTTCCGAGTTGAAAATACCAACATGCTCCCTGAAATAAAATAGAAATTGAGATTAGTGCAAATATAAATGAATATTATAATGAATTTTAGTATAGACAAGCGTTAAGATAAAATTGCCTGACTTGTTATTTTGTTTGCAGGAATGAAGCGGACTATGAATTATAATGGAATTGAATCCTTCAGCTTTGGAGCTGAAAATAAGCTCAAAATATTTCCACCAAATTCATATAAATTCAAACCGAAGGATCATATAATTATTGACGAAATACAAGAATGCATATTGGATAATTTTTGGTATCAATACAACAATAAGCAAGAATATAAAGGTTATATCAATATTAAATAGTCTTGCTGAATATTTCCATATGTCAAATGAAGCAATGAATATTTCAGAAAACCCTGAAATTATAGAATTAAAACCTTTATATGTGGTATTTGAAGGAAAAATACCAGGAATATATATATCATTTGAAGAAATAGTAGCTCAAAAAATAGATTCAAAACTTTTAGGAGGAATTTTCCAGAAGAAATATGCAAATATCGACGAAGCATTAACCCAAGCTATAAAAATAATAGGAATAAATTATTATAAGGAGGCAGCTGCTAAAAAATAAATTCAGAAATGTAAGATGGCAAAGAATAAGAAAACCTCGAAATCCTTATCCGTGGTAAATATAGAAGATGTTCATATAAAGAATGTTTGGTCAAAGGAACAAATTCCTTAGATGATGTAATATCCCAAGTTTCGATTTGATAGAATTTTAGTTCGGATGAGGGACTTATTTGAAATATTTGGTATAGGAAGAAGCTGGAGGGGGGGGGAACATTTTCTAATTTGAAATTTCCATTTACATGCGGGGGGGTTATGCCTTTCTTCGCCAACTGGCTACGGATCACACCAGAGGCCCAAGAGGGAAGGGGTGGCCGGCCAAAGGGGGGGGGGTGCGCCTCCCAACCCTACCCGCCACTCCTCCTCCCCCACCTCCAAGCCGCCGACCCCTCCCCCAGATTGGCGCCTCCCCTGCTGCTGCCCCTCCGTGGTGGTGGTGCTCCTACTCCCCTGACCCCGAGTGCTCCTGCTGCTTCCCCCACGCGCTGTCGTCTCCCGGGATCGCCGGATCCTCGCCGTGCTGGCCGGCCATGGAAGATCCAAGGGGGAAAGTGAGGGAGGAGAGGTGGAGAGGGAGGAGCACCTTGCTGGGTGTTCGTTGGGATAGCATGGCTCCAAGGGTAACGATCCCAAACTCGTTTTTTTGGTGTTTAACTTTCGTGCGTAGGCGGCGTCGGTATTAGATCAGATCTGTCCAGTAGGTTGCGTGGCCAGTTCCAGGTCCTTAAAGGCCGAATCTCGGATTTTCCTCTACTAGAGTTTTGTTCGTGAGGTCGTTAGCTTTCTTTTGGCACCAAGATCACGAGAATCCGCCTTACGGTTTAGGATATATTATTTTTTTAACCGCGCGCTATTCTGTCTGTCGAGATCTGGGGACTGTCGGTTTGTTCCTCGATTTTGATCTAGTTAGAGTCAGATTCAGAACTTCCACTCAACTAGGTTATTGTAGCCCTTTAAATAATATTTTCAAGTTGATAAATATCACATCCATTAGATCAGTAGAATGAAAGTTACATCATTTTATTTACTGCTGTTCTGAATTCTAGACAGATGTCTGTCCGTTGTTTTCAACCGCGGTTTAGCCAACTGTTTTGGCCAAATCAAAGAACCCCGTAAACTAGAGTTTTGTAGATTTATGCGTTAATTTTCATTGGGCACTGGTTCCAGGTCGTTTCGAGTCCCAGATAATTATTTATGATTTTATTTGTACTGCTGTCTAGTTGGTTGGGCAGATGGCTGAAATGAGTATTGTCCATTTATATTCGTGGTTTGTGTTGGTTAGTGGGATGGATAGTGTGGGTCTCCCGTACCTAAGACATGCCACGTTATTCTTATTTCGGGATCATACTTGTGTAGGCGGCGAGGCATCGCGTGTGGGAACACCTTCGTTGCTTGCTAACGCGTCGCAATGCGAAAGGCAAGTACATTGAAATCCTTTACATTGATGATTGATGTATGTTTGTGTTCATGCTAATATTTCCATGTTCCATGTTTTCAATCAAATATGTTAATCAATATTCATATTCCATTACATACAAGTGCAATGTGTTAAGATATATTAATTTCTGTTGAATGCTCGTTGATGGTTGATATGCCGGTAATGTTGTGATCCATGTTCATATTCCATGTTATACATTCCGTTCCTATTTGATAATCCATGAGGAAGAAAACGATAATATTCATTGCATATGTTCATTTCATTCATGTGTTGTTCATGTTCCTTCCACGGGAGTGAATTTGTAAAGACCCATCAACTCCAGTATGGGTATGTAAGACCCACCATTTCAATATGGGCAGTTTCGGACACCCGTATGAAACGTTCTTCATACGGTAATTGGATCCCCTTGCTTTGTTAAGTACGAGCTTAAGTGAACACCGACGGGTGTCTCACTCGCTATACCGGTATGAGCATATGTTAGTCCATTCCTTTCAATGCATCCATTCATTCCATTCACACACATAAGTTTTCAGAGATCAATTCATAATTCGTATTGAGATTGGCTTGTTCATAACATGGTATGTTCAAATTGTTTACTGTACTTGCTGAGTTTCAACTCATTCTTGTTTTCTGTCTTTATTTAGGTGAACATTGATGATAGCTTTGTTGGGAGGGATTAGACAAGCACATTTCATTCATATCACTATTATTCATCTCCTTTGATTAAGTTCGATTATGTCTTTCATTTGTTAACTGAGAAACTGTAATGAATAAGTCTAAGACTGAAGGTTACTTCGTTTGTTAAATACTGCAAGTAGTTCTTTAAATTACTACTTGATCATATTATGATGTATTCAGTCTTAATTCCTGCCATGCTTCTAGTAAAGTTGGTCTCCTCATGTACTTAGAGGAGTTTCAGTTTAAGTTCTTTCGTATTTTGGTTGTATGTTAGTTCTTTTAGGTAACATCTTGACTTTCGAATAGCCAGGGTGTTACAGATGAATCGTATGTACATTTGAAGATACATGAAAAATTTGAGAATATATCTCCATAATGGAAAAAAGATACGAAATAAGATATTTTAAAAGAATTAAGAAAGGAAATGAATGACAAGTTTGAAGATATGAAAAGAATATTTGATGAAAAATTTGAAATATCATTGTCAGATATAGACACAATGGATATTGCTGGACATGGGTAAAATCCAAAATAAAGATTATATTGAAAGCCAGCATACATACACCAAAATAATATATCCAGCTCATACATACATCTGAATAAATATTTCCAACACCAATAGAATATCAGCAAATAATAGATTGGCATAAATTGAAAAGGAACAACCTCTGCATCAACAAATGTGGATGATGATGGCAACAGTTATGTACGAATCATCTCCGACAAGAAGAATATTCGCAAGGACAATTACAAAGTACTATCTGCTATTACAGATGGAATATTGCCTGGTCAAAAGAGACACTCGAAGACACCAGAAGAATGCAACGTGGCATAACCTTTTCAAAAAGGATGTACACGCATGCATTCCTATCCTGAAGCAATCAAAGCCTACGACTAGCCATTTGAATTTAAAAGAAGAAGAGTCGGGAAGAAGCCTCCTCAAAGCTCCCCCCGCTCCTATAAAAGGAAGAGAAGAGAAGGCATCGGGAGAAAAAACACATCCGAAGAACATCAGAAGCACAACACACATAAGCATCGTAGTCAGAAGAAGAAAACCACAAAAACACTTAGCCTAATCGTGATAGCGATGTCTACCTACCCCTAAACCATAATTAGCCACTAAATAAGCTTATGCATTAGCCACTAAGCCCAATCTTTCTCCGTAATAGTAAGAAGAACTCCACTGTGAGATATTTCATCCAAGTCTGTAATATTATTAGTGTACAGTGAGTTTCTATATTTACTTTACTAGTCGGGTATCTCTAAAGGGAAAACTATATGTATGCTATTTTATAAAAATGAAGTAGTTTTTCTTTGAAAATCCCTCAGACTTTCTTTACCATACTCGTATGAGATAAGGTTTTATGCTAAGGACCCTATAAGAGAAACCTCGATAATCGGTGGTTCTGTAAATTCCCCCTTGAGTTGGGTGGTGTGAACATGAGGCCAGAGATTAGTGTTCCCTTCGGGTGGAACTGCCTGGGGTGACGATAAAAATTATCTCATATGATTATGATTAGGAACGCCTAGGGAAAGATTAGTTACTTCTGAAGCAAATTAGTAATATATATGGTGAGTACCGAGTTGGACAACACAATCACTGCTACACACCCGGCCGTAATATTGGTTTCGCCAACCTGCAAGATCCTGTAAAATTTTTATTTTAGAATATTGTTCACTCGAATACTATTCAATAAATACTATTCACTATTCAATGAATACTATTCACCAAACAGTAATCAAAATACGACTCATACCAATAAAATACTATTCACTAAACAGTAATTACCAACAAAATGCTGTTCAAATAGTAATATAAATACTATTCATCATAATAATAATCTCATATTATTCTTCATATTTGTTAACAAAATTAATCTTGGTGTTTTATATATCTGTGAATATATCTTTTTATTTATCAGCAAATTTCCTTATATTCATTTACTCTTATATATCTCTGTTATAATTTATTCTAAAATAAATCATTGTAATACCTATATATACGTGTATGAGTGTGTCTATATATATATATATATATATATATATATATAACACACATCTACATGAGCTGTTTGGTTAGTTGCACGTGGTCTAGAGTTTTGCTTGTTTGGTCGAATGATTATTTACGTACGTGTACTGCTATGGACGAGCCCATGCGATTTGCAGTCCATGTAACATCAGAACAGAGGATAAACCCCGTTTTTGTATGGTACCATTTAGATTGTGTTCACACGCTACCCACAGAACACTAGTACCGCAAAGAGGTTACACCTTACACTACTCCAAGCATGATAGGCTCGGCTAAAGGTGGGTATTGGACCGTACCATACTAGCACGGCCCAGGTTCATTGTGTTTCGGATCGTATCGTACCGTGCTAGTTCGGCCCGATTACTCCACCGTGTCGTGCCGTGCCGGCTCGCCTCGTCTCTGGTCAGGTCCAGGTACGGTCCAAAGCCCGCCGTGCCTGGATCGTGCCGTGCCGGTCCAAACCCAACCCTAAGTAACTATAGACGCCTGAAAAGACGACAACCGCCGCCGCTGTCCGTAGAAAGACAAAGACACCCGTGGACCAAGCCGGGTGGCAGAAGGGGATGATTGGTTAGGCTAGTCCGGTGTGGGGGGTGATTGGGCCAGGCTGAGGGAGGGATTGAGCAAGAACGGGAAGGTTGGGTTTATTTCGTGCCGTGCCGGCCCAAGCACGGCCCAACTGATCGTGCCGTACCGCCCAATGGACCACATTCTCAGGCCCAGCCCGGCCCGCTGTTCGTGCCGTGCCGGTCCGGCCCACCACGTGCCGTGCCGTGCTTAGACCGTGCCGTGCCGACCGGGTTTCGGACCGACCTAAAAAAGCACAGCCCAAGTCCCAACTCTAGGCTCGGCTCGTAAAGACAACCAGACATTTCAAATAAAACGTGAGTATTATAAATGTCCATCTGACATGTTCCTGTACTACTCTATGTATTTTAGCGGTGGATCTTTATTTGGACAAGTAATTATCCAGTATGTTGAATATGAGTGACTTAATATCCTAACCTACTAGGATTTGAAAATATATTCTACAATGATTTTTATCCTAATCCTATTATGACTATAATTTTTTATTTCATTTTAGAGGAGAACTAGGGGTACTATATAAAGCGATGAGGGGTGGTCATGGAACACAAATCACAAATAAGCTCATCTAAAGCAAGATGCGCACAAGAGGATTACAGGTTCGGTTATTCTTTAATACTAGATTCTTGTATAAGACAAGGATCCGAGAATCATAAAAGGATTGAAAGGGTTGTGAGAGAGCGACAATTCCTTTTACTATTTTGAAGTTGTGGTTAAGGAGTTTGCGGTCGGCTTCGTGATTATTTCATCACTGTTATTTGGTTCTCTCTACACGATTTATCTATTCCGTTCTAAATACGGTGTATATTCGTGCAGTATCTCACAACTCCGATCCAACCTGAGAGTTGTAGAGTTGTTACGTAAAAAAAAAGGTATCAGCGTATAATTCTGTATCCTCCTTGTCACCCGCAATCGGGGCCAAACGCCATGCCACCAAGAAATCCAATACACAGCTGATAGCAACGTCTACTTAACGTCAAATCCAAGTCGATTTTCCTGGCGATTGCATTTAGTTTTTCCTTAAATTTGTTTGGCCCGTCTAAATAAATTTCCATTCCCTCCGACCAAACAACCAGTTATGCTAAGCTAAACTTGGCCCGAGAGATGTAAACTTCTCGATCCACCACTGACTAGCACATACATCACTAGAACAGGAGACTCCTGGAAACCATCGCCAGAAGGGAAAAAAAGTCGAGAGAGAGACCTCCCAGCATGTGCATGCCCAAAGGTTAGCCAAGAAAGCGAGCCGGTACAATGGGTAAACCGAAGGTGCGCGTCAGAACGATGAGGTCTGCGTCAGAGATCGACAAAAGCACATGAACTATCTCTCCTCGTCCTCCGGCTCCTTATCAAAGCTTCCTCCGCGCCAAATCTTTTTCATGGGCGGCCACAGTGCAGATCAGATCATCAGCTCACGCACCACTAATCTCCCTCGCGCCGAAAAATCTGGCAAAATCTTTCTGCTACACCGCCGCCATCCCCGAAGGCTCACTCCATGTTAGCCGTTAGGCAGTGTTTGGCCCTGTCCCTGCTAGAGTTGGGACTTGGGTCGTGTTTTTTTGGGTCGATTCGAAACCCGGTTGGCACGGCACGACACGTGGTGGGTCGGGCCTGTACGGTACGAACAGCGGGCTGGGCTGGGCCTGAGAATGCGGTCCGTTGGGCGGCACAGCACGGTACAATCAGTTGGGCTGTGTTTGGGCCGGCACGGCACGAAATAGGCCAAACCTTCCCGTTCTTGCCCAATCCCTCTCTCAGCCTGGCCCAATCACCCCCCACACCGGTCTAGCCCAACCAATCATCCCCTTCTACCACCTGGCTTGACTCACAGGTGTCTTTGTCTTCCTAGATGACGACGGCGGCGGTTATCGTCTTCTCAAACGTCTATAGGTACTTCGTGCTGAACCCAATACCCACCTCTAGTCCCTGCACTTAGTCTGTTAGTAACACGCATGCATGCATGGTCCATGGTTCCATGCATGGCCAGCCGTCTATCTTGCTGCTCCTCCAGAAAGCCATTTGGCAAATGGCTATGCTACTGTATGCATGGGAATAACTCAGTACTGTGGATTTCTTTAAGAGAAAATTACAAAATAGGTTCTGAACTTGTGAGATTATATCACTTAACTTTTTGAACTTGTATTTTACTTTCTCACTTCCTGAACTTGCGAGGTTTTGTCACTTAGCTCCATAAACTTGCGTTGAAGCGAAGTTTGTCGGATGTGATGCTGGTGACTTCATCCTCTCCGAGTTCGGTGGATTCGTCGCTGGCCTGTTTTTGCCGTGTTCATCGTCCCCGTCACCTCACACCGACAAAAACAGATTCTTCAGGCTGGGGAACACACCGTGCACAACTTTGTAAGTTCAGAGGGTTGAAAAGGTAAAATACAAATTCAGAGAGCTAAGTGACACAACCTCGTAAGTTCAAAGGGCTAAGAAAGTAAAATACAAATTCAACAAAGTAAGTGACACAACCTTGATAGAATTTTCTCCTTTTTTAATCTCTTTTACATGGACCTGTTGAATTCCATGGCTGCTTTTGCTTGCTTGTTCTTTCCCTTTTTTGTTTATCCCATTGCTATAGCTAGCTTGATGTAGTCTCGGCAACAACGACGCAGGTGTAGTAGGAGAGACGTGCCTGTTCTTTACTAGTTTCGGCAACGATGACGAGGTCTACGGTGGTTCAAGAGCCTTTTTACGTGGAGATGAGTCAGTGACATGCGCCTGTACGTTCTTGGGTTGCACGTGGTCGCATTGGAAACGATCGCGAGCTAGCTAGAGAATGACATGGATGCGTGGGTGGCCGATCGACTTGCCGGGGGGAGGAGACTTAGTGTGGTGGATTTCTTTCGTGCTTTACATGGTGCTAGTAGATCGATCGATCGCTCTAGCGACACAGGCTTTAACAAACATCTTCGTCATTCCCTAGCTTCTTTGAAAGAGCGTAGAAAATGTGCTTTTGAGAGGAGCATTTGGATTTTTCTTCTTCTGGTGAGTCAAACACCAGGCTGAACCAAGGATTTTTTTTTATCGGCCGGTTTTCAGTTGAAAATCGGTCAAATCGGATTTACCGGTAGGGCCGTAGAACTATAAACCGGCGTCGAAAATTTCGGTTTAGGTGGATTTTGTCAAATTTTTTTGAATTTCTTTGAATTTTGACCAAATTTTCTTTTTTAATTTAAAGTCCAAAAAAAAAATACGGCCAAAATTAGCCAAATTTTTTCCATTTTCAACCATACCGGCCACCCCCAGTGAAAGAAACCCTGGGCTGAACATGTAAAAAGGAGTTTGTTGCAGTGCTATAAGTTGCCTGATTTTTTTCATATCCATAAGTCAGTTTTTGGGCCCTCAGATCCAGATATCAAGGCTATCCTGATCACCCCCACTTCATGGATTGCCCCCAAACCCTAATCCCCTTCCCCCATTCCCAATCGCTGCCTCGTTGGCACCGCGCCCAAGTACATATCCTCGTTGACAATTCGCTATATATCATTAGATAACTTCGGATCTTCGCAATATACCATTGGTGTTTCACTGACGAGCCCAAATGCCAGCTTTACAATAAATAATATATTGTGAATCATGTAGTTATTTAGTAGTATATTATGAATTTTCTCTTATTAATTATCTTTTTTGTAATTTACTCTATTTTTGAACAGCATGCTATAAATAGATGGAAAGGTGTTGCTCAAATTGTGCTATTGTACAAGAGTGTTTTCGTTTGGGCTGAACTCATCAGCGGGCCTGCTGTCAATAGGTAGTGATCTAATTCGTGTATAATTTTTTCAAATAAGCTGTTTTGCAATCTAGTATCTTCCAAACAAATATCATGGCTCTTGCAAAATTTGTTTAAGAGTGCATCATTCTAGAAGTTTGTATTTGTAATACGTGCAACACTTTATATATACTGCCCTACGCGATGAAGCTCGAGGATGGGGCGTCGATCTCACGGGGAGGCGGCGACATGGCACTGGCCTCCATGACCATGACACGATGCGACTGGGGGATTTCACGAGTGGCACGGGGAGCATACTTAAAAATCTCGGCCGGTTATCACCGATCCTATAGGACCCGTAATTTTTAAAACCTGTTTTGATTTGCATGAATTTTGTTAAATTTAGAATAAATTTGTGCCAAAATTTATTTCCAAAAAATTTGGTCGATATTATCACCGATTTTAGGCCAATTTTTAAAATTCAAAATCTAATTTGAAAATTTCACCTGAATTTTTTTTTTTATTTTCGACAAACCTGCCCTATCCCCTCCTTTTAAAAATTTGTTATCAGTTTTCAAAACCCTGACGGAATAGGTGTGAGGGCGTTGAAAGACTTAAGGAGGATATAGTGGTGGCGAGTGGGTGGAAGAGGCGAGGGCGGGAAGGGAGGAGAAGAAGACACCGGAGGAAGGGAGAGGCATCATGCATGGGACTCGAGGTGTGGTGGGATTTCTTTGGGTTCGAGAGCTAGGGCTACTGCCTATCCTCGTGCAATCCGAACCGCACCATAAAGATCCAACGACCCAAGTACGTAAATTCGATGACGTAGCCACCCTATCCTAGGTCCTAGTCCAGCTCATTTTAGCAGGGCGGACAACAACTACATGCATGCTATTTAATTTGGGGGCATCTACGTCACATTCCACTCGAAATTTTGAAAAACACATGCGAATCTTTCCACTGTTGGATCAAAATCGTGCTCAGATCCTCGCCTTCTCTCACCTATATAAACCCCAACACCTTAACCCTAACCCATCTCCACTTCCCACATCTAGCCACAGCTGCCCCACCCTCTCCCCCGTGCCACCTCCATCCACCTCGCCGGTGCCGCCTTTGGTGCCGGCGAGCTCCTCCCACACAACTACCATAGCCCGACGAGGCTACTGGTGACGCCCTTATTGCCAGCGTCATCAACTCCCCTTCCTACACTGCTGGATCCGCCACCACCTCTGTTGGGATATAGGTACGCTAGCTGACAATTAAAAATTCTACAACGTAAATAAGGATACCACTGTAAGCAAGAGACCACAGATCATTACCACCGGATGCGCAATCCAGCGAAAGAAGAGCTGGAGCAGCCTGTTGCAACGAAGAGCGCATCGATGTAGTGGTTGTAGTGGATCGTCGGATGTAGTCGATCGTCCAATGTAGTCGATTGTTTAACGTAGTCGACCGTCCTCCCAATCGATCATCCTTGCAGTTGATCGTCCAGCGTAGTCGTCGCTGATAGTCTTCTCCAGCGATCAATCGCTTTCCTTGCAAAGTCGCGGATCGTCCTCGAATGCAACATCAACCGTAGTAGCGCCTCTACGGTATCCACACGTACAGGGCAGGAACGACGTACGTTGGTGTGCTAGCACCAGGTCGCACGGGAAGGCTCTCTTAAGAAGATGGCAGCTAGGGTTTGGTGGAGAAATCACGTATCCTTGTCCCCACTTCACTCTCGCAATAGCCTCAAGCATCTCCTTATATAGTGCACGTGACAAATACTATCTGAACATGTTTGACGAATCGTATATGTACTAGTTTGTTCCAACCTGTTAAGTGTGTGACCCTATAGGTTCATGCGTAGTTCAGTTGTGACTCAAAAACCTTTTCCAACCATGAGTCATTAGTGGTACCTAGCAGAACATAACGATTTCCGAATACACACAAATTATATCGGACGAATCTTAATGCAATATGATCTACGACCAGGTCCTATCTGGTCTTGACCAGTTTGTAACTCTTTACGATCAGATTTTGATCAGCCTACGACCAACTCATATTTGGTCTCGACCAGTTCGTAACTCCTTACGATCAGGTTTCGATCACTTAATGATCATGTTCGACCAGCCTACGACCAGCTCGTATCTCCATACAACTAGTCTCCGTATCTGATCGAACTGAACGACCAGCTCGTGTATTCTCCCTTTGCCTCACGATATCTGATTGAACTTCAGGTGATATATTATATCATCCATGGACTGTTCAATACTTTCTCGATCGAGTGTCAGATAACTTCATGTGGTCAAACTCTTCGACCACTAGAGGTATGGCCATGCACTTTCTTTATCCGACCAAATTGAGGGGCCTAGAGACACCTTTCCTGTTATGTTAGAAGGGGCAAATCTCATATTCGACCAGTCACATCCCTCTACATGTTTCATAGCATACACCAAAGCTACCTTTATGACCACCCAGTTACGGAGTAGCCTTTGGCAATTGTAACATCCAGTTTCAGAAAAAGGGAAAATTTTCCAAATCTTTCCTATATCTCTCTCTCTTACCCCTTTACTCCCGGCCCGGCCCGTCCGCTCCCGTCCCTCTCTCTTTCTTTCCCTCGTCTCCCTCGTGCGCCGCCACCCCCTCTCCTCGCTTTCTCCGCCCCCTCTCTCTTCCGTTTCTCCGCCCAAACCCCGGCTCGTCTCCGCCCGTGCCCCGCCCGACAGCACCCGCCTCCTCCGGATCCGCCGCCGCGCACCGACTCCACGTCGCCTCCCGCACCGTCCCCTACTTCTCCCACCGGCCGGCCGAAGATCCCCACCTCCCCAGGCCACCGCCACCGTGCTCCCCTTCCGCGCCACCTCGACCCCACGTCGCCGGCGTCCTCCCGAGCTCCCTCGCCCCCGCCGACGGCACGGTGAGCCACCCCTCCTCTCCCTGATGCTGTTGGTCTCCTCCCCTTCCACTCCCCTCCCACCGGCCACCGTCGCCACCACTGGCCCCTACGCTCGAGGCTCCATTGTTGCCGTCGTCGTCTCTCTGGTGCCGCTTCGGCCGCGCCACCACCTCCCACTGCATCATCTCCTCGCCGGTGTTCCATTTTACCTGGCCCCGCCACCCCTTCGGGTGCCGCCCGCCGCCAGTAGCCACCTCCCGTGCGCACCTGGCTCCCCTATCCTCCTGGGCCGAGCCATGTGCTGCCCTTCTCTCTCTGTGTGTGTAGCTAGAAAGTGGGCCCCCTGTGCTGTATAGTGGCAGTGGCAGTTGTATGTTCGCAGTGGGTTTTGAGTATCTGTATGTAACACCCCAGCCCAACACTGAGCCTGGAATGCCACTAAACTACTCTCTAAACTAATAATTATCGACACACTATAAAAATTACAGCAAGGAAAACATTAAAAAACATATCCATGGACCACAAAAGAACATGCATAATTATGGATCAAGCGATAATAAATAAGCAAGGGGAAATATAACCAGGTAAATAATCCAGGATAGCACCAACTACTGAATCCAAATCATTGAAATAAATAATCTAGTCCAAAATGTGACCTAAACTTTATTCAGCCTCTAACATGTCCAAGAGTAATCCAACATTGAATGAAAAGGTTCTTATAGCAAATGATCATATGATTGAAGTATGGATCTAATCCATGTGCTCTACTCGCCTCACCACTGTTCTCAAGATCACCTAAAGACAACAAAGAGCAAGGGTGAGTCCACGACTCAAAGAAACACATCAATATACAACGAACAATAATAAATCAACAAAGATTCAATAACTTCATTATCATCACATGTACTTCTATTAATATTCTCATGTCATATCTTCTTTGTTTCACACCCATTAATCTCATATATCAATGCAACTCTAATCTACATGTCCACATGCACTTCTTTCACAGATACCAGATAGCATGAGTGAATGCTCGTGACAACATTCACTCAAGCCCGCTCATCCTCAAGGATCGGGACCTCCTCCACTCCCGTGGAGTTGTGATCAATCATGATCACCTTCTCTATGCAAAGATGCTTATGAATGCAAACATGCATAATTTCATAATACTCATCATATCCAATTTTTCATCATGTCCATTAACAATATAAATCCATACCATTCCATTGCTTGCAATTAAATAAAATAAAAGCACAACAATAATGGTAATAGAAGATAAAGAAAACAAAGGATCAATCATTGATCGCCGTCTACCATGCACTTGCCTTTACTAGTTGCGACGCACGATTTGGCTAGAAGATGGCAACAAGCACGACGCCTCTCCTACATTATATACACAAATTTCAATACAAGCTACAGCATCAAGAATAGCAATCAATAGACATCGCTCCTACCCGTCCCCAAATATACCACGCTTCTCCGGTACCGAATAGTTACCCATTGCTGTCTTGGTACTAAAACGAACGTAACTTTTGACTCAAAAGTCCGATCACGACAAACCACCCAGTTCTGGATTCTACACAAAATTCTCCTCATTTTCTTAGATTACAAAGTCTTCTAATTAAATAATCTAACCCTCCGTTTTTAGCCCAGAAAACCGATCTGTCCGCTTCGGAACAGCGGTCTTACTAAATTCATAACTTTTGTTTTACCCAACCAAAATTCGAGTTCTTAGATTCTACAGAACCCTTAGACAATTATCTACATCTTTCATGTAGATCAAAAACTCTAATTAGTCTATTTACTATTTTTAATCTACAGTCTACCAAAACAGCGCCGAAAGATGACAACCGCAAAGACAGCAGTCTTCCAAAATTCATATCTCGAAATCTACTTGTCCGCTCGACATGATTAAATATGCTATAGAAAGATATCGAAATTATCTACAATTAACTAGTAGATGATATTTCCAAAATTCGCCATTAAGGTACCCGAATAAATCGTTCAACAGAACAGCAGGCTAAACAGATCTAATAATCAGCCCTTCGACTAAAAATTCTAAAACCCTCTAATAAATCTTGATTCTAATCCATAATTAAATTATTAAAACAAAGAGAAAATAAACTTACAGATCGTTACTTCTCAAGAAATCGGATCTCTAATTCTTTTCTCCTAATTTTTCCTCTTTTTTCTTTCTTAGCTTCTTCTTTTCTCTACTATGCCTTGCTGTTTTTTTAATCACTTTCTCACGATAGCATCCAAAAACTAGCAAACAAAGATTAGCTAAAGCATGTTGTTGCACCAACCAATTGGTTGGCGAGCAACTTCACAAACGCACGCCGCACATAGCAAGAGGAGAAACAATACTCACGCCGCGAAGCAATCCTCCGTAGTCTAATCGTCAACTTAGTCCTCACGCAACGCAGCTTACGCCGCCTTCACGCATCAAAAAATGGACACGCGACGCCGCGGCAGCGATGTTGCGGACGAGCGAGCAAACGGAGGACTCCACACGCGTGAACACAAGAATAAATGGTGGAGGCGCATCACGGTAGAGATGAAAAAAACAAAGCTAGGTTTTCTAGAACCAACGCCCCGATTTATCCTCTTTATAAACTTTCAAATATTCTATTTTCACGCATCTTCATTTTTTAATTACGCATAGGCCCTTAAGAGGTTATTATTATTATTTATTTATTTTCGAATATTACATTCTACCCTCTTAATGTAATTCGACCCGAATTCTACTCGCTGCTACTCAAAAACAACTACAACTTGAAATTAAACAACAAAATAACACGCACTGACGTGAACAACTCCGGATATTGCTCGCGCATGCGACTCCAACTCCCAAGTCGCTTCTCTCGATCGATGCGGCCACAACCTTGACGATACCAACGCCTTGTGCCTCAAAGACTCGCCCCGACCTCTCCGTATCGCGCGCGGACGCGACTCAATTGTGAGATCTTGCTCAATAGTCACGCTCTAATGAAATCTTATGCTCGGGTCTCTCAAAACTTTCTCAAAGATCGAGACGTGAAACACATTGTGAACCCCACGCATGGACTCGTGAAGGTCCAGCGGTAAGCTAACTTCCCAATTCTGCAATAATCGAGAATGGTCCAACGCACTCGCTAAGCTTCCTTTGGTACCGAACCGAACAATACCTTTAGTGGGAGATACTCAAGAGCACTGTCACCCACCGCAAATTCCAAGTCACGCCTCACATCAAGATAGCTTTTCTGCTCGCTTCCGAGCCGCCAATGATTCTCGCCTCACCATGGCCACACGCCAACGGTCTTCAATCCAAATCGACCCAAAATTGCCTTCTCTCCAATCGCATCCCAACAAAGCGGCGATCCGCACTTCCGCCATAGAGAACCTCGAATGGCGCGGTTCTAATATCGAATGGTAACTATTATTATAAGCAAACTCGCAAGTGGCAATCGTCCTCCCAACTACCCTTCCAAGACAAAACGCAAGATCGCAACATGTCCTCCAAAGTCCGAATAGTACGCCTGATCGCCCATCTGTCTGGGGTGAAACGTCAGACTAAGGCGAGCTGTGCCCAATGCACTCGCAGACTCTCCCGTAACTTGAGACAAACTTCGGCCCCTCGCTGTAAATGATGGTCTTGGGCACACCATGCAGTCTTACTATTTTACGCACATAAATAGGAGCTAGATCACTCACTGAATTTATCGTGCGAATAGGAATGAAATGCGCAGACTTGCTGAATCGATCCACCACTACCCAAATTGCATCCTTCCCTCGCGGCGTACGAGGTAACGCCACCACAAAGTCCATAGAGATATCATCCCAAGGCCACTGGGGAACCTCCAAAGGCTGCAACAACCCTGCAGGACGCTTGTGCTCAGCTTTCACTTGCTGACAAACACCACAAGAAGCCACATAGTTAGCAATGTCCACCTTCATTCTTTTCCACCAAAAATTCTGTTTCAGATCTCGATACATCTTAGTCTCACCAGATGAATAAAGCACGGAGTGCGATGTGCCTCCTCAAGATATCATCTTTGACCTCCGCTTTTGTGGCACGCAAAGGCGCCTTTAAATCTCAAAGCACCGTAATCA
The DNA here is from genome assembly GCA_036346395.1 of Hsuehochloa calcarea. NCBI lineage: Eukaryota > Viridiplantae > Streptophyta > Magnoliopsida > Poales > Poaceae > Hsuehochloa > Hsuehochloa calcarea. The sequence continues at coordinate 19,777,123 of CM070603.1, read as the reverse complement.
TCCATGCTAAAATCACCTTCTTTGCCCTCATCCGACGCTTCCTAACCTCCCGTAATAACCGGTCACTTTGTTGTGCTTCCGACACGGCCCGAATAGCCGACTCAAGAATCAATCGTGTCTCAACATGTGATGTGCCCGCATAACAATAAGATATTCCCATGCGATCAAAATCAGCAATGAGGCAATCTAGAGTAGCGGAGTTGCCTTGCAACTAAGAGCATCAAGAACTACATTGGCCTTGCCCGATGATACCGAATAGTAAGATCATAGTCCTTGATCAATTCCAACCACCTCCTTTGCCTCAAATTCAGATCCTTCGAGTGAAGATATACTTGAGACTCTTGTGATCCGTGAAAATATCACAAGGCTCGCCAGATAGATAATGCCTCCAAATCTTGAGAGCAAAGACAACCGCAGCCAACTCCAAATCATGAGTGGATAATTCGCTCGTGCTTTTTAACTGCCTCGACGATAAGCAATCACCTTACCGCCTTGCATGAGAACACACCAAGACCCACTCGAGACGATCCAAAAGATCGTGAACCGCTTCGGCTCTGAAGAGTGAGAATAGGAGAGGTCACCAACCTCTCTTTCAAAGTGCGTAAACCGCGCCACACTCATCACCCACCGAATCTCACACCTTTCTCGAGTAAGTTGAGACATCGGTTTGGCGATGATAGAGAAATCCCGCACAAAACGCCGATAATAACCACCAAGCCCAAGAAACTCCTCACCTCCTTCACACTAGTCGGCTTCTTCCAATCCACCACCGTGAGACCTTACTAGATCAACAAAGAATGCCTTGAGGATTTATCACATGACCCGTAAAACTCACTTCAAATCCAAACTCACACTTCTTCAACTTAGCATAGAACTTGTGCTCTCTCAAAGTCTCTAAAACCAAACTCAAATGACGCCATGATCCTCATTAGTCTTGGAATAGATAAGAATATCATCAATGAACACCACCACGAAGTCATCTAGATACTGTAACATGTTGTTCATGGTCTCCATAAAATGGCAGTGCATTAGTCAATCCAAAAGACATAACTTTATACTCATAATGCCCATACCGTGGAGAAAGGCCTTCTACATCTCGCCACGCACACGGATTTGATTATACCTCGACCGAGATCGATCTTGGAGAATACTTGAGCTCCATTCAACCGATCAAACAAGTCCTCAATGCGGGCAATGGATATTTGTTCTTGATTGTGACTGCATTAAGCGCACGGTAATCAACACACATGCGCCAACTCCCATCCTTCTTCTCTGTGAACAGAACAGGAGCTCCCCACGATACGCTACGCCTGATCAAACCTTTAGCCAACAAATCATCCAATTGCTTCTTCAACTCGCCCCGAACGGACGTGCTAGTCGATATGGAGACATCGAGATGGGACGAGTACCCGGAACAAGATCAATGCGAAACTCCACGTCTCGCGCAGGTGGCAAGCCCTGAAGCTCAGCCGGAAACACATCTAGATAATCACTAACCACTGGAATTTTCTCAATCTGCGAAGCCACGCTTGGTTTCTCAAAGAAGAGCTAAGAGAAGCCTGCCATCGCACGACGACCGGAACAATCCGACTAACATCGAAAGAGAGCGCGAGGCGCACTCGAAGGTCAAAGTCTCCTGCACGAGGTCCGCATGCAGAGATCGTTTCTACGTAAACAAGATATCACGGCTCGATAAGAGTGCAACCAATCCATACCCAAGATAACGCCGAACGGCTCCATTTGAATAACTATCAAATTCGCCGTGAACTTCTCTCCATCAATGACAATAGAACACCCAGACAAACAAGAGAGCTCGCAATAATTCCCCAGAGAGCTAACTAACACCGATCGAGAAATCCATCAGATACTCAAGTTCGCTTCCTAGCAAACGCCGCCGAGACAAACGAAAAGGTAGCCCCGAATCAAAAAGGACTAAAGCATCAAACGAATCCACAAGCAAAGTACTGCCACCACGCCAGACGACCATGACTCACTGTGGGCATGGCGACACTCTGTGGCGCCATGGCGAAGAAGACGACGCCGGGCGGCGAGCCCCAACAATCTGCTGTGGCGGTGCAGTAAAGCCGGTCGGCAACCCGGCGGTGCCGAAGGTGGCGGCCGCCAAGAGTACCCTACCGAGGCGCCTAAGTCAAGGAAATGGCGCTACCGAGGAGCAACCATCATCCGAAAGATCCTCGAGCAGGACCCATCAAGAAGAAGATGGCACAGCTCCCACTTGATCACGCTTAGCGGGTTCTCGCGACACACCCGCCTCCTTGTGACCCGGCCGCCACACCGACGGCAATCTCCCGCCCAAGAGCACTCAGCAAGCACGGTGTCCATCACCGCACTTAAAGCAAAGCATGCCCCGCCTCGGGACAGACGAAGAGCCGAGTACTGCAAAAGGACGAGGCGCCAAGAAGAGAACGGCCTCGATCGCTAGACTTGAAGGATCGCGTCCTCCTTGAATTTCTTGAAAGCGTCACGAATGCACTCCACTTCCTCACTAGAGCTCCTCTTCCGTCACCACCGTAAGCTACCACCCACCGAGGCTTGTCGCCTTTGTGAGTCGATCTCCAACTCCATGCCCCTAGCTTGCTCCACAACAGAGTCAGAGTCACGAGTGGAGTAGCTCCCAACACATGCCTGTAGACTGAATTGAGACCCCGACGGAACCTCTTGGCTTTCAAGATCATCGCTCACATCAAGGGACAAAGCGAACCAAGTTGTTGAACTCACCTCATACTCAAGAATAGACCTCTTCCCCGAGCAAAGGTCGCCAAGGCAACCTCCATCTTCTCAACAAAAGAGTAGGGGTAGAACTTTCCTTGAACTGATCAACAAAGTCCTCCCAAGTGATCGCCCTTGAGTGGCGGTCCTCGAAGACAACACGCCTCCCACCAAATATCCGCTGCCCTTTCACCAAAGGCTACAAAGGACCATCCGATGTGAAGACATCTCCAAAGCTCCAAACCGCTTCTCCATATAGCGCAACCACCACGCTCGACCGGTGTACCCGACCACAAACGGATCCAACCTCAACCCCATCCACTCAAGTGTCATCCGCGCCAGAACCGGTGGAGGTGCGACAGAGCAACAACAGATGCCGCAAGAATGGGGCACGCCGCCGCCGCTGACGAAGAGCACGGATCTCTCCCACCAACTCTCTCAAGAAAGCGGGGTCTCATCTCGACCCCAACCGAGGCGGGTCAACAAAGAACCCCTCGCCTATCGACTCATCTCACATGTGAGGTGGCTCCACGGACCGCCACGGCCCCGACCTCCACGATCATGCCACCACGACCACGCCCTCTACCCCTGCATAGCTATCAACCACAATCAACAATACACAATGAGTTCAAAGGTCAAAATAAAATCATGCTTCAATAAACAACATAACGGAAGCGTAAAACTATATTCGTACCTCTCTCTAACCTACTGTGCACTAGTGTGTCAAATTTTAGGTTAGTTAACCATTAGCAAATTTTAGTTGATTTACTAAAACTAAAACAAATTTTAACTATTTTAGTTTGCCTATGTTGTTAATCTATTCACCACGGACCTAAAGCCCGCCTCGATACTAATCAGAACACCCAAAATTTCAACACCGAGCCCGAATGCCACTAAACTACTCTCTAAACTAATAATTATCGACACACTATAAAAATTACAGCAAGGAAAACATCAATAAACATATCCATGGACCACAAAAGAACATGCATAATTATGGATCAAGCGATAATAAATAAGCAAGGGAAATATAACTGTAAATAATCCAAATAGCACCAACCAATGAATCCAAATCATTGAAATAAATAATCTAGTCCAAAATGTGGCCTAAACTTTATTCAGCCTCTAACATGTCCAAGAGGAATCCAACATTGAATGAAAAGGTTCTTATGGCAAATGATCATTGGATTGAAGTATGGATCTAATCCATGTGCTCTACTCGCCTCACCACTAAGCCCCTCAAGATCACCTAAAGACAACAAAGAGCAAGGGTGAGTCCACGACTCAAGAAACACATCAATATACAACGAACAATAATAAATCAACAAGATTCAATAACTTCATTATCATCACATGTACTTCTATTAATATTCTCATGTCATTATCTTCTCTTGTTTCACACCCATTAATCTCATATATCAATGCAACTCTAATCTACATGTCCACATGCACTTCTTTCACAGATACCAAGATAGCATGAGTGAATGCTCATGACAACATTCACTCTCAAGCCCGCTCCTCCTCAAGGATCGGGGACCTCCTTCACTCCCGTGGAGTTGTGATCAATCATGATCACCTTCTCTTATGCAAAGATGCTTATGAATGCAAACATGCATAATTTCATAATACTCATCATATCCAATTTTTCATCATGTCCATTAACAATATAAATCCATACCATTCCATTGCTTGCAATTAAACAAAATAAAAGCACAACAATAATGGTAATAGAAGATAAAGAAAACAATGATCAATCATTGATCGATGTCTACCATGCACTTGCCTTTACTAGTTGCAACGCACGATTTGGCTAGAAGATGGCAACAAGCACGACGCCTCTCCTACATTATATACACAAATTTCAATACAAGCTACAGCATCAAGAATAGCAATCAATAGACATCGCTCCTACCCGTCCCCAAATATACCACGCTTCTCCGGTACCGAATAGTCACCCATTGCTGTCTTAGTACTAAAACGAACGTAACTTTTGACTCAAAAGTCCGATCACGACAAACCACCCAGTTCTGGATTCTACACAAAATTCTCCTCAATTTCTTAGATTACAAAGTCTTCTAATTAAATCATCTAACCCTTCGTTTTTAGCCCAGAAAACCGATCTGTCCGCTTCGGAACAGCGGTCTTACTAAATTCATAACTTTTGTTTTACCCAACCAAAATTCGAGTTCTTAGATTCTACAGAACCCTTAGACAATTACCTACATCTTTCGTGTAGATCAAAAACTCTAATTAGTCCATTTACTATTTTTAATCTTCAGTCTACCAAAACAGCGCCGAAATTTACAACCACAAAGACAGCAGTCTTCCAAAATTCATATCTCGAATTCTACTTGTCCGCTCGACATGATTAAATATGCTATAGAAAGATATCGAAATTATCTACAATTAACTAGTAGATGATATTTCCAAAATCCGCCATTAAGGTACCCGAATAAATCGTTCAACAGAACAGCAGGCTAAACAGATCTAATAATCAGCCCTTCGACTAAATTTTTTAAAACCTCTCTAATAAATCTTGATTCTAATCCCTAATTAAATTATTAAAACAAAGAGAAAATAAACTTACAGATCGTTGCCCTCAAGAAATCGGATCTCTAATTCTTTTCTCCTAATTTTTCCTCTTTTTTTTCTTTCTTAGCTTCTTCTTTTCTCTACTATGCCTTGCTGTTTTTTCCTTGCCTCACGATAGCATCCAGAAAACTAGCAAACAAAGATTAGCCTGCATGTTGTTGCACCGAACCAATTGGTTGGCGAGCAACTTCACAAACGCACGACAGCAGTAGGAGAAACAATACTCACGCCGCGAGCAGCACCTCCGTAGTTCATCGTCAACTTAGTCCTCACGCTGAACGCAGCCTACGCTCGCCTTCACGCACACAAAGAGCGACATTTGACGCTACGCAGCGATGTTGCGTGGACGAGCGAGCAAACGGAAGGACTCCACACGCCGGTGAACACAAGAATAAAATGGCTGTTGGCGGCGCACGGGTAGAGCACAAAAAAAACAAAGCTAGGTTTTCTAGAACCAACGCTCCCCACGATCCTTTTATACCACGGCCCAAAAAAACAATTTCCTATTTTTTTTAATTACGCATAGGCCCTTACAAGGTTATTATTATTATTTATTTATTTTCAGAATATTACACTGTATTTGAGTGATTATCTATGTATCGATAATTGGTGTTTTGATCTTGCTATATTTTTGTTAACCTTGTGCAGTGTGGTCTTGGAGCATCAGTAGCCGAAGTGTGTTTGGCGAAGAAATGGGTGTATTGAGAGTTTGTGTTGATCATGAATTGTTCGTCAAGCTCGGTCGTTTAATAGCTTTCCAAATTGGCAAAAATATTCTAAATGCTTATTCTCTATAAATGTGTTGAGAATTGCGATGATTCGATTAACCATTGTTAATGGTTAACTTGCCGATTGACAAGTGTTAACAGAATTACCCATTTCGCATTTATTTGAGAGCTATCGATTAGGAGCGTAATTTGAAAAATCTCAGGAAATCGAAGTTATGCAAATGACCTTCGTAATCGTCTCTGCAATCGCGTCAGTTTTTGTTAAAAATAATTTATTCAAATTTTCCGCATTTGTGTAAAAGACTTTGTGGTATTGGAAATTAATTTAAAATTTTCTAAAAATTAATTTTGGAAAGCTATTCGGGATTAACATGTTAATCTCAATATCTTGCTCGAATAATATCCATTATTTTATTAGATGCTCTTGTTTTGAAATTAGGTCTAGCTGTGTCGTTATCCGATCGGCAATATCTTGTCATCTTCCAAATCCGAAGTGGGGTATTCCTAAGAGAGTTGCTCTGACCTTGTTTCTCCTTGTTCTCCCCCGGCATAGTATATCCGCCTTTGCCTCGTGTACTCAGCTGATCGTTTGACTTTGTCAAACATCCCCGCCTTGCTAAAGTTTCTCTCTTAAGCTCGTTCGTCGCAAGACTTATTTAAAGCACCTTGAATGTGTTTGATCTTTCGAAGTTCTGTGGATTTATTCAGTTTTCTCATTTATTATCGCGTAATTAGGAATTAGAGTCCAGAAGAAGCAACGACTCGAGCAGGATCAAGATTTGAATAAAGGCGTAGACCCAGAACTCAAGACCCCTGGCAGAGACGACCCTGAGTAAGATCAAGGCCGCGATAACCTGACCCAGGCGAGTCAACACTTTGATCATGTTGAAGCTACATTTTTTGCAAATTATGTTCTTTCAAAATAGCAAACTGCATGCTTTAATTTTTATGCAATTGTATGTTAAATGGTCCTAAGGTAGCTAAATACCAATTTGATTATTAAGTAATTATTATATCTTATCCTTGATAATTGAATTTCCCCGATCCTTGTCACCCTAGTAATTATATGGTAACTTACTAGTTATAGTCTGTAGTCAAGTGCCATGCTAGCCTTGGTTGAGTATCGGGGTATTAACCACCCCAATTATCATCTCTTAAGTATAAATATTATTTTGGGCAGTCATTGGGTAAATGACTGAAATAGTTGAGCTAATTTGTTTTACATTTCTCCAAAACCCTAAACTTGCTATTACCACATTTGGGCGGATGGAGAGAGTGGTGGGCGCCGTCGTGCACGAGAGTGGTTGGTATGTGGTATGAACCGCCCGGATGGATTAAGGACTTAATCTTGTCATGACGCCCCGTGTAAAACAAGTACAACCACAAGTCTGTAAAGTGCAACTTGGCTTAGTAAACTTATTAAACCCTGGAAATCATCTCAACAGTGGTTGAGAAAGGTAGTGCAAGTAGTGGATACGATCCAGCTTGAATGGGACACTGAGGGGAGGGTGAAGTTGCCAGCTACACAAATCGTAGTGGTAAACATCCCGCACAACTTATGGGACCCATCGCAAATGGGTGCAACCCATATGAGTGAGATGACGGAAGGGGCGAGATACGTCGAAAGGTTACTGTGACGATCACTCAACTACATGACTATGGAATCATGTGGGGTAACGAGTATGATTATCTCTTGTGGGTACAGTGTACAACTTCTGCAGAGTCAAGACTGTTTAAACAGTTGCGCCTACGGTCATAGGCGGACATGGGAACTTAACTTGAGTTAGTTATATTTCAAAAACCTTGGTGGGTGGTATGAAAATCAGGTCGGCTCATCTAGCCTAAGGTTTGGTGTTTCCCGGGATCGTTGTATCCAGTGCGGTTAATGTATGGAGGTAGCTCCAATCAAATTAAGCATTTGTAGAGCCTCCGATGGAGGGAATCTCTACTGTTATTTAATATCGCAATTACTTTCTTTAACAAAATGCAATTTGTTTAAAATGCTAAGTCATAGGAATTTTGTACTTAAGATAATTGAGAATGTTGTTTTGCGCAAATAAAAGAACCCGAGGCATCCTTGATTAGCCTTGCATGTATATTATTGCATCTGTTATATTGGCTCGCGAGCACGGTAGTTGTGCTCACTATCGCTCTTTTCCCAACCCATAAAAGCAGGAAATCTTGGAGCTTACGACTATTACGAGGAGTCAGACGTTTGAAGACCCAGGAGTTTTTGAAGCGTAGTTTAGTCCTTAGCTGATCTAGTCTCACCTCAGTCTAGCTGACTCCGTCGGTACTTGCGTGCTTGCCATATTATATGAGCTTTTTGGGTAATATCGGGCGCACACGGGTTTCTCCAGTCACTTGCCTGCGGAGAGATGTGCTCTCACCCCTTTTTTCTTCTGTTGTCATTTTCGCTATTTTTTGTGATGTAATTATTTGGCATGTTCGGCCCTTATTGTAAAAATTGGTTCGAAGCGGTCTATGTAAACTCTGATGTGTAAATTAATGAATGGTATGGTCTTACGCTATGTATGATTTGATTCAGCAATGTGCCTGTGAAGTGCTATCAACTGATCCAGGGAATAGCACGATGTCTTCACAGAGGAATCGGATTGAGAAATTCAGGTCCGACAGAGCTGGTATCAGAGCATACGACTGTAGGAGCCTTAGCTAGACTGGTCGTGCCTAAGGACTTGGGTCTTATTTTCAAAACCTAAGAAAATTTTTGGTAAAATATAACGGATTTTTTTGCTCTTTCTCATCCTTCTTAGTTCCCCACTTTCCTCGACTTCATTTGAGTTTTTAATCAGTCCTGACTCCCTCGCTCGTTTCAAAAATTGTAGATGGCAACCCTGTCGTCCGATGAACCGTGTGACTTTTTCTCTCACAAAGAAGACGAAGGCGAGTTCGTGGACATTCTCCGCTGGTTCATGCAGCAGCTTGGATTACCGCCGCAAGCCTATCTTTAGAGGCCGAAAGACTCAGACCATTGACCAAGAGTCGTGGGCCATAGAGGTTTTCTTCTATGCCCAAGAGGGTGAGTCCAAATACCACACCTTCGCACTGTGACCCTGTGGCACTGCTCCAAAGCATTCCAAGACGCAGCACGCTTCACCTCACCTGCCTGAGCCAGATGCCCGAAGATCTTCTACAAGAGTCGCCTTTCTGCTACTACCTGCCTCTCCAAGAGGGAGAGTCCGCCCCAAGGTCTTCGTCGTCGTGTGGGAGTAGTTAGCTTAGTTTAGCTAGTAGTGCTTGCTAGGCAACCTTTTCGGTTGCAAGCACTTTGTCCTTCTTTTGTAGACGTTGTGTGTGTATCCTGTGTCGTGACTTAACATAGCCTATATGATGTGTTTCAAGTGTCATGTAACACTTAAAACCCCTATCGTAGTGTAGCCATTCAAGGCTTTGTGTGACATTTGTTGTTTTTCTTATTCGGTTTATGATCTTCTGTGTGCCCTAGAGGGCTAGAAAACCCTCATATATACCCTTCTAGCTTAACCTAGGCTGTTCTCTCAGATGGCACCAAAGGGATCAACAGCCCAAGGAAGTGGTGCCAGTGGTAAAAGGAAGTTGACAGCGCCAAGGCCACAAGATAGATACCCTCGGTAGCCAGCATTCCTCGGCAGCTCATCATCCACTCAGTCAGCAGTCCGGCCACCAAGAGTTGCAACGCCAACTCTGCGCTCCAGTGGGAATATTTTCCGTACTCCCCTCTCCACCAAGCGATCTGCCGCAAACAATCCCGCAGCTAACCTTCACTGCTTTAGTTGTAAGGAAAAGGGGCACTTTGCCAACAGATGCCCCCAGAAGAAACTTCGCCTTACACGTTGTGCAGAAGATGACCAAGCAGACCCTGCCGCCCATCAACTTGAAGGATTACTCGGAAGAAGTTGTCACGTTAAAGACCACCATGCCACTACACCAGGAAGACCCCTGAAGGTTACCACTTGCTTCCATTGCAGAATCCAAGGCACTTCGCCAACAAATGCCCCCAAAAGAAGGAAAACCAGAGGATCAAATGTTTCTATTGCCGCAACCTAGGACACCATCTGAACAATTGTCCCCAGTGGAATCTTGAACAACCAGCAAAGTATGACATTGTCAGCAACCTTGACCCTGACAACGCAGAACTCGTCAAGAGTCCCAACGAAAAGCAAGTTGTACCTGCTTAAATTCTACTACCAGACCAAGAAGCACCACCAAACGCTTGCTTCGAATGTGGTAAGACTGGACATGTTGCCCAATTATGTCCTCTATTATGGTAAGATGCAAGAGGAGCTTGCTTCACATGCGGGCAATATAGACACTATTGCTACACGTGCCCAGTGCCCTACTACCCCTGTTGTGAGGAACACCACCAACCAGAAGATTGCCCTATGAACCAAGTAGCATGCACGCGTTGTGGAGAAAAAGGACACCAGAGCAGACTAATGCTGTGTAAACTACCACAACTGCGATGAGCACCATCAGCCAAGCAATTGCCGAATGCTTAAAGTTGCGTGCTTTCTCTGTGATGGACCAGACCACTACCCCAACGAGTGTTCCCTAAGCCTGTTGCTGACCAAGGCAGATAAGTTGCAAAAGACAAGTCTCCAAGCCGCCGTGAGACTCGTCATGGATGAAGTTGGCAGAAACAACTAGTATTAAGCACCCTTCATTTTAAGGTGGGTAGCTAAACTACACAGAAGTGTCAAGAATGCTTATGAGTATGCTTCCTGTTAAATCTGTACCAGCGCATGTTATGCTGGAGCTTCGCTTTCTTTTGTGTAAAAGAAGCTTGTTGTAAGGCTAATTTGCCAACCCTTTAAGTTAAAGAAACATGTGGTACTTGGTTTACTCGGAAGACCCTTATTGCTACCTCAGTAAGTTCTCGAGTAGAGACTACTATGGAAAATTCCAGATTCCTAACAAACCTCTTAGTGTTTCAAGCCCAAACCTTGGACATCATCCTAGGGATGAATTGGTTGGCCAGATATCAAAGAATGATAGACTGTGACAACAGAAAGATGGTACTCACCAAGGACTCTAGAACCATGATAAAAGTTAGTGTAGACCGCTTCTCTGGTTTGGATCGTGCAGTCCATAACCTTGAGGAGGTGTTATTGGTGAAAACACGAGTAGTCCAGAATTACCTAGAGGTTTTCCAGAAGAATTGCCTAGCATGCCACCATACCGAGATATCGAGTTTGTGATCAACCTGAAGCCAGGGACTGCTCCGATTGCTAAGAGACGATACAGAATGGCCCCCAAGGAACTTGAAGAGCTCAAGGCACAGATGGAAGAACTGTAAGACAAATGATTCATTAGACCTAGCTCACCCCCCTGGGGTTCGCCAGTACTCTTTGTAAAGAAGAAAGACGGCACCGCCAGATTGTGTGTGGACTATAGAGCCCTCAATGCGGTAATCATCAAGAACAAGTACCCGTTGCCCCGCATTGATTACCTGTTGGATCAGCTGGCGGAGCAGCAGTTCTCAAAGATCGACCTGAGGTCAGGATACCATCAGCTTAAGATCAGGGCTGAGGATATCCCAAAAATGGCTTTACCACCCGGTATGGCCTGCTTGAGTACACCGCCATGTCGTTTGGCTTGACCAATGTGCCAGCCTATTTCATGAATCTCATGAACAAAGTATTCATGAAGTACTTGGAGAAATTTATCGTCGTGTTCATAAATGATATTTTAATCGACTCCAAGACCAATGAAGAACATACTGAACATCTGCATTTGGCCCTCGGGAAGCTCAAAAACATCAGCTATATGCTAAGTATAGCAAGTGTGAGTTTTGGCGCTAAGAGATCAGTTTTCTCGGACACATTGTTTCAACTGGAGGAGTCAGCTGTAGACCCATCAAAGGTAAATGATGTTTTGGAATGGAAACAACCAATCTCCGTGACCGAAGTGCATAGTTTTCCCGGATTAGCTGGATACTACTGACGCTTCTTAGAAGTATTCTCCAAGCTGCCCAGTCCAAGTAGAAGCGTTATGCCAGCAATCGTCGTAGAAGGTTAACCTTCAGAGTTGGAGACCACGTGTACCTTAAGGTATCACCTCTTCGACGAGGCGAAGATTTAAAGTGAGAGGCAAGTTTGCACCAAGGTACATAGGCCGATCCCAATCACCGCCAAGTATGGAGAAGTAGCCTACCAGCTCGAGTTACCCGCGAGTTTGTCAGATGTCCGCAATATGGGCCACGTCTCTCAGCTCAAGAAAAGTCTCAGTGTGCCTGAAGAGCAAGCCCTAGTTGAAGCCATCGCACTCCAGAAAGACTTGTCACATCCAGGACATCCAACAAGATTCTCGATGTTGTGAAGAAACAAACAAGATGCTAGATCATCCGTCTCTACAAAGTTCAGTGGAGCAACCACTCGGAACGAGGAGCCACCTGGGAGCATGAAGACCAGTGGAAGTTAGTCTACCTCATCTGTTTTCTGAGTAGTCCGAATCTTGGGGTCGAGATTCCGTTTAAGGTGGGTAGGTATTGTAACATCCAGTTTCAGAAAAAAATGGAAAATTTTCCTAATCTTTCCTATATCTCTATCTCCACCCTTTACTCCCGGCCCGGCCCGTCCGCTCCCATCCCCCTCTCTTTCTTTCCCCTCATCTCCCCCGTGCACCGCCATCCCGTCTCCTCGCTTTCTCCGCCCCTCTCTCTTCCGTTTCTCCACCCAACCTCGCTCTGCCTCCGCCTCGTGCCCTTTCGACAAGACTCCGCCTCCGGATCCGCACACAGACCGACTCCACGCCGCTCGCGTGTCCGCTTTGCCTCTCCTCGCTTTCCCGCGCCGGGTCCTCCGCTGTGGCGCCGCCCGAGCCCGATTCTTCCGCCACCGCCGCCACCGCCACCCGTGTTCCCCGCACCCGGGCACGACTTCGTGCTTGCGCCGCCCCTCTCGGCTTCTCCGTACGGTCTCCTGCGTCTCCCTCTTCCTCTTCGTCACACAAGACCGCCACGCTAGAGCCTCCTAAGCCTCCTCTCGCCTGGCCTGCCGCTTGTACCTCCCACTTTAAAGCCAAGTCCCCTCCGCTGTCCCCTCCTCCCGCGCTTCCTCCTTCTTTTCCTTCCCTTCTCATCATACTGCGAGAGCCGAAGGCCCATTTTCGCCGCCACCGTCTTCCACCCCTCCGGCCGAATCGACATTGCCGGCAGCACCGCCCCACCGTCCCCTACTTCTCCCGCCAGCCGGCCGAAGCTCTCCACCTCCCCAGGCCGCCGCCACCATGCTCCCCTTCAGCGCCACCTCGGCTCACATCGTCGGCCTCGTCCCGAGCTCCCCTGCACCCGCCGACGGCACGGTGATCCTCCCTCCTCTCCCTGATGCTCTTGGTCTCCTCCCCTTCGTCTCCCGTCCCTCCGGCCGTCGTCACCGCCACTGGCCCCTACGCCCGAGGCTCCATTGTCGCCGCCATTGCCTCTCAGTGCCGCCACCCTGTGCCGCCGCCCTCCCCGTATCCCCTCTCGCCGGCGCTCCATTTTAATCGCCCCGCGCCTCCCGGCCGCCCATGCGCCCCTGGCTCCCCTGTCCTCCTGGGCCGAGCCTTGTGCTGCCCCTCCCTCTCTCTCTCTGTGTGTGTCCCTGGAAGTGGGCCCCCTGTGCTGTATAGTGGTGTGGCAGGAGTATGTTCGCAGTGGGTTTTGAGTATCTGTATTTGAGTGATTATCTGTGTATAGATATATAATTGGTGTTTTTATCTTGCTATATTTTTGTTAACCTTGTGCAGTGTGGTCTTGGAGCATCAGTAGCCGAAGTGAGTTTGGCAAAGAAATGGGTGTATTGAGAGTTTGTGTTGATCATGAATTGTTCGTCATGCTCGGTCGTTTAGTAGCTTTCCAAATTGGTAAAAATATTCTGTGGATATCGTGAGGATATGTGCACGATCTTAGAATGATGAGTCAATTGGCAATGGCTTTGTTGGTTTGCAAAATCTCGCTTTTCGCTTTTGTTGTGTCCGCTGACCACAAGGCCCGATCGGGTGGCAAGGCGGTCGACCGCCAGGAAGAGGTCCGACCGGCCGTGGTGGCCGGTCCGACCGGTATTGCCTAAAAGTGGATTTTGGAGCTGATTCAAAAATAAGATGTGTAGGCAAGTGAGGGGAGTCTCCTGGATGTGGTCGCATCATTTTTGGAGTTCCCAGTTGAAAGTTCTATTCATTTGAAAATTCCAGAAGGTTTCGGATTTTCGAGATGGAATTTTGGATAAGTCTTTTCGGGCGGTCCGACTGCCATTGTGGAATCAATCCGACCGCCCGAAATCGGTCGGACCGCCGTGGGGGCGGCCGATCACGATCACTTGAAGGTTAGCCATTTTGGCATTGATGTGTTTTGATTGTGTTTAATGTATGGATGTTAATGCTTTATTGTTGCATATTGCATTGTGGAACTAACGTGGGTCAAGTTGTGAAGAACTTGTTCCCGGAGACGAATTGTTTGTCTATTGCTGTGCAGAATGGGCAAGATGGATCGAACGGGTAGTTCGTTGTACCGGTTGGATCAGCGCGGCGGAAGTCTGCAAGTCCTCGGAGGTTCCGATGGGATTCGGACGGGAGGAACTTGTCGACGTGATGATAGCCGCTGATCAACCTACACGTGGTGAAGCAGGCGAGTGCTTCAACAGATATGTGTGAGTGGGTCCCATGTGTGTGTGGGCCTTCGTGGGAGCCCATTAGTGGAAACCCTAGGCCTCTCCTATAAATAGAAAGGGGGGAGAGGAAAAACCCCCCAAGCACTCTAAGCATTCATTTGGACTCTCCAAGTCTTTTTCTAGGGTTAGGGTTTGGAGAAGAGAGGAGAGGAGAGGAAGGTTGTGTGTGTTCTCTTTGTTGAGCTCTTGTCCTCCTTGAGTGAGTGGCTTTGTAAGCATCTTGTTGGATCAATCAATCTTGTGATGCTTGCTTAAGAGATCGATTCTCTCCTTTGTGTTCATCTCTCTTTTGTTGATTTTGGTGCTTCCTTGATTCAAGTATTTATGCTTGGTTTCTTCACCAATTTTATCTTGCTTTGATGTGTGGGAATACTCCTAGAATCATCTAGTTCATCAACCCACACAAGCAAGTGTTTGGTAAAGTCTTCAGAGATCGATTCTGTGAAGTGGATCTGGAGGATCGTCACTAGAAATAGGTCTCTAATATCCTTAGGGAGGTGTGCTCCAAATTTGGTCAAGTTTCATTGGTCGAATCAAAAGTTGAACCAAATTTCGGTTTGGATTTGGGTTGTGTATTTTGGTACTGGACTAAATCGGTCTGACCGATTTAGTAACGGCGGTCCGACCGCCCGCCTTTCAGACCGCCCGGTAGCGGCAGGTCGAACCGATTTCCAACGGTCTGACCGCTAGTTAGCCGCCGGTCCGACCGATAGTCAACCGTCGGTCCGACCGCCATTCTATCACGGCTCGACCGCTAGTACTCAGACCTATCTTCTGAGATCGTATCTCCTGTTTGGGTCTTGTGGTTAACGGGGTTATCGAATTCAGCACAAGGCTTCCTCTGTGCGTTTACTGATCTTCTTATCTTTCATAGCTAAAGGAGTAAAGTTCGTGTTGAATTTGATTAAGGTGAAGAAATCGAGAAAGCGCCTATTCACCCCCTAGTCGCATTTACGGTCCTACAAGTGGTATCAGAGCCGGTTAGCTCTTCTCATAGATCTTAACCGGTCTTTGGAGCTATGGCGACTGACAGGTATTCAATTAGGCCATATGTTTTTGATGGAGTTGATTTTGCTTATTAGAAGGCCCGAATGCAGGCCTACATCGAGGCTCAAGGGCACACAATTTGGCTTAAGTTGAAAAACCCTTATGTCGTGCCAGCCGATAACAATTTGATCACTCCAGATGTGGAGGACAACAGCAGGGCTTGGAATTTTTTTGATCCAAGGCCTTAGTCGATCGCAGTTTGAGCGTGTCGCTCATTTGCGGTCTACTCATGAGATCTGGCGGACTCTTTGTGATTATCACGAGGGGTCCACTGCGATCAAGGAAGTGAGATGTAACCACCAAGAAAATTTACTCCAAGATCGAGCAAAGACCTGGTGAGTCTTTAGATGAGCTGTGGGGGAGATTTTCTAAAATTTTTCATGATCTCCGCGCTGTTGATCTTGTCTTCACTGAATCTGAAAATGCATGCCAACTTTTGGGTGCTCTAGATGTGAAGGTCTCGGGGATGACGATCACTACCATCAATGACAACACTGTCATGAGTGAGCTTACCATGGATAAGCTTTACTCGAGGTTGAAGACGCACGAGATTGATTTTATCTCGCGTCTCCCCACGACAGAGCCGATGGCTTTAGTGGTCGACCAATCTAAGGGTAGATATTCTGATTCTTTGGATTGTAGCTCATCTAGCTTTTCTTTGTCAGCTTTGTATTCTTTGAGTGATGAGCAACTTGAGAGACTACCTGAAGATGATTTAGCCCTCCTATCCACCAAATTCACGAGAGCTTACAACAATGTGAGGAGTAGGAGGAGAGGTGGACCTATCACATGTTTCGAGTGTGGTGAGCCAAACCACATTCGCTCTAGGTGTCCCAAGCTGAAGGGCAAGGAGGAGAAGGAGTCACAAAGGCATCCTCAAGCGAGGGATGCTAAATCCAAGAAGACAAACTATCGCAAGTTTGTCAGCCGGGTCCTTGAAGCTCTAGAGGATGTGAGCATGAGCGATGTGGACTCGGAGGTGGAGGACGACAAGAGTGACTCCCGTGGCAAGAAGAAGTCTCGTGATTTCACGGGCATGTGTTTCATGGCTAAGAACAGCCACGACAGCGACTCCTCCAACAACGAGGATCCTTTTAGTGATCCCGATGATATTTGCCCTTCACTTCCTAACATGAAAAGGGCTTTGGTGCTTGCTGAACCGAAATTGCATAAGCAAGCTAAATTGATTAAGAAACAGGACATTATGATTGATAATTTGAACCTAAAAGTTGTTAGGCTCAAATCCATTAATCCTGATGATTTCTGTGATTCATGCTCTAGCTTGCTTAATGAATGTCAAGCTTAAATAATGCTCATTCCTCTGTTGAAAATCAATTGAAAGATGCTCTTGTTGAACTAGAATCTCTCAAGTCTAGTTTTGTTTGCATGGATGCCATTCCGCTTGATGTGACTGCTTTAGACGCTATTCCTTTAACCTGCTCAAATTGTGCTTTGCTTGAATTAAAATTGGATAGCTCTTTGAAAGAATTGCAGAAATTTGATGCTAGTCACACTTGCTCTCATTGTAAGAATAACAGGATTAAAATGCAAGAGATGACCGAAATTGTTGTTTATTCTAGAGCCGCATCTTATGAAAATTGTCCTAAGCTTACAATTGAGATTGAAGCTTTAAACAAGACTCTTGAAGAGAAAGTTAAAGTTGAAAAATCCATGTCTCTTACTGCTTCCAAGAAAGTCATTGATTCTTCCTCTTGTATGTTGCATGCTGAAGTTGAAACTATTGTTGGTAAGATACAAGAGCCTTTTAGAGTCAAATTTAAGGAGCAGTTGAATAGGATTGGGGAGTCCTATTGTGTGTTTTCTGAGGCTTTAAAAGTGGAAGTGGCTCTTCTTAAGAGCAAACATGATGAGGCAATCAATTTTATAAAGTGCTCTAATTGTGGAGCTTTAGCTAAAGAGAATGATTACCTCAAAATGACTCTTGAGAATTTTTCTAGTGGGAAAAAGAAACTCAACTTGATTCTCGACCAATCCAAAGTGAGTGTGAAAAACAGTGGCCTAGGTTTTAAGTCTCTAGAGCTTTCCAAGAATCACCCACCTGAGGTTGCTAAAATTGTGAAAAGTGGTCTGGTTGAGCAAGAACCTTCTAAGACTTCCAAGGTTGTATTCAAAGCTGCAGGTTTTGCTCAAACTCTTTCTGATAAGAAAGGTGCTTCTGCTTCACTAGTATAGACCCCTCAAAAGGTCAAGTACCATTGCACCTTCTGCAAGAAAGAGGGCCATACTGTTGAGTTTTGCTTCCGGAGAGCAAAGATTGAGAGGAAAGAGAGAATGAGCACTTTGAGATCCATTAGAGGAGTCTTTTCACCAGCTGTAGTCTCTAGAGCCAGGCAGCCTATTCATCGTACCACATATAGGCCTAGGTTTGTAGAGAACTTTAGTGACTCTTTTGGTGGGTCCAGGCAGCATTTTGGATTAGGATATCGTGAGGAGAGACCACGGGTAGCACCTAGACAGGGGGAGTATCGATCTTTTGGTAGATCATTTTGGAGAGGTCCAGGTGGTTCTCATGTGCATCCTTATGATCTTGTTCATGATCATTTTTCTGCTGCTTCTACTGCTGTTCCCAGGCATCGTGCTTCTCAGTACTGGACTCCTAGATCGTTTATCTCTAACCCCAGTACTGAGGCATGGATATTTTGAGGGAATTTGCTCTTTTTGCATTCATTGTATCATAATGCATTTTTCATTTCAAATGTCTTGCATTGTATAATAAAACTTGTCGAGCTTTGAATATTATCCTTGTATGGCTTGATTTCATACTCTATACCTTGTCATGTCAAGTGATAGTATGCTAGACTTCTTTTATGGCTCTTCGTGTTTTAGCTTAGCTTTCACCTTGCTAGCTTTATATCTGTGAGCAAATTGAATCAAATCATGTCTTGTTGGATCTTGTGACTAGTTTTGCTCCAGTGATCCTCTTATGATTCATGCCATGTCATATAGGTTGAATTGAGTCTTGAACTTATTTTGAGATGAAAATGAGCTTTTTAACTTCTTAAGTCAAGCAAATGAAGAATGAGATTTTTTTGTGCGAAAAAACTGATCTCACCAATCCTTTCTCATGAGACGGCTTGCCATTGCACTAGGCATGAACTCAGGGGGAGTTTTGGATGACCTAGACCACTCTTTTAAGCTTATTGCTTGAGATGGTCGCGGAAAGGCTTGAGATCTAGCACAATGAAAAAAATCCTTTTTAGAAAAATGCTCAAAATGCTAAGTGCTTGGATTTTGCTTTAATTGAACTCTTAATGCTCAAAATGCCTCAGTTCCAGTTTTGGGTCTCTTTTTTACTTATAGACATGGCTTGACTCATTTTTGGTTGCTTTTAGTGAAACTATGATATTGAGCAGCCTTTCATGGTTTTAATTCTTTTAATCTCAGATTACTGCTATTTTGGTCTTAGCTTTGCAGTACATGTTTTGCCATGATTGAATATAGTTTCTACTCTTTATATGGCTTGGTATAACTCTTGTACCGTCTACATAGATAATGGTCATGGCTCCTTTTTATTAAATTTCAAAAATAAAGTTATTTCATCTTACTCTATCTTTTCCCATGCATCTTGATGAATTCATTGTCGAAGGGGGAGAAGGATTGTGAAGAAAAATGTTGTTTTGGAGCTTTTGGTTTCATACAGAAGGTTTCATATAAAAGAACTCACATAAAAAATGAACCTTTTGAAAATTTTCATATAAATGTGTTGAGAATTGCGATGATTCGATTAACCGTTGTTAATGGTTAACTCGCCGATTGACAAGTGTTAACAGAATTATCCATTTCGCTTTTATTTGAGAGCTATCGATTAGGAGCGTAATTTGCAAAATCGCGGGAAATCGAAGTTATGCAAATGACCTTCGTAATCGTCTCCGCAATCACGTCAGTTTTTGTTAAAACTAATTTACTCAAATTTTCCTCTTTTGTGTAAAAGACTTTGTGGTATTGAAAATTAATTTACAATTTTCTAAAAATAAATTTTGGGAAGCTATTCGGGATTAACATGTTAATCTCGATATCTTGCTCAAATAATATCCATTATTTTATTAGAAGTTCTTGTTTTAAAATTAGGTCTAGCTGTGTCATTATCCGATCGGCAATATCTTGCCATCTTCCATATCTGAAGTGGCGTATTCCTACGCAAGTTCCTCTGACCTTGTTTCTCCTTGTTTTCTCCCGACAGGGTATCTCCGCCTTTGCCTCGTATCCTCAGCTGATCGTTTGTCTTTGTCAAACATCCCTGCCTCGCTAAATCTTCTCTCTTAAGCTCGTTCATCGCAAGTCTTATTTAAAGAACTTTGAATGTGTTTGATCTTTTGAAGTTCTGTGGATTTATTCGGTTTTCTCATTTATTATCGTGTAATTAGGAATTGGAGTCCAGAAGAAGCAACGACTCAAGCAGGATCAAGATTTGAATAAAGGCGAGACCTGTAACTCAAGACCTCGCGAGACGACTTCGAGTAAGATCAAGGCCGCGATAACTCGACTCCAAAGTAGTCAACACTTTGATCATGTTGAACCTACATTTTTTGCGAATTATGTTTTTTCAAAATAGCAAACTGCATGCTTTAATTTTTATGCAATTGTATGTTAAATGGTCCTAAGGTAGCTAAATGCCAATTTGATTATTAAGTAATTATTATATCTTATCCTTGATAATTGAATTTCCCCGATCCTTGTCACCCTAGTAATTATATTGTAACTTACTAGTTATAGTCTGTACTCAAGTGTCATGCTAGCCTTGGTTCAGTACCGGGGTATTAACCACCCCAATTATCATCTCTTAAGTATAAATATTGTTTTGGGCAGTCATTAGGTAAATGACTGAAATGGTTGAGCTAATTTGTTTTACATTTATCCAAAACCCTAAACTTGCTATTACCACATCTGGGCGGATGGAGAGAGTGGTGGGCGCTGTCGTGCACGAGAGTGGTTGGTATGTGGTATGAACCGCCCGGATGGATTAAGAACTTAATCTTGTCATGACCTCCCGTGTAAAATAAGTACAATCACAAGTCTGCAAAGTGCAACTTGGCTTAGTAAACTTATTAAACCCTGGAAATCATCTCATCGGTGGTTGAGCAAAGTAGTGCAAGTAGTGGATGCAAACCAGCTTGAATGGGACACCGAGGGGAGGGTGAAGTTGCCAGCTACGCAAATCGTAGTGGTAGACATCCCGCACAACTTATGGGACCCGTCACAAATGGGGGCGGCCCATATGGGTAAAATGACGGAAGGGGCGAGATATGTTGAAAGGTTACTGTGACGATCGCTCAACTACATGACTATGAAATCATGTGGGGTAATGAGTATGATTGTCTCTTATGGGTAAAGTGTACAACCTCTGCAGAGTCAAACTGTTTAAACAGCCGCGCCTACGGTCATATGCAGACGTGGGAACTTAACTTGAGTTAGTTCTATTTCAAAAACCTTGGTGGGTGGTACGAAAATCAGGTCGGCTCATCTAGCCTCAGGTTACGTGTTTCCCTGGATCGTCGTATCTAGTGTGGTTAATGTATAGAGGTTGCTCCAATCAAATTAAGCATTTGTAGAGTCTCCGATGGAGGGAATCTCTACTGTTATTTAATATCGCAATTACTTTCTTTAACAAAATGCAATTTATTTAAAATGCTAAGTCATAGGAATTTTGTACTTAAGATAATTGAGAATGTTGTTTTGCGCAAATAAAAGAACCCGAGGCATCCTTGATTAGCTTTGCATGTATATTATTGCATCTGTTGTGTTGGCTCGCAAGCACGGTAGTTGTGCTCACTCTTGCTCTTTTCCCAACCCTTAGAAGCAGGAAATGTTGGAGCTTACGACTATTACGAGGAGTCAGACGTCTGAAGACCCAGTAGTTTTTGAAGTGTAGTTTAGTCATAAGCTGATCTAGTCTCACCTCGCCTAATCGACTCACTCGGTGCTTGCGTGCTTCCCAGATATCTCGAGCTTTTCGGTAATATGGACGCTTTACGGTTTTCCCAGTCGCTTGCCTGTGGAGAGATGTGCTATCACCCCTTTTTGCTTCCGTTGTCATTTCCGCTATTTTTTGTGATGTAATCATTTGGCCTATTCAGCCTTTATTGTAAAAATTGGCCCGAAGCGGTCTATGTAAACTCTGATATGTAAATGAATGAATGGTATGGTCTTACGCTATGTATGATTTGATTTAGCAATGTGCCTGTGAAGTGTTATCTACTGATCCAGGGAATTGCACGATATCTTCACAGAGGAATCCAGATTGAGAAATCTGGGTGCTTACAGCAATCCCAAAGTGAACTCTTACACTTGTAGGAAACCATATTGATCACATGTCTAAGGATTATACATCATCATTACTTGAGACCAAATGATGGCACATGAAATCGTAACAACCTCAGCAGTGTCTCAAGGTGGGTCATTCCAACTCCATATTCTCTAACATGTGTTCACATTATTGATTCGATATCCCTATATCTATGACCGGTGAAACGTGGTCATCAATCAATACATGTGTTGATCGATAGAATCACTGGTGTTCCGACCAGTGACATCCGACCAGGGATACATTTAGAACGACATCATATAAGTTAAAAAAGTTTCGCCAACAAGTCACATACTTGTTAATCTTTATAACATATGATTAATTCAAGGAACATAATAATATTTATTCAATAACTCATAAATATAGTTGTGATGCAATCATCTTTATGATTGCCTCTAGGGTATGTCACCAACAACCTCCCGCCGCCTCTCCTCCACGACCCACCCGCCGCCCACCGTCGCCTCCTCACACTGCCACCGCCACCACCGCCGCTGACCCCTGTGCTTCCGATGCCACCTCCCTCTCTCTATGGTTTGGGCTCCGGTGAACCTGAGCCCTAACCGGCGATGGTGGGAGACGACAACGTCAGCGTCGGAGAGGAGGACGACGACCTTAGCTGGAGCTCAAATCTCCTCGTGAATCCAAAGGTGAGGAAAATCGGGTGAGATTTTGCAAATTTTCAATCTCGTATGATTTAGCAAATCTGATTTAATTTTAGAGGGAAAAGTGTCCGTCTAAATTGTACTATTGTAGAAGAATGCTTTTGGTCTAGACTCGTTAGCGGGGCCTAGTGTCAATATATAGGTTGTGACCTTTTTGTAGGATTTTTCCGATCAGTTGTTTGCTTGATGTGTTTAATTTAATCAGCAATACCACTGTGGTGCCCTTTTACAAAGGGGTTATAAGCTCGAAATACCATCGATGGATTCTCTTACAGACTGCCACATATCCTGCAGTTTAAATGGAGGCAGTTTTGAGGCGAGGAGACACAGGCCACGTCGTCCACGCTCCTCCGCGGCGTTCGATTTTTTTCCACCCACGTTGCCATCCGTAGGATCCTTCGGTTTCACGCTCGTGTCTTGCGTTTTCCGCTCCTTCTTGCGGCGCTTTAGTTGTGACGCTGTCCCTTCCAGTCGACACGTCTGAGTGTTGGGTTCCATTCGCTTCTCAGGCCGCGCTGCTTTTACTCTGCCGTCGCTTCACTTATTTTTGTTGTTTTCGCATTACGCTTTTCCAGCTCGGTGTTCTTGTGTTCGCTTGAAGAGGGAAACGGGATCGATCACACGTGTTCTCTTCCTCTTCGTCTGTCCCTCTTGCGTCTCCTCCTCGGCAAAATTCACCACCTCGAATAACAAGAAGCCCAAGTCTGAGTAACGCACAGCTCATCGATGCAATGCGGCCATTTGCGCTTGACAAATCTATTCGTATGCTAAATGGAGGCTTCTCTTTGCCTGCAGAGTTCAGCGGAGACAAAGATGGTGGATTTCTTCAAGCTTCAGCGGAGCCCCACCTCGGCCGAGGCGCCAGAGCCTGTGGGCGTGCTCGTGGTGTCCAAGAAGAAGAGGAAGCTGCTACCCTTCAACCCCAGTCAAGACCCGGCCAGGCGCCTCCACCAGATACCGTCGTTCCCTACTGCGCTCATGGGCGTGCTCGTGCTGTCCAAGAAGAAGAGGAAGAGGAAGCCCATGGGTGTGCTCGTGGCAGTGAAAATTATTTCGGCGAAATTTCGCTGGTTATCGGTAAAGCCGGTAAAATTCAAACCACATCCGAAAGTTTTGATTTTGATAAATTTTATTTTTAAAAAAATCGAATTTACTTGAATTTTATTCAAATTTGATTTTTTTAAAAAAAAAAAATCCAAAATTTGAATTTTGTTTTGAAAATTTCGGCCAAAATTTAACCAAGATTCCCGGTTACCGGCGTTACCGCTACATCCGAAATTTTTTTCCAAGCGGTAGAAGAAACACTA
Source organism: Hsuehochloa calcarea (assembly GCA_036346395.1). NCBI lineage: Eukaryota > Viridiplantae > Streptophyta > Magnoliopsida > Poales > Poaceae > Hsuehochloa > Hsuehochloa calcarea. The sequence goes on along the minus strand of CM070603.1, from coordinate 19,753,087 downwards.
GCTCGTGGTATCCAAGAAGAGGAAGCTACTACCCTTCAACCCCATCAAAGACCCAGCCAAGTGCCTCCGCCACATGTCGTCATTCCCCACGGCGCTCATGGCCACTGACACGTCTTCAGCACCGTGCTTACCCAGGTGCCTAGCACGTGTCGCCGCCTCAGGTATGCAATCCCCGAGACGCTCTGTGCATTCCGAACTAGTCTCATGATCAGTAGCTAGCTTGTACAGTTACATCAATGATGTTATCATATCCATACAATAACGAAGCTAATGAAGCAAACAAAGTAATATTAATTAGCAGCAAGAGGACCTTATGGTCAAGTCTTACAAAGTTCGCCACGCAGGGCATAACAGCAAAAAGAGTAACTTGCAGCGGAAATCCAAAACATCTGGTGGAGGCCAATTGACATGCCCACAGGCAATCAAGTGGAGTACGCGACCTAGTTCGCAAAGTCTTCAAAGTAGCCTTCCTCGTAGAACTCAGTGCTTTCTGATTCTTCTGTGGGGACTGATCAACAAGTGGCGTATAGCCGTGAGTACATAAAGTACTCAGCAAGTCGTAGGGAAATGTATACAAATAGTATTCATGCAAGGCTTGAACAAGGATAGCTTTATGACTATTTTGTAAAAAGCAATATTGACAGTAAATATAGTAAATAGATTGTAAAGTATTATTTAAAAGATTAATACATAAGTAATCAAGTTCTTTGAAACAAAATAGTGAACTTCTCGTTCACTTCCCAACCATTTCAATCAAATCATTCCATCGATCCATTGCAACATTTTTATGAAAAAGCTACCGGTAACATCCTATTTTCAGAGTTTTTTTTAAAAAAAATTAAAAATAAAAATAACCAATTGCTTAATTATGAATTTCAGAAAATCAAAAATAATTTAATATGAATTAATCAAACTTCAATTAATTAAATTTTGGTTTAGTTGAGTTTTCTGGTATTTAATGTCAAAGTTATTATTTTAAGTATTTTCTTGAATTTCTTGGAATTTAAAAGTGTTTTTCCTATTTTCCAAAAAATAAAAATATTATATTTGCAAAATTGAAAGATAAATTAAAGTTGAAAATATTTTTATTGAGTTCCAAATAATTCAAGGAATTTCTCTGTATTTTTCTTGAATTTTTGGGCTTTATTTGCTATTTTCTAAAAAGCCTTTTGATTTGTTGAATTTTCTAAAAATCGAAAAATCATTTAAATTCTCGGCACTGGTCCTGGGCCGAATTCCTCCGGCCCGGCCCAGTAGCGCCAGCCTTTCCCACGCGTGTCGGCCCGCTCCGCTTCCTCGTCTGTGCGCAGCCATCCGATCTAGATCCGTGCGCTCCGCGTGTCCCCGCCCTCGGTCATTGCTGGCCGTTCGATCAAAATCTGGTGGTTCGCCTCGCCCGCGCTCCTGTTCTTCATCTTCCTCACGATTTCCTCGAGCCCGACGTCGCGCCCACGTCGCCAGCCCCGCTGCTGCCGCCCTCTCGCTTTTCCCACTCCCTTTTTCCCTGCTTCCACGGCAGCTTGCTTTGGCGTGGAGCTCCGCCCTTGGTTTTCCCCCTCCGGTCCTCCCCGCGCCCTTTAAATGCGCACATTGGCCTCCCCACCTCCCCCTCTCTCTTTTCCCGCCTCCCCTTCTCTCTCTCGCTCTCCTCCGACCGTAAATCGAGCTCTCGCCGCCGGCCGTCGAATGACGCCACCGCTTCTAGCACTGATGTCTCGCCTTCTCCGGCGCTGTCCTCACAAGGTCACCGCCGTCCTCGTGCGCGCGCCTCGCCCTCTCGCCCACCGGGCGCCCGCCTCTAACCGCCTTGCCGCTTCGCCTCACCGCCGGTCATCCCTCACCTCCCCGTCATCGAGACCGTGTGCACTTGGTTCCCCTCGACTCCCTCTAGCCGTCGGTTCCTTCTCCTCCGGTCGCCGCGTTGCCGATCGCCGGCGAGGCATCGGCTCCCGTGCGGCACCGCTCGTGCCTGCGTGGCAGTCCACGTGGCGCCTGGTCAGGGCCGGGCCAGCCATTTTGCCTGCGTGGCAGTCCACGTAGCGCCGTGTGGCTGCTGACGGTTTTTCTAATTTTCTTTTGAAAATAATTCCAAAAAATCTGATTTCTATCATTTTATGTGATTTCAAACTTCCGGAGGTCATAACTTCTTCATCCGAACTTCGTTTTGAGTGATCCAAATTTCTATATTCATATAAAATTATTATCTTTCATTTGATTCAGGTTTTATAATTTTTGTATTTTATTTGGTATTTTTTATTTATTTTGTTCTTTTCGCACGTATAGATTCTAGCGTTTCGGAAGAATTCTTCGAACCGGAAACCGACGCATCGCAACTCTTCAACGAAGGAAAGTCATAGACCTTTGACTATGTTGTATCCATTTTGCAAAAGTATATTATTTTATATCAACATGCATGGCTAGTTGTATAAAAATGGTTTCGGGAATAGTTAATTACCAAATTGCCTTTATGCCTCATTGATAAATTGAGAATGACATGTTCTCTTGAATGACATAAATCCTTGGACACCACAGGATGGGTAATTAGTAGTTGGACATATTTGTATTACCAATATGGGCACGCTTATTGCTTAGTCTTGTTTTAGTTCACTACTACAGAACAGACCTTTGGTCCCGGGCCTAAAGGGCCTCTAGTCCCGGTTATAGAGTCGGGACTAGAAAATCGGGACTAAATGTCTCACCTTTAGTCCCGGTCCTGTGCCCGGACTAGTTGTCGATTTAGTCGGTTGGTAATACCAACCGACTAAAAGGTCCACTGGTCGTACACTGGTCGTTTTAATCCTTGCTGGTATTACCAACCGACTAAAGGTTTTTTTTCTTTTTGTTTCCATTTCAATTCATTATTGATTTTGGTTTTAAAATTACATTAGGTTTTCAAATGCGTATTCTTCACAGCTAATATATGTATACGCCACATATAATTTAGTTTGGAACATTATTACACACAAATAAAGTATGAAACTATATATATTATGGAGCTATATATATGTATAATATATATATATATATATGCACATAAAATTTACAACATTATTCATGCATCCTTGGTATTTACAACACAAATGTTGTCCTCCACTTAAATGTCATACAAATGTTCGTCCCGGTTTGGCTTCAATTGTTCATCTGGTTAAAGTAGAACTTCGGTGTCGGGCTTGAGGACATGCTCATTAAGAAATCCTCGCGATTGTCTCTTGAATTCCTTTGAGGCGGTCCATATCCAACACTGCTCCTTCAACCATATCTCCTTCAATTTGCATTAAACGAAAGAAGTATTAATATACATAAGATTTATTTAATAGCAACAAATAAATAAAATGGATTTATTATATATACTTGTTACGCATTTCAGATCTCAGATGGGTTCTTTTGCATACACCATGAGGAACTCGCAAACGTAGTATCCACACAAATTGTTGCCCGTGGTGGCCAGAGAACCCATCAGACGATATAAAAAGATAACTCTCGTCATCCCGCGCAGAGTCAAGCATGATAAGGCAAAGATGCGGGAGCTAGTACAACTTACATCCAATGGTGTGGATCGTGAAGTGGCCCTTTCGGATCCGGACGGTGTAGTTGAACTAACCAAGCCCAAACCCCGCCTAATAATTGATCGTTAATTAACTATTGCAAAGTTAAAGAGCAGGAATAAATATTTAAAGATCGGTTACCCCGGATAATGTCTATCATATCTTGGTAATCTTCCCGCGGTTTTCTCAACGAGTCATAGATTAGCAAATGACCGCTTGAGAGATCGAGGACAATCGTGATCCAAAGGAAAGTCGATTTGTTTATAGAGTCAACATATATATCTTTATGTTGGATTGAGTAAGTAAAGTAAAATGTGCACACAATAACAACACTCACCCAAAGTTGTAGGGAAGAGTATAAATCTTTTGTTCTTTTGGTTGATCAAGAACCTCCGAAATTCCTCTCCGCTTGAGGTCTCCATTGATCGTAGGGAGTGTTTGGGTCCTTGAATACGATATATGGATCAACGAAACCAATGTTCTTGTCGCTTTCTACGTGTGAGGTCTCTCATCATGTCTCTCGCATATGTATAGACATGCTAGCTAGTGTGAGGATAATTACTTATACATATACATATGCTAGAGTGAGATTATTAAAAGAAAGAATCACGCATGCATAAAAGCAAATGATGAGAGATTTGTCTAGAGCGCTCATGTGGCATAGCCGGTGTAACTCATTAAACTGAACCATTATAATGTCATCGCCACTAAGTAATGATGGTTTCTAATTTTGACGCAAATATAGTCATCCGCTTTTCTCGCGACACGCCATGTACCACTTGTTTAACAAGTACATTTGTGTACGGTTCCATGAGCTTCTCGTGGTTGTATAGACTCTTGCCATATACATATTCCTTCTTCCAATGATCAACTTCCGAGCACTTTTGATGTGTGCTCCACGAGCATTTGGGAAATGCTTAGACCGGCTTCGCAAAAATTCATCAAGTTGATCCAAATGCACATTTCAGATATCTGTTCTAGCACGCTCTGTTTGAACCATATTCATTCCCAATAACTAGCGGGGCACCGATTGTTGTGATTGTTCCCGAGCCGCAACACCCTTCCGTGCTCTCTTCTCTTTCTTCTTCGCCTCCTCAATTGACTTGGTGAGAGTGCGGTCATAGTCCGATAGTGGCGAATCCTTACGAGCATGACGTAACTTTTTCTGGTGAGCGTCCACCCTTTGCCTTAGAACTTCTGGACGTACGAAGAAGTACGGCTTCTCAGGGTTTCGCTTCGCTTCACTTTTAGCCTTGACTTTCGCAAGAAACCGCCCACATCTGTTATCAAGCATCTATTTCTCGCGCCTTCTCATAGGAAAGTTTCATTGCCTTAGAAATAGCCGGTGTTCTCCCGAGGCTTTCTTCTTCGCGCGGTGGGGCCGACGCCGCTTGTGGGTGCGCTCTTCTTTGGCGAGAGGGCCACGGTGTCGGCGTTGGAGCCCGCCGTGGAGGCGATGGGGCGGTGGCGGCGTTGGAGCCCGCCGTGGAGGCGATGGGGCCGGTGGCGGCGTTGGAGCCCGCCGTGGAGGCGATGGGGCCAGTGGCGGCGTTGGAACCCGCCGTGGAGGCGATGGGGCGGCGGTGTCGGCGTTGGAGCCCGCCGTGGAGGCGATGGAGCGGCGGTGGCGGCGTTGAGCCCGCCGTGGAGGCGATGGGGCCATGGCGGCGTTGGAGCCCGCCGTGGAGGCGATGGGGCGGCGGTGTCGGCGTGGAACCCGCCGCAAAGCGATGGGGCGGTGGGGATGCACCGTGTCTTCCACTTCATTGTCATCGCCCGCAACACCGTGACTGTGTGGTGAATGGATAATTGGACTTAGGTTGGGGAGGTTCTGCTGTGAAAACAACGTGGTATGAGTAAACCGTTATTTAAGCCAATACATAATTAGTGAAAAATGGTTCGCTCACTTTCATCCGCACCTAGGTTAAGTTGTTGAGGAGGAGGAGGTGACGCCTAGGAATAATGATATAGCGCTTGCGCTAACATATGAATGTCTTCTCCGCTTCTCCTAAAGTCTTCTCCCATCACCTCCTTCAATGTCAAGAGGCACATTGCTATTACCTTTCACAACTCTATCCACCGAGACGCTAGCATATCCAGAGGTATTAATGCCCCATGGCATCTTGGTGTCTTCGTAGGGTCGATACGAGATACAACACCGATAGCCACCATGACCGTGGCATTCCTCTCGAATGTGCACCACATGTCGTGAGAGGATCGGTGATGTCATCCACGGAAGCGCACCTGGCCATCTTGAATCACCGCACCTCCGTGGAAGCGCAATCGCTTTTCAACCGATTAGGGGCTGATGTTGACTCCGGCTCGATGCGCTTTGCCTTTGGATGGAACTTATCGCTATCTGCACTTGCCTTTTGATTTCGCATTCATTTTGGCTTCAAGTGTTTTTTCGTTTATCGCTTCACGAGCCACTTCCGTGACTCATGAACCATTTCTCCATCCTCGCGATCCGCTCTGCCTCCTCGTATTTCTTTCTCTCGCGGCTTCTATAGGTGGCTTTGTCTTTAGGGAAAGCATGCTCCCACGACACCTCCCCATAGCCTCTTGTTCGCCCACCGTGTTCAAGATTTCCAGTATGATGTCACCATCCTTATCTCTGCTCGTTGCCACACTGCCACTCTCACCAAGCCTCGAGCATAAGCAAATCTTTCACGCTTTTGGAGTTTTGCGCCATACACTATCTTTCCGGCCTCTAGGTCCAGCTTCCCCATGACCGAAAAACCAATACTTGGCACGCCAAAGGCTTGATTGATTCTCGTTCGATCCCTTGGCAAGAATCTCCTGCTCCATTCTTTCCCACTTAGGAATGGCACTCAGAGCCACCGATCCCAAGTGATGGTGGTATTGCTTTGTCTGCATTCTGCTGGTTCCTTCTCACCCGTGCCTCACCCTCTTCCGATGTCTTGAACTGCATAAACTCATCCCAAAACGGCCTCAACTTGACGTAGGCCTTAGTGTTGAAATCAAGGCCAGTTCTTCCCGATAAATGTGTTGTACAATTTCTTCTTCCAACACCGGAATTGTGTGGCCATCTTCTTCATAGCCCGCCTCCTAACTCTCTCCTTCAAAGCTTCATCTTCAGACGAGCGCGAAATGTTGAAGGACATCTTGCCAAACTAGTGCCTTGTCACGATCGAGACAAAACTAATATGAGAAGCAACTTTCTTTTGCTTCCATTCACGAGCATTAATCGATCCTGTCCCTTACAAGGTACCCACAAGGGTCGACAAATTTCGTGCATGTGGTCCAAGTACTTTGCCTCAGATCCTCCTCGAATTCGAGAGAATGAACCGACCCTCCAACGGCTTCTTCTGCCTCGTACATTTCTACTCTTCCCGTTGTTGTCGCCGATCCAGAGGGCTACGAATGTAGAAACACAAAGATTTAAATAAATATATTTACACGACAAATGAAATTATTCTCAATTTCATGTATACATAAGAGATTGTAGATAGACCTCGCCAAAGATTGTCTTGCTCATCTTCATAATCGGCAAAGCATCGACTCCGCCATCTACTTCTTGATTGTTGTCATCACCTTCAATTGGGCACCTTGTAAGGCGCCATTGTTGATAATTTCCATCATGGCATCGCCCATGTTGTCATTCGGCCGCCATTTCGCAAATATATGTGTAGGACGTTAGAACGGTTCGTGATCGGGTTATGATTTCGCATCAAGTGGCGTGCGGTTCGTGACATGCATCGACAAAAGAAAACAAAAGAGGGCTCGCCACGGGGTTATTGTCGTGTCGCGTCTCCTCGCAGAAATGCACAGATCTATCTATCAAGGTTACTATATGAAAACATAACCGCAATTGAACATCAACAACTTATCTAACCCACTAATAACTCCGCAATTGAACATCAACAACATTTCGATAGCCCGATTGAATGATCGTGAGTCATCAAAGCGCTACTCATGCTTTTGTGTCAAAAATTTAGCCATGACAATGATTTCACATTTTAGTTCGTAAATGTTTGAATCACATGGGCTAGCACGTGAGGAGTATCAGTCAATGACACTTCTCAATATCCAAAGAAACATAACACTTCTAAAAACATGAAAATGCCAATCATGGTAATTCGAATCGATCTCTTATTTGCGCAATTCTTCTCGATTTGAGCAATTATGGACTTTAATCGTTGTCAACACATCCCGTATCGCCCAGACAACATGGCATGCACATATGTTACTTCCACAAACACAAGAGCACTCAACTTAATTTATACAATAATATCCGAATAGTGCATACAAGATCTATTACATTGCAAGAACATAAAACTACATTCAAGAATGTAATTGATCAACTTCAAACCATATTTAGTTATGAGCTTTGACTATCTTGATGTATACAATCACCAAGAACAAAGATGTAATTCAGACATGTGGATGATAGGTGCTACTCTATTTGAACTTCAAACCAAGACCTTACCAGAAAAGAACCAATACATCAACAACAGATTGTGCCAAAGAAACCATTTTCCATTCAACAATTCCTTCAGGAATTCATATATCCAGAATGTACAACAGAAAGATCCATACATCCAGAATGTATAATGTAGCTAGACAAAACGATAGATTGCTCAATCATGAATTCAACAGAAAGATCCATACATCCATTTCTGAACTACTACATTTCTGAATCAATAATCCAGAATCCAGACATTTATGAATCTATGTACCTACACAAAATCATGCATTGCTCAATCACAAAATTCATACAACACGAAACCGATCCACTCGGGCATCGGGGAGGGGGCTCGTGCACAGGGCGGCCGGGCAGCGTGGCCGGGGAGGAAAAGAGAGGGAGAAAGCTAGGGCACGGGGAGAAGGGGAGGCTCACCGAGCGGCTGGAGGGGGTGCCGAGGGAGGCCGGCGATGGAGCCACGGGCGGCGCGGGGAGGAGCTTGGCGGCGGCGACCTGGAGCGAGGAGACGGCGAGGGAGACGGCGAGGAAGACGGGGGGGCTCGGGTGCACGGAGTTGCTTATATCGAGGGGCCTTTAGTCCCGGCAGATACTAACCGGGACTAAAGACCTTTAGTCCCGTGGTAATACGGACGGACTAAAGGTTGGACCTTTAGTCCCGGTGGTTCCACGCCCGACTAAAGGTCTTGCTTGGGACATATTTTCCCGCCATACGCCACCTTTAGTCCCAAGCAGACACTGACCGACTAAAGGTCCCCACTATTCGATTCCCGCCACGCTTTCACAGCTTGGGTTTTGTATTAAGTTTATTTGTATAAATATGCTAATTCTTGTTAAATGCATAGTAAATTAAATACTAGGCATAAATTTTTTAAAAAATAATAGTTGCATTTCCTTTTATCTTATTGACATTTCAAACGACTTTTATAGTGACCACAAGTCGGGAAGTGAAGAGCCAACTATAAACAAAATGAAGGGCTCAAACCACAAGTCGGGAATTTCATTTGAAACGATAAAAACAAGAAAAATATGATAGAAACATCCGGTTACAATTATTACATAAAATCTCTAATACACACTATTTATTAAACATCACTATATATCAAGCGGCACAAGGTGAACTTCTTCTTGACGATGACCCTTGGTTATGATCATGCCGTAACCATGGAGTATCCTCGCATTTAGCAGATGCTTGGGTCTTTGGTCACACTCAAGGGCGGGATTCGGTCATCCCTTTCATAATCTTCTCGACTTGTCCGACTTGTCCTCAATTCCCACGATGTTTCTTTTCCCCGAAAGAACTATGTGGCGCTTTGGCTCATTGGTTGATTTGTCGTAGTTTTTCCTCTCTTGGGTTTTGTAGACATGTCTTTCACATAGAACACCTGATTCACATCAGCAGCAAGGACGAATGGTTCGTCTTTGTACCCAATATTGTTGAGGTCCACTGTTGTCATTCCATACTCCTTGTCGACTGTTACCCCGCCTCCGGTCATCTTCACCCATTGGCACTGGAACAAAGGGACTTTAAAATTAGGTGCGTAGTCTAGTTCCCAAATCTCCTCTATGCGCCATAATATGTTTGCCTCTTTCCATTTGGGTCTGTGGCATCTATGCGACACCACTGCTTTGGTTCGTGCTCTTTTATCTTGGGCTACGTGTAAAATGTATTTCCATTTATCTCGCACCCTTTGTACGTGAGGATGTGCCACGATGGTTGCCTAGCCAACAAATACAGTTGCTCATCAATATTGTCATCACCTTGACATTCTTTTCGCAACCAACCGCTGAAAGTTTCCATGTGATGACGCCTAATCCAAGCTTCATTCTTCCCTCGAAATCGGATCGAGGAACTCCTTGTGTACTCGACATACGGCTCCACCACGGAGGAGTTTTGAAGAACTGTAGTGCGCTTTATTGAAATAATCGCCCCCGCATCGATATATGTTTTCTTCCCTAGTGTTCCTTTCCACTAAGTCTCCCTCGTGTCGCGATTCAGAACACCAATCGGGTCAAGGTCGGGAATGAAGTCAACACGTAACTCAATGACCTCCTCTCGTCCCGTAGCCCTTGGCGATGCTTCCTTCCGCCGAGCACGCTGGTGAACATATTTCTTCAGACTCCCATGAACCTCTCAAAGGGGAACATGTTGTGTAGGAACACAGACCGAGAATATTAATCTCCTTGACCAGTGAACTAGGAGGTGTGTCATGATATTAAAGAAGGATGGAGGGAACACCAACTCAAAGTCGACAAGACATTGAACCACATCATTCTCAGAGAGTAGCTAGTTCCATTGGATTGATTGCCTTCGAGAAATTGCATTGAGGAATGCACATAGCTTCACGGTGGCTGACGTACATGTGGAGGTAGAATTCTCTTAAAGCAACCTAAGCAATTGCGCTATAAGCACGTGGCGCTCATGGACTTTAAGTGTAGGAATTTCTTCTCCGCACATTTATTATACGCTTTATATTGGAGGAGAATCCAGATGGGACCTTGATGTCGTTTAGGCATTCAAACATGCTTTCCTTCTCTTCTTTGCTAAGAGTGAAGCTAGCGTGTCTTAAGTAATGGCGCCCATCGTCTGCCTTCTCGGATGCAAAGTTGTCTCGTTCTTTCATGCGCCGCAAGTCCCGTCGTGCTTCGAGTGAATCCTTAGACTTTCCATACACATCCATGAATCCTAGCGAGTTCACACAAAGATTTTTTGTCGTGCATCACGCCGATCGCGCTATGGACCTCTAGGACTTGCCAATAGGGTAGCTCCCAAAATATGGACTTCTTCTTCCACATGGGTGCGTGTCCCTTAGCATCTTTGGAATGTGTTCACGCCTTGTCCCTTTCCAAAGACTACTTGCACATCCTTGACCATATCAAGTACATCCTCCCGATTCGGTTGCGAGGCTTTGTTCGGTGTTCGCCTTACCGCTAAAATGCTTGCCTTTCTTTCTTAGTTGGTGATTCATAGGAAGAAAACGACGATGGCCAAGGTACACGACCTTTCGACATTTTTTCAAATATATACCGTCAATGTCATCAAAACATTGTGTGCATGCATTGTATCCCTTGTTTGTCCGTCTGAAGATTACTTAGAGCAGCCAATCATTGATTGTTACGAACAACAATGCTCGCAGTCGAAGTGTTCTGCTTGTACTCATCCCACACACGCACACCGGTTTGCTCCATAAAAGAAGGAGTTCCTCAACTAATGGCCTCGGTAGACATCGATGTCGCTGCCGGGTTGCCTCGGGCCTTGGATGAGCACCGCATCATAATGAACTTCGCTTCATGCATAACCATGGAGGAAGGTTGTAGATACATAGAGTAACAGGCCAAGTGCTATGACTAGTGCTCGTCCCCAAAAGGATTCATACCATCCGCATTTAAAGCTTAACCTTAGGTTTCTTGCGCCATCCGCAAACTCCGGAATTCTCTCGCCTATTGCTCTCCACCGGGACCCATCGCCAGGTGTCTCAACATGTTGTCTACCTTACGGTCTTCTTTGTGCCATCGCGACAACTTTGCATGGTCCTTGTTTATGAACAGACGCTTCAGCGTGGTATTATAGGAGCATACCACATAACCTTGGCGTGGATTTTCTTCCCGGACGTTCTTCGCCTCAACATCGCCAGGTCATCTCGCCGATCTTATACCGCGACGCTTGCATACGGGCATTCATCCAAATTCTCGTAGTCCTTGCCACGATACAGATGCGCCATTAGGACATGCATGTATCTTCCGGATTTCTAATCCCAAAGGGCGACGACTGCTTTGCTTCGCACGTAGTGGCGTGCAATTCGTTAGGCTTCTAAGCATCTTTTTGGATCTTCAAGATTGCCCAAATGCCTTGTCTGATACACCATTCTCGGCCTTCCATTGTAGCAACTCGATGTTGTACCCAACTTTTTTGCCCATCTTCTACGGACGGTATAGTAATTTCTTGTGATCCTCTAGCATGCGGTCAAACTTAGCCTTCTCCTTTTCACTTTCGCAATCTCTTTGTGCATCACGAATGACATCACCAAGAGCATCATCTTCAGCGAGTGTGTCTTCGGCCCCTGCCTCTTCTTCAGCTTCGCCCATTGCGGTATCATCAAGTCACCGTATTGAGCAATAATGTCGTTAGGGTCCAATTGTTCTTCTTCACCTTCTTCCATTATAACCTCGTTTCTCCGTGCTTGGTCCAACAAATATAGTTTGGCATGAAACCCGACTTCAACAAGTGTGAGTGAAGACTCCTTGAGCTAGAATATTCCTTCAAATTCTTACACAGGCACATGGACAAAGACATGAAACCATCCCGCTTGTTTGCCTCGGCCACTCTTAAGAAATAATACACGCCATCAATGAACTCTTTGGAGCGGCGATCGGCATTGTACATCCAATGGCGTGTCATCGTCTGCATTATATGACATATCACATAATTAAATTTCAAGTTTCAAATTTTTCCCAGATAGTACACATGATAGAGAGGCTACCCAAAATTTTTTAGAATTTTTGAAATTAAGATGAATTTATTTTGAATTTTCAAAGAATCAAGACTATTTGACAAATTTTGCACTAGAGCTTCGCTTGCCCTTAATGACTTCCCCTCCCGTGATTTAACGCAAAACAGAAAGCTTAAGGAGAAGGGACATCAAGTTAAATGATAATTAATAATTAACTAAATTGCCCAAAGTCATTAAGGGTGAATGACCCTAGGTCAACAATCAATCCAAAAGGCAAACAATAATTAAGTGATTAAGCTAATTAAGAGATTAACTAATTACTTAATAATTAAATATTAAACTTATTTATTAAAACAAAATTAATATTTATTATTTTTACCCAAGAGGTTGGATCTGATAAGATAAGACTTATCTCATCAAACACCCCTCAAAGCTTAACCTAACTAACAGATGTAAAAGTCATTTTTCATTTATTTAAATAATTATTAAATAAGGTGAAAAATAAAAGTCTTCATATTGATCCCAACATTTTTGTACAGATATTTCATAGCCTAATTAGATGGCAAAACAATTTTCAGAATTTTTGGATCATTAATTTAGCCTACAAAATTCATGGAATAATAATTAAATAAATAAGCATAAAATAGGTATAAATTCAACTTTGTCCAAATAATCTTAAAATTTTTATATGGACTGTTCACAGTGTAACTTAGTGGAATAACAAATTTCATGACTTTTGGAAATTTATTGTGGCCTACAAAAATCATGAAAGTTCCATTTATGAATTAATTGGCAATTTTTATAACATATAAAAATTATTCAAATTTTACATTTCATATTTTTCATAATGGACGGCAGGTTAGCATCGAGAGCTTACCGCGAACACACGTGAATACGGTTGAGTGAATGAACGGCTCCGTGGTGGTGACAATGCAATGGCGTGTCCAAAGCGGCGACGACGGCGTTCCGGCTCTGTGATTTAACGCCAAACAGGGTTTAAATAGAAGGACATTTAGTCCCGTTGGTGTTACCAACCGACTAAAGGTTGGTAGATTTAGTCCCGTTGGTAACACCAACCGGGACTAAACGACCGCCCTCTGCAAAAAGCTCGCCACCAGAGCCGCTGGGCGGGGACTTTTAGTCCCGTTGGTGTCACCAACCGGGACGAAAGATCTTTTTTGTCCCGGACGCAATTTTCTCCGAGACTATTGCCCATTTGGCAGTTCGACCAAAGGTCTGTTCTGTAGTAGTGGTTACCCGATGGGTTCCGCGATCACATACTCAAGGGAATGATTGAGCTTGACTAAATAAAATATGGAATTGTGGCATGGCCATTATTGCTAAAAGACGTTGTACCATGGCAAGGGTTTTCATTTGGTCGGCTTGAACCAAAAATAATTTATGCTCGGGCGAGTGATCGTGCAGTAAAGGGTGTGCGGGAGGCACATTGGGATGTGGTAGTCTCGCCTGAGCAGCCAACTAAGGACTTAACTTTGTACGCTATTGATCTGACCATACCGTGCAACCACAAGTCCATTATGGGGTGGACCTGGCCAACTAATTAGCAAAATTTTGAGTCGATTTGTTCGGGTTGATGAGCGGCGCGAGAGGGGTCGGGATGACGAATCCTTAGCGAGCAGAACCGAGTCAAAATGGAACTTTGTAAAGGCCTTGTCACGTGCTCTAGACTACTTACCTAAGATAGTGAGCGGTGGTATCGACGGATGCCAAACAAACTAGAGAAGTCGTATCTTGTGGGGAAAGATGTACAACCTCTACATAGTGTCAAAAACTATTCGAATACCTGTGTCCCCGGTTATGGACATGTCTAGTGATTTCATACAAATGGTAGCTTTTTCATAAAAATATTGGAATGGATCGATGATATGGTTTGGTTGGAATGGTTGAGAAGTGAACGGGAAGTTCACTATTTGTTTCAAAGAACTTGATTACGTATGTATTAATCTTTTAAACAATGCTTTATAATCTATTTACTGTCAATATTGCTTTCTGCAAAATAGCCATAAAGCTATCCTTGTTCAAGCCTTGCATTAATAGTTTTTGCATACATTCCCCTGCGACTTGCTGAGTACTTTATGTACTGATGGCTATCCGCCGCTTGTTGATCAGTCCCGACAGAAGAACTAGGAAGCACCGAGTTCTACGAGGAAGGCTACTTTGAAGACTTTGCGAACTAGGTCGCGTCCTCCACTCGATTGCCTGTGGGCATGTTGATTGGCCTCCACGAGATGTTTTGGATTTTCGCTGCAAGTTACTCTTTTTACTGTTAAGCCCTGCGTGGCGAACTGTGTAAGACTTGACCATAAGGTCCTCTTGCTGCTAATTAATATTACTTTGTCTACTTCATTAGCTTCGTTGTTGTATGGATATGATAACATCACTGTTGTAACTGTGCGAGCTCGCTACTGATCATGGGATTAATTCGGAATGCACAGAGGGTCTCGGGGATTGCCTACCTGAGGCACCGACAATGGCCCCACGGTCTACCAACTGTGCGGCTCTTGAAGCTAGAGTGTAAGATCGAGGAGGCCGACTAGAGGGGGGGGGTGAATAGGCGGTTTTAGAAATCTTTTCCCTAAAACTGATTTCTAATGCGAAAGAGTAAGTCAAATTGGTTTTGCACAATTAAGATCTAAAACAACTAATCTCACTAAGTGAACAACAATATAAGACTATGTCAATGATAGCAAATATAAAAGACATGAAAACAATTTAATTCTAGGAATGTAAATTGCACAACGTAAATCACTAGAGAGCAAACGACAAAGATACATGAACTTTTTACCGTGGTGTCCGGAGACTTGCCAGTCTTCCCTAATTCACGTTGAGGTAAGCCTAAACTAATTGTACCAGCTCCATGAATTAAGCCAAACATCTTAATTCCACTAGTGGTAGCTCTTTCCCGCACCGGGTAAGTGAGCTCCAACTTTCACAACCCGCCGGGCCTCTTCACAATCTTCTTTGAAGAGATCACCGGACACGATGCCTCCAACGCCGTCTAGGAGTCGACAAACTCCAAAAGTAATAAGTCAAGCCCCTTGCTTAACTCTCACCACGTGCAATGAATACACAAGCTCAAGTGGATACGAAATCCAACTCTAGATGCAACAAATGCAACTAGAGATCTCTCTCCTTGCTCACAAGGTGCAACACATGCACAATTGAGAGAAGTTAACACTAGCTCAATAGAATGAAATAAAGTGTCAAAAAGGTTGTTTCACAACCGACCAAGGGGGTATTTATAGCCCCAACCAAAAAAACTAGCCATTGGAACAAACATCCTGAACAAATCAGATTTCCGGTAATAGCGCCATTTAGGACCGGTACTACCGCAGTCGAGGTTCAGCGGTTGACTGTTATGCATTTAATGTTCTGAACTAGCTATTACACATCAAGGTGCGGTACTACCGCCAACTAAAAATCCACATCGCAGTCATACTGCTCGGTTAGAACGAGCTACCGTTTTCCAGAGTTCAAGAATTATCAAAAACTCCTTCTCTGGAAAACTAATACCGCCAAGTAAATATCGGTACTACCGCACTCCGGTAGTACCTCTCAAGAGAATGTGGTCATACCGATTCAAGGGAGATCAAAACTCTCAAAAACATGCTCTCTGTAATATACGTACCACCACATAAATATTGGTACTAACTACTTGTGTTAGTACCGCAGTTGAAGTGCGATCGTTCCGATTTTCAGAGAGTATAAAACCACTTGAAAATACACTCTCTGTATTTTACGTACCACAATACATTTTTGGGTACTACCGACCTGCGGTAGTACTGCAGTTCAAATGCGGTCGTTCCGATTATCAGAGAGATTCAAAAAATTCAAAAAATATGCTCTCTGGAAAATACGTACCGCCAAATAAATATTGGTACTACCGACTTGCGGTAGTACCGCTTATCATCAGCGGTCATACCGTTTTCAAAACAGTTTTCCAGAAGCTCAAATGAAAGCAAGGCATGAACCCTAACAATTTACAAAACACATTTGCAAACTTATATCATGCAACAAGGAGTAGGTACATGGCCTTTAACCATTTGCAAAACATATTTTCAAAGTATAGTCACATACTACAAAGATTAAATCACGAGCCTCGACTATTTACAAAACACATTTGCAAATACCAGCATCATGCCATGGTGAGCTAGAGCAAGCGAGATTGAGCTATCAACACATGATGAGACTCAAGCTACTAGGTAAGACCCCTGTTAACAGTACGGTAACCTATACTAGCAATCCGGTCTCCCAACCAAACACCGAGACCGGTAAAAGACTACGAACAAATCCTTAGCCTTAGCTAGTCATACCTTTACCTTGCACATCCTCTTGAAGCTTGATGACACACATCTTCATTTCAAGTCCAAATTCTTGACTTGAATATCATCAACGCATGAAGATCTTCTTCACTTCAGGATCTTGTCTTGATGCCTATCAACACATGATGACATCCTTCATCCTAAATCTTGACTTGAATATCATCAATACATGATGATCTTCTTCACGTGCCCTCCATCAACACATGATGGATCTTCTTTTGACTTGATGATCAACTCATGATCATCTTCTCTTCGAGATCTTGATACGCATCAACACATGATGCATCCTTCGCTTGACTTAATGACAATCAACTCATGATGTCATCTCAAGTCATGGCATCATGGAACTCAACCTATTTCATGAACTCATGGAAAATGTTAGTTCCACAATGTGATTATCATTAATTACCACAACATACCATTAACTCATAATGGTGGGTCAAGATACTTCTATATTCCCTTTTTATTAATTGATGACAACCATCATAATTACAAAATAATTGAATATAAGAACATATGAGTATATGTGAATTACACAAGTTTTATATACTCAAGGGTATGTTTCAAAGTAGAGATCTCACGTATAAGTGGATAAAGGAATATGGAACAATACTAATGAAACCACAAAACATAGAGTGAACTCCCCTAAATGTGTGCATACACGAATGTGTAATAAGAACATATGTACATATTCAAGTTAGACCTTTTGGTGGAGTTCAACCTATATTTTGGATATGAGGAATGCAACAAGATATAAGAATTTGATGTCAAATGCATACCTCTTTGATTTTCACCTTTTCATCCAAATAAGACTACACAATTAGTATATCAATAGAAGTGTTAGTCTCACATATGGATTTATCATTAATCACCAAAATACCCCATTAACTCATAATGGCGGATCTAGATTCTTCAATCTCCCATTTTTGGTGATTGATGAAAAATCCTTTATCAACAACAAGTTTTGGATATAAATCAATACAAGATAAGAATTTAAGCTAATTGAACTATATCCATGCATGTTATTAACCAATTTAAGACATATGCACATAATGCATTCTTAAGCATCTGAATGAGACATGCATGAAAAGGTGAAATCACAGGAAGGTTAAATCACAAGAGAGAATATATTACTCATCCAAATATAGAAAATATTGATTAAATAAAAATTCTCCCCCTTTTAGCATTAATCATAAAAAATCCAAACCAAATCTAAGCCAATATAGAGTTTTGGCAAAATAAAGAGCTTGACAATTGAATTCATTTTTTTATCATTGAAATATTCTTCCATTTTTGAAGAAAGATTTTGTTTTCAAGATAATTGAGGAAAACCAAACTAGGTTGTAAATTCCCCTTTTATGGCCGAAAGGAACAAACAATTCGAAATGAGACCATATTTGAGTTTGTCTTAAAGGAAGTGATATTTGGAATGCATTCAAGGAAACTTACTTGTGAGATCCCACAAATAAACAAGCTTTGAACAAAAAATCTCAGATAAAACATGAAGCTAGTCCTTACCAATAAACATAAGTTTTATTTTGGGAGGCTCAACAAAATGCAATCCAATTTGAATTGATCTTCAATAAACATATTAACTATAGAGAAAAACTTCCCCTAAACATGTGTATTTGAGATTAATGAAGTGATTTTCATGCACATATGGATTATTGAAAATTTTGATAGAGTTTCCCTTACATATATTGACTAGCAGGAACAATGTTCAGGGAATCATGCAATCAATAATCAAAGATAATAAATAAAAGAAGCTTGATATACCATTAAGCACAAACATTCAACCAAAGCACAAACATTCAATAAAACACATTGTTCCAAAATAGACATAATAGATAATAAGATTAACAAAAGCCCTTAAAGCTCCCCCTAAATCTTTCAACCTAGTCTTCATTTCTTCTCCCACTTTGGCATCAAGTACCAAAAGGGATTAGTGATAAGGATATCCCGACTACTTATGAGGTTGTTTATGAAGCAAGAGCTACATTTCATAAACAACAGGTGCAATTGTTTCTTAATAAGTTTATTTGTGTTTTCCGTGAGAACTTGACACTACGTAAAAGCAATACTTTGTCCATTCTCAGGTTCGACAAGCTTAAGGTCTTTGGAACCGAGAGGGAGGCTGGAGTCAAAGCAATAGAGGAGCACAAGGAGGGTGGTAACCATATTTGTTGCCTACTGATGAAGAACAAGAAGGTCAAAGCGGTTGGGAAGGAGAAAGTCAAGCAGCCCATGCGGTTGATCAAGGAGGAAAGAAGCCAGTGTGATAGGAGAGCAAAAGGGGACTTAAATCTCAAGTTTTGGATAAGATTTTCAAGCCCAATTCAGATCTCCCACAACCCCAACCGAAATCAAATTCGGAATCAACCCAGAATCAAATTCGGATTCGGAATCAACATCAAATTCGGATTCGGAATCAACAGGACAGTCCGAAGTAAAACGGTCATAACTTTCACAAACGGAGTCCGATTTGGGTGTTCTTGGATTTGTTGGAAAGATAACTTCAAGACCGATCCAACGGATCCTCCTTCACTCCGAAATTCCTCCTGAGTCAAAAGATATGACCAAAATAATATGACGGTTGTAAAATTAGAGTTTCGTTTTTGTTTTAGATTGAGTCGGAATTGGAGTAGGAGTTCTAATTATGAATTAGAGTAGGAGTAGGGCCTCTTGGCCAGCCATGAGGAGGAGAAGGGCACTATATATTAAGGGTTAGACCCCCATTGTAACCTCAGACCAGTTTATGAATAAGAATAGAAACATAGCTATTGCTTGTTCTTTTGAAACCAGAGTTCATGCGAGGACTTTGAGAGAGGATTAGGCGATCCATTGGTTCGTTCTGCAATTCAAGGTCAAGCCGTCGTTCCATTGGGAATTGGGGACTTGGCGATCGTCGTTCGTGGTCTCGCGACGATCAACTATCTGGTGTGTTTTGGGCGTATTCCAAAGAGTTGAGGGTTCGTGCATTGACGCGAGTGTTCAGCTAGCGACATCGTCTACTTTGCATCAGTTATCCACGGTTCCTCACCGAGAAGATCGAGCATCCCCCGTATCAATTAGTCTTGAGGAGTGTTGAGGCGGCAGTGGCTAAAGCGAGTTAGGGTAGACAAGGACTGCTGAAGGGTGTGTACTTGATTGTTCAAAGCGACAATCCTTCTGTTTGTCCCAGTTTGGGCTTCCTCCAACCTTTGTTGATTTTGCTTCAGTCTTTGCTGCGACTTTCGAATTTCCATCACAACTGAGAGAAGTGAAGCTTGATCTTCTGGAGCTGCTGCTGGAGGTTGAGGAGGAATAACTTCCGGCATTAGAGCCCCTTGCCTAGGCTTGTAGGCCTTGTGCACTCTGGGTTTGGCTCCTTTAAACTGAGTCACTCTTAAGATGAGTACCATACTATATGGATCAAATTATATTCTTTTGACTTTGTCGTTCTTGGAGGCATTGATCTTTCTTATGATCACATCACCTACATCAAACTTTATGCCATTCATAA
Organism: Hsuehochloa calcarea; assembly: GCA_036346395.1. Taxonomy (NCBI): domain Eukaryota; kingdom Viridiplantae; phylum Streptophyta; class Magnoliopsida; order Poales; family Poaceae; genus Hsuehochloa; species Hsuehochloa calcarea. The sequence goes on along the minus strand of CM070603.1, from coordinate 19,732,802 downwards.
TATTATCAATGATGTTATAAGTATTCTAACTTCTGTGAGAAGACAATTAGAATCATTGCGAAAGCACCTGGTTTGCCCTCATTGCAGGGATCCGGTGAATGTGTTCACCTCGCATACGCCAATGAATCCTTCCCGCGTGTTCATAAAGTGTTCAAATTTTACGGTAACTTGTGCCTAATCATCCCGAATGAATTCCATTCCAAATAGCATGTTGTTGTTTTTTCACTTGAAGCTGCAATTCTTTTTCAGAGCACAACATGTCAGTTTTGGCAGTGAGCTGATGACGCTGTCCCAGTGGTTTGAGATATTGCAATGCAAATTGCTGCCTTGCAAGATGACTCTCGTGGTGTTGCTGTATTTTTTCCAGTGGCTCAACTCTCTGATCCACCAACGCAAAATGAAGAGAATAGACTTAAAATACTGGATGAAAGGATGAAAAGAGTTGAGACAATGCTTCAGAAATTAATTAAGATACTTAGTTTTGCGGTCTTTCTTCTATTATTTCTTGTTCTTGCTAAGTAGAAGTTCAGTTGTAATGAGATTGTAATGTCCACTCTTTATCTATGCATCGCAGTCCGTCATGAACGAGAATAAACCAGTAACACTATCTACGCATGGATCAACTGTCGTGTATCCTGCATTACATGATGTATGCCTTTGCGACGTTTTTGTACTACTTTTGTATCATCTATGCCTCTGACAAATTCTGTTACTAATACTTTCCGTGGGAATTCATAAAACCCTAATTTCCGAAACCTTTAATCCAAATTTTGGAGACCTAAATATGTAATGTTGGAGACAATTTCAGAACACTTAGTTTTCACAACGATAAGACCACACAACTTCTCTCTGCAAAGCAGGACGTGACAACCCATTGCAAAGTAAGACGTGACAACACTCTGCCTCACCAGCTTTTCAGACCGAAGAAACAACACTCTGCAAAGTAGGACATAACTTCTCTCTACAAAGCAGGACGTAACCCGACGAGACAGCTTTACGCAGTAGATGTGACCCAACAATTCCTCTTGGGGGCCGCCAGCAAGTTTGCAAAAAGACAAGGCAACACTCTGCCTCTCAGGATACTCACATGAATTTAACCACACCATGTCAACACTTGACTTATAAAAGGGGGTGGAAGAGACCTAGGAGAGAACACTACACTACACAACCAAACCCAACGCTACACCAGAGCTTGCTTCACCACGCCGGGATGAACAAGATGAAGAGGCAACGGGACGAGATCAGCGAACTAGTAAGGGCTGCCGGGGCACAGGACGAACAAGCAAGGGCTGCTGCGGCCTAGGTCCGGCAAGAGGAGCTTTCCAGGATGGCAGCTCTCGGTAATGATGCCCCGTAGCAGCAACCCCTACCAGAACGTTCCAACCAAGCCTTCGCTGCAACACCTGCCAGAGGGGGAGACACCGCCCCTCTGTTGGTGCAGGGATACATGCAAATTCTTTAAATCCAAGCAGCGGCTCAATTTGGGCATGCGTTACTGGGGTTGTCCGAACTACTCCTGTGACTGTCCCGACCGTCGTTGGGACACGAGCAGCTATTGGTAGCCGGTAACACTACTACACAAAAGCTCATCACAGACGGTTCAAAACCGTCATCACAGACGGTTTTTGAACCGTATGAATTTTTATGTCTGTGATAATAGGCCGTTATCACAGACGGTTTCAAGCTGTCTGTGATAAGGCTCACCACAGACGGTTATTAGTTCAAACCGTCTATGATAGTAGACTATCACAGACAGCTCTTGGTTAGAACCGTCTGTGATAGTGGCCCTTCACAGACGGTTTGTAACTACAACCATCTGCGATATACTGCGTATCACAGACAGTTTCAACCAAGAACCGTCTGTGATACACAATACATCGCAGACGGTTGTAATTACAAACCGTCTGTGATAGTCAACCTTCATAGACGGTTTTTGTTGAAATCGTCTGTGCTGGTACGGTTCACATACGGTTCTTTACAAAAACCGTATGTGATAGTTCGTATGCCTAATTACTTTTTGTCGGATTTTCGGCTAGCCTCAGGAATTGCTAACCATGCCCTCTGAAAACTTACAAGTAGAAAATAGCTACATCACATATGAATCAATTAATTGTTGACAACTGAAAGTGATCATTTAACTCAAAATCAATTGCAAAAGAATATTTCAAGTATTGTCGGTAGAGTTACAAATTAAATTACAACTACTCAAAGTGAATTACAATATTGAATCAATTGTTTGAAGGTCGTTCATCGGTGTCGATGGCGTGAAACTCTCCGTCGGGGTTAACGATATCCGCCTTGAGTAAGCTGTAGAGCGCCCCTCGAACGTACGTGACCTCGTTTATGTCGAGTGCATTTAACTCTATATTCAAGACCTGTCGACAGCAGGAGTAAAGTAGTAAGTATATATATTTAAATCTATATATAATTAGGAAATAGTTATTGCGAGATTGACAAACCTGGGGATCGTGCCTCCTAGAACCAATCAATAGCCACATATGATGGCATACATAGAATGCATATAGGTGATCTCTTTTTTGCTGGTGGTACTGCAAAAATAGAATTACATATATAGGTACAGTCAGTTCGAGACGCAGTATTACGAAGTATGATATATGATTATTGTGTTGTAGCACGTACCGGAAATCGCATCCTGTGAGTTAGTGTGGCGCTCGATCCCTTGTATGCCCCTCCCTCGGCAACATAGCCGATGAACGACCTACATGATTCCAAAAAGTTATCCACGTCCATTTCAAACGAAGGAAGACTACAATAGAGTTATAATGTGCAGAGGAAATGAACATACCTATCGAGTATTCCGTTTAGAAGGGTGAAGTCGTGGTTTTTGTTGAGTAGGGAATCAAGGTACAAACCGTGTTCCTCTTTGGTACAATGATTAAAAGAATCCAGTGGAACCTACTCATGTATGTCGCTATAGTCATAAACCTATGTTCAAACAAAATTTGTATAACAAGTAGTGAATCACTTACTTCTGGTTGTAGGGCACCATTATGTACTCCCTATCGTCCAGAGCAAGCAATCCCATTTTGATGTAATTCTCAACGTAGGATGCGTCTTGGTTGATTGTTTGCTCAGAGATCACGTGTGGGTCGAGGAAACCCACCGGTTCTTTCATTCGACGGGCACATTTTATAATGTATCTGTACACAAGTAATGAGATGTGATATTTATTGGTATCACGTGAGTGTAGAACTTGATTATACACACTTACAGTGTCCAACATCATAGAAGTGATGCGTCGAGGGCATTGAGGTTGTATAGGTCGAATAAGTCGTCGAAGCCCACGATAAAGTGGCCCGGCTCGTGGAGAAAATGCTCCCTCTTGTATCTGATGATGATTCCAGTATGGTTCCCCTCCTCTCGAGTCTTGCGCAGGTACCAGTCATGCAAAGAATGACAAGCTAGTCTTGAGCCGTCTAGTTCTGTGTTGGAGACCAACAGACTTCTGAGGGAGTATTTCCCGGGCTTGGTAGGTGCCTGAATGTTCTTCGATATTGATTTCGCCTTAACGAGTTGCCTGTGTCCCGTCTTCCCGTGAGATGACTCAGGGACCGATATGGTGACACGTTTTTCTTGTCCCATCGGCGTCTTCTCGACGGGAACCGATGAGGCGGTCTTCTGAAGCGAAGGTTGAGGCGGACTCATCGAGGGTCCTATTGCAGAGGCAGGGTCGTGTCGATATCGCATCAGTGCAGGGTCCAAGGTGATGTCCTTCTTGGGACATTGGATAGAAGTGTACATGGCATCCCCTAGTGTTCTGATTTCTTTGTTTGGGCGAATCTCCAGTGAAATGGTCACGAAATTGTCATGTACCATGTCCACCTGGACGCTGGCGTAACACTGCGCCAGCTGGGCACTGTGCTGCACTGCCCCTTCCTAGTGTGGATACACCATACCCCGCCCCGCCTCAATAGGAATAGACACGACCATCCTCACTTGGAGCTTGCATGGTGTCCGCTCCTACAAAACGATACACAATTAGCTACGGCGTCCTATAAGTCTATCTTTGGAGCATTGCAGAGATGTACATTACCTCGATGTCGTCGATCGGTAATTGAACATCGTCATGTCCAGAATTATGTGTGGACGTGACGCTACTCCGATGTCGATGAGGACTTGCTCCCAAATTAACGGGGGAAGCTTGCGCTTGGAGGAGTTGATTTACTTGGTTCTGCAAGATTGTTATTTGTGCTTGAAATTTTTTAGTAAGCACATGTTCCAACCGGGTGTCGTCCTGGTCCTTGGATCTCTTCCTACTCCTATATGTGTCGGAGTCGTGTCAGAATCTATCCCTCCAAGGTACGTAAACCCCAACGCCTCGCATGCGACCTGGGTGCTCCTTGTTTCCCATGCCGTAGATAGTATATTCTTCTCTCTGTCTACTTGAAAGGAACCTTGGGAACATGCAGAAGTCAATGCTTCCTGCAAGAGGACATCATGTTTATTATAGACACCATAAAGTTATAGACTTATTAACAACTAAGTGGTTTGACATATTTACTAGGTGCTGGGACACTGCCTCGTCTGCTGGGTTTGTGAAAGAGATGCCACCCAAAGAGGTGGCTGATGCCCTCGCTCTTAACCAGGCTCGAACGCGCTCGTCTGAGATCTCAGCAAATGGTCTGGTAGCGGTCTTGTCCTCCGCCGTCCACTGCGTGGCTTTACTCGCGTACCAGCGGTCTTAGGAGTTTGTGGGGATGATTTTTGTGCACGAGAGCTCATGCGCGCACTTTGCTCCTGAAATTCGGCCATCGTCTTCATCTGCACGAAGGCATCCCATGTATCCCGCGATAAGAAATGATACATCGTGAAGGGCGTCCGACCCGTGTTCACATACTTCGTGATAAACGTGCTCTTGAAGGTCTTCCACGCGTGGCACATCGCGAGGAACACTCTTTGTGCAAGCGTGCAGGTGCATACGGGAAGCGAATGAGGCAAAATTTTAGTCTCTGGTGGGCTCTCTACATCATTCTGGACTTCCAGCTTGGGTTGGTGATGGGGACCCGTTCCCTTCCAAGTACCCCGCAAACGGTCCGGGATCTCGCAGCTGCATTCTTTGGACTTAGAGGGATCCCAACGTCACTAACCTCCGTGATAGTCATGTGGCCCGAGGGCAATTTGGAGATTCCTCTGCCATCTCGCTTGCGTACCACCTTGATCAGAGATCCAGACGCATTCGGCGATGTCGCTGACGCGGCGAAGACGGTGCCTCTGCCATCTCGCTTACTTGCTATCTATATAAGTTATGTATGCAATGATTACATAAACAAATAGAAGTTACCCATTGAACCTAAATATATGATACGTAGTAAAGAAAATATATGAAATTGCACAAAAAACTGCAAAGGACATAGTATACAAGCACGAGGCAATTAATTATGAATAAAGCATGTATCCACTAGCATTTAAATGATCAAATCAACATATACAAATGTATATGAAAGAAATGAACATATAGCTAAAATATTGGATGATTTTGAGTGCTCTCAAAGGTGAGTTGTAAAAGAATCAATGTTTGCCATCTTAGCCCTTTAGTCTATACTCTTCACAAATTGGATAAGAAAACTATAATTTAGATTTTGAGCTCTAATCAATGCTTAGCTAGACTGACAGAACAATCACATGCAATTCACTGAAACAAAATATGACAAGAATATTTGATAGCAGCAAGCAAACTATTAGAATATGATAAGAATCACTAAATTCATTACTTCAAATAAAAAGCCAACAAACCTTGAATGAATTTACTGAAACAAAAGTAATGAAACTTGTAAATACAATTTGACAGCAGCAGGCAAACTGGTGATTACTTTGATAGCAGCAAGCAAACTATTAGAGCTCAAAACTGAACTAGTAATTCTACCAATTTCAGTATTAGACCATCTAAATCATAGAGCAAAATTAAGCACACATAATGCACTTTCATATATCTCACAGTGCATGAATAATCTGAAGTAAGTTGTAGAGGCCGAGGCTGAAGCCCACTGTTGCCAAGCACAACCAAGCCATCACCACCAGAACCCACAAGGACAACCAAGCCATCACCACCAGAACCCATGGCAGCATCATGCCACCAACATACTATCACCACTGAAACCCTAGAGAACATCACCCTCGAAGCCCACCATGCCATCAGTACCAAAACCAACCAAACCTCACCACCGTCGAAACCGGAGAACCAACTGGCCGCTGACATAGCCGAGCATCGAAGCCACCGAAGAGGTCGGAGGGGCAGCGCCGAGATCGGGTGGAGATCGAGGCTTACCTCAATCGGAGGCAGGGACGAAGGGAGGCGGCGTTGGTCGGAGGTGTTGGTCGGAGGCGTTGGTGGCATCAATGGAGGAGACCGGGGGCAGCGCCGGGATCGGGGTGGAGATCGAGGCTTACCTCAATCGGAGGTAGGGACGAAGGGAGGCGGCGTTGGTTGGAGGCGTTGTGTGGCGTCAATGGAGGAGACCGAGGGTAGCGCCGGGATCGGGGTCGGGGGGTGCTGACACGAGGGAAGAAGAGTAAGGAGTGCACAACCCTTGCGATTCTGGGGAAGACGACTAAGCCAGAGTGCACAACCGTTGCGATTCGCCACTTATATAGAATGGATATCACAGACAGTTCTATTATAGAACCGTATGTGATATATTATCACAGACGGTTCTATAACAGAACCGTCTATGATATGAACTATCATAGACAGTTCCGTTATGGAACCGTTTGTGATGACTCACGAAACCCTAATGTTTAACATCACAGATGGTTCCATAACTGAACCGTCCGTGATAACTCACATCACAGACGATTTTGTTATGTAACCGTTTGTGATGTGAGTCATCATAGACGGTTACGTAATGGAACTGTCTGTGATGTGAGTCATCACAGACGGTTCCATTACAGAACCGTCTGTGATGGAGTTATCACAGACAGTTCTTTAAAAGAACCGTATGTGATATGAACAGGCACACACATATGTAGTGCATATCACAGATGATATGCTGACAAACACATGCATATATAATGCGTATCACAGATGATATGCTGACAAGTACTCCAAATCAACATTAGAGATGACAAGTCCATAACACATGGCAATTCCACGTTGACATCACATTACAATGGAAGAACAAGTCCATAACAGGTGACGTTTCCATGTTAACATCAAATTATAATGGAATAGCGCGAGCGAGCAAGTCGGCGTTCGATTTAAATCCAGCCGGTTGAGAGCGAAGCGAGGCGAGGGCGGCCGCGATCGGTCGGAGAGGACACGCCGCCCATCCGAAGGGAAGGCGGCGCGGGAGTGGGCCGAGGCGAGGAATAGTCCGGGCTTCGCCCGATCTTTATTCAAGGATTTTCTTTGATTTTCTTTTAAATAAATCCGAAAATACAATTAGCAATTAGAAAATAGCAAATGACTTTGGAAAATCTCGAAAATTCTATAAAATATATCCAAGCATATAGAATCTAAATAAAATAGTTTTGACAATTGTTGATGTTGGGATTAAGCTCATTAAATCAATTTGTCCTTGAAGTCCATATTAAGCTTTTTAAATTAATATTCAATAAATCCAAATGGTGAATTTTCTTGCTACCATTATTTAAAAGATTTTTAAACTCAAATTTGGGATGTTACAAACCTCCCCTTGAACGAATCTCGCCCCGAGATTCCGGCTAGCTAGAGAAAAGGCTAGGGAACTCGACTTTCAACTCTTCTTCACGCTCCCACGTTGCTTCTCCTTCCAGTGGTTACTCCATCGACTTTGCAAACGAACGGTCTTACTTACGTGCGGCGCTCTGCGACATCTAAAATTCGACAGTCGCTTTTTGTACGTGAGATCTTCTTCGATTCAATTGACTCCAACGGTCTGCTCTTCCGCACACGAAGACACTTCTTCACCGAGAGACATGAAAGACATCATGCACTCCTCGCTAATGATCGTGGTAACTCCAACTGTACGCAACTTCAACGGCGTTCCAAAACCTTGAATGGACCCACATACCTTGGAGCAAGCTTCCCTTTGGTGTGGAATCTCTAACACCTCTGAGCGGAGTAACTCGCAGATACACAAAATCCTCGGTTCAAAGTCGAGGTCACGACGACGATTATCGGCATAACTCTTTGCCTGGATCGGGCTATCTTTAGTCTTTCTCGATCATAGCAACTTGTTCTTGACTTCGAATAATATCCGCCCGAACACTACACGCTCAAATTGCTCTCGACCAATTTAATGGAGTCCTGCGAGCACGACCATACAAAGCTTCAAATGGTGACATCTCGCGAACGGCTTGATAACCGTTGTTGTACGAGAATTCGCATACGGTAAACTCTTATCCCAACGTAGCATTTGCTAAGGCACGTGCTCTCAACATATCTTCTAATATCGATTGACTCTTTCACCGCTCCATCCGTCGGGGATGATAAGCGATCAAAATTCGATGAGTTCCTGTGGCTTCATGTAGACTCTGCCAGAAACGAGAGGTGAATTGAGATCCTCGATCTGACACTATCTTCCTAGGTACACCGTGCAGACTGACAATTTTTGTCATATACAATTCCGCCAAGCGGTCTCCTGAGTAAGTGGTTTTGACTGGCAAGAAATGGGCAACCTTAGTCAAACGATCCACTATTACCCAAATCGAATCATAACCTGATTGAGTCTTGGGTAGACCGGTAATGAAATCCATACCGATCTCTTCCCACTTCCATTCTGGTATCTTCAGCGGTTGTAGCAATCCTGCTGGCCTCTGGTGTTCGGCCTTTACTTTCTGACACACGTCGCATAAGGCAACGAACTCTGCGACGTCTCGCTTTAAGTTTGGCCACCAAAACTTACTCTTAACATCCTGATACATCTTAGTACTTCGAGTGAATCGAATACTTAGAGTCATGGGCTTCCTTCGTAATCGCTTGTCTTAAACCATCAATATCCCATACACGATCGCCCATTGATCCACAATATATCCCGATCATCCACGGTGAAGTCTTTAAATTTTCCTTCCGCCATCTTCTTCTTGAGGTCGGCAAACTCGTAATCCTTGGGTTGGGCTTCACGAATGCTTCTCGAGTAGATTGCACTTCCAACCGCCACAAATCCTTCCTAACAACTTCTAGGCTGTAGCGAATTCCTCCGAAGTTCAACACAACTCTTTGCTTCGAGCATTGCAGAGTTTCTTACGACTCGGTGCATCTAGAACTACATTGGCCTTACCAGATGGTAATGGATTCCAAGATTATAATCCTTTATTAATTCCACCATCTTCTCTGTCTCATGTTCAAATCGGTGAGTGAATATGTACCTCGTGCTCTTATGATGCAGACTTCACAACGATTACCGATGAGATAATGACGCCAAATCTTCAAAGCATGCACTACGGCAACTAGTTCCAAATCATGGGTAGGATAGTTCTCTTCATGAGGCCTTAATTGCCTTGACGCATAAGCTTAACGCCTCTTCCTTCTTGCATAAGGACACATCCTAATCCTTGACGCGAAGCATCACAAGAGATATCAAAATCCTTACTAATATCCCAAAACTAGCATCGGGTGAAGTCGACGTTCTTCAATTCTTGAAAACTCTCTTCACAAGTCAGTCCAAATGTACTTCTTCTCTTTCTTCAATAATTGCGTAAAAGGCTTAGCAATCGTTGAGAATCCTTCAATGAAACGACGATAGTATCCCGCCATTCCCAGCATATATAATGCGTATCACAGATGATATGCTGACAAGTACTCCAAATCAACATTAGAGATGACAAGTCCATAACACATGACAATTCCACGTTGACATCACATTACAATGGAAGAACAAGTCCATAACACGTGACGTTTCCATGTTAACATCAAATTATAATGGAATACATTCTTAATTGAAATATAGTCCTTAATGATGATCAACACGCATATAGCTAGCTTCCTCACTGGGTTCTTCCTCCAGTCTAATGCCGTCTCCGAAAGGAGCCAACTCATCAAATTGATTGTACTCTTCCTCATCTACGACATTCTCAACTCCGTCAATCCTTCTTTTCCCATGAAGAACTACGTGGCGGTTCTTATTTGTTGGGTCCGTTACATAAAAAACTTGAACAACTTGCTTAGCGAGTACGAATAGTTCATCCTTGTATCTGACACGTTTGAGGTCCACAGTAGTGACACCATGCTTGTCGACCTTCAGGCCCTGCGGAAGTTTAACCCAATGGAATCGAAACAGAGGGATCTTGAAAAATACATAGTAGAGCTCCCAAATCTCCTCTACGAACCCATAGTAGCAGTTCAACCCGCGTGCCCCAGCGGTATTGAACCCTTTGTGAAACGCATCTATGCGGACACCGCTGTTTTGGACTGTGCTCTTCCTATCCTGAGCTGCCGTATAAAATATGTACCCATTTATGTCGTATCCCTGCCATGTCACAATTGTAAATTTTGGCCTTTTTCCAACCACAACAGCGTTTCATCACTTGATGACCTCTCAGTGAATCGCACCATTAACCATTAGTTGAACCGACGGTTGTGCACTCTCGTGATCCAAACCTCCGACCGGTCTGGATTCTGTTGGCGTACCATGTCTTTGTGCTCGTCGATGTATGTGGACACTTGTGTCATGCGTTGCAAGACCGTGAAATGGGCTTGAGCGTACGTATCTAGATCGGGAGAGATTGCTTTCCTTCTGATGGTCTCGATACCCTCCAGTCTCCCCTCATGACGAGATAGAGGTACACCTATCGGTTCCACCTGAGCCATGTAGTCGACGCAGAACTCAATGACCTCTTCGGTTGCATAACCTTCGATGATACTGCCCTCCGGCCGAAATCGATTCCGTACGTAGGACTTCAGAATTCCCATGTATCTCTTGAAAGGGTACATATGACGTAGGAACACAAGGCCGCATATCTTTATCTCTTTCACAAGGTGAACAATGAGATGGAACATGATATCGAAAAATAACCGAGGGAAATACATCTCAAGATGACATAGAGTCGTCACCACCTCGGCTTGTAGAGCGTCGAGTTTTTCGAGATCGATGGCCTTCTGAGTAATTGAGTTAAAAAAATAACACAGCCTAAAGATTGCCACTCGGATCTTGTTCGACAAGATACTCCTAATTACAACAGGAAGCATTTGTGTCATCAGCACATGACAATCATGAGACTTCATACCAATTAATTTCAAATCTTTCATGGAAACAAGTTTCTTAATATTGGCGGAGTAACCAGACGAAACTTTCACACCATGCAAGCTTTGACACAATTCATTTCTCTCGGCCTTGGACAAAGTGTAGCAAGCTGGGGGAAAGTACGTTCGTCCTTTATCGGTATCTTTCGGTGCTAACTCAGTTCTTATGTTCATATCAACCAAGTCACACCGTGTGTTAACACCGTCTTTTATTTTGCCACTAATATTCAGTAAGAGACCAATCAAGCTATCACATACATTCTTCTCCACGTGCGTGACGTCGATGCAGTGGCGAACTTCCAAGTGCTCCCAATAAGGTAAATCCTAAAAAATTCACCGCTTCTTCAAGATGTTTTTCTGAGGGGTCCTTAATTTACGTCCCTTCCCAAGTACAACATCGATATCCTTAACCATATCATAGACCTCTTTCTCTCTAAAAGTCTTTGGAGCTGAACTGTTCTCCTTATTTCCGTTGAATTTTTTCTTCATCTTGCGGTATGAGTGAATCCTGGGAAAGAACCTACGGTGACGCATATACACAGTTTTATGCGAGTTGTTCATCCATACACTCTCGGTACCATCTAATTAGCGCGGACAAGTTTTTGCTCCTTTTGTACCGAACCCCGACAGGTTACCAAGGACAGGAAAATCATTGATGGTCCATGGCGCGTAAAGTGAAGTTCTCTCGTTTGTACGCATCCCATTCTTGTACTCCTTCGCTCCAAAGTGTCACAAGATCTTCCAGCAATGGTGCTAGGTACACATCAATATCGTTCCCAGGTTGCTTCGGCCCTTGGATAAGTAGTGATATTAAAATGTATTTCCGCTTCATACACAGCCAAGGAGGAAGGTTGTACATACATAGATTCACAGGCTAGGTGCTATGTCGGCTGCTCATGTTACCAAAAGTATTCATTCCGTCTGTACTCAAACCTAACCTTATGTTCCTTGGTTCTGCATCGAACTCTTTGAAGCTCCGATCAAAGTTTCTCCACTGGGCAGAATCAGCAGGGTGTCTGAGCTTTACATCTTTCTTACGCTCCTCCGAGTGCCAACGCATCAATCTTGCCTCCTTTCAGTTCGCAAATAAACGCTTCAAACGTGGGATCACAGGCAGATACCACAACATCTTAGCAGGAGGTCCTTGCTTCTCATTAGCAGTATTCTTACGCTTGTATCGGGATACTTTGCAAACGGGACATACATGCATGTCTGCATACTCTTTACGGTAGAGGATACAATCGTTCGGACATGCATGTATTCTTTCTACTTCCATTCCAATGGACAAAGTACCTTCTTGGCTTGGTAGGTCGAGCTGGGCAACACGTTTCCCTCTGGAAGGATGTCAGCTAAGAGACCTAACAACACCGTAAAACTCTTGTCGGACCAACCATTGCTTGCCTTTAATTTCAGTAGTTCAAGCACGGTTGACAACCTTGTGTATTCCGGCTTGCAGCTAGGGAACAAAGGTTTTCTCGAGTTCTTCATTAAGCCCTCGAATTTACAAAACTCTCTCTCACCGTAGTTCCCTTCTGCATCGCGTAGCATCTGATCCAGATTGTCATCATACGACCTATCCTCATCAAAAACACATTCCACGTCCTGCATATCGTTGACTTCCTCGGCGATGTCATCATTACTGACTTCCGATATAATCTGCTCTTCACAGTGACTGGTCCAACATGTATATCATTTTTTGAAACCCCTTCGTATTAAGTGAGCTTCGATCTGCGCCGGGTTGTTAAATATTAATTTTTATATTACCACAATCAATGAATGGACATCACATAAATTTTATCCATTTCTTCAACATATCCTGCTCGGCGGCTCTTCTAAAAGCAAACACGCCATTAATATACTCTTCACTCACACGGTTCTCAACGTACATCCGGTTTCGATCCATCTACACGTGTACGCATAACAAATTAATTAGTGTTAAATTATATTAATAAACTGCAAGCACCCTAACTATTAACCAAGCATACTAAAATTTATTAGTGATTAACCTAGAGCAAATATAAAAGGTTATGTACATATTATTACCCTCAGAGCTCACGACGAATATCCTGCGAGTCCTTCCTTCTCCTCTCCAAGTTGGCACAGTAGAGGAGGCAGCAGTGGAGCATTGGGGGAGGAGGCAGAGGGTGGCGGCTCAAATGATTCAGGAAGGGTTATGTCGAGATCTATATATATAATGTCAGCATATCACAGACGGTTATTATTACAAACCGTCTGTGATATGTAGATATCACAGACGGTTCGTGGTTAGGACCGTCTATGATATCTACATATCACAGACGGTCCTAACCGCGATCCGTCTTGTGATATCTACATATCACAGATGGTTCTCTAGAACCGTATATGATTATTTTATCACAGACGGTTTCAAAGAACCGTCTGTGATGAGGCGTCTTCTATATATGGTCTATTTTGTAGTAGTGTAAAGACTAGTTACACTAAGTTTTCCTACAAATTCTCTTTCAAAGTACGCACTAACAAACTCTCCGTCTACCCATAGTCCCCCGATCCGCTATATAGCTACCGCAAGTGAATCGACCTAGAGTTGCACCCATACGACCAGTGGCAAATCGACTACAACGAGTGGGATGCCAAAAGGGCACGCGAGATCCGGAAGGAGCCCGCACTGAAGAGCACAACCAATATATCTGGCGAGAGACGCAGGCCCATCTCGAGTCGTGCAGGCGCACGGAGCGTGAGAAAAAGATGGAAATGGCGGCCGAGGCTGAGGCGGTCAGCGAGTAGTACTACGCTGAGCTCGGAAGGAAGGGCACATGGCCCCGGTCCACGCAGTAGGTTCAGCCATTCGTATTAGTCTCACGTCCTACCCGCTATGTGTTTTACTATCCCCTAAAGGCATGTATACTTACATGGTCCAATTGCTTGTGTCACAATGTACCTTAGTAGTAGCGAGGATGACTAAAGCAATTAGCCGAACCATCATGCCATGTAACCACGTGTAACGTGCTTCTGTCCGTGGACTCTAATGTAGTTCCTGTTATGTGCCTCCGCTGAGCCATCAAAGCAAGTCTATATTTCAAGTATGCCTCTTGTAGTGGAATCTCAAAATAACCATTCGCACCGACAACGATTCCTCCATGTTTCAAGGCATCTTCATAATCACAACGAGTGTTCTTAGCCCCTTCAATTGCATTATGTACAAACTTCACAAAGTAGTTTGCTTTAACTCCACCATACAGAAGTAATGTGATCAAGAACCGTAGCGACCAAGATATTTTTTTTTCAGTTTTCCCATTTTTCAGAGTTTTTTGAAATCTTCAAAAAAATATAATAAACCATTTGTATTTTATTGGATTAATTAGAGCTTAATTGGAAATTTTAGAAAATAAAAAATAATTTAAATGAATAAAATAATCTTCAATTAAATTCAAAATTTTTTGGTAAATCTTGTCATGTTCCAATTTTTTTTTACAATTTTTTGATTTTTTTTTTCGGTTTTCTTTTTTTCCTTTTTTAATCCTACGGCAACAGTAGCATTTGTTGTCGCTGCCACCGACAAAGAAGAACGACGTCGCCACACCGATGACAAGATTCTCGCCTCGCTGTCCTCACGGCAACATGCGGTATTAGAGGACTAAAATTGAAATTTTGAGGCTACATAGGCTATTTTAAAAATTTCGGTGGTCTAACAGGGCTAATAGTATATAAATATCCCAAAATTAAACTCCAAGAAAAGTTGAGGGCCATCCACTTTAATTTGAGTTTGGTTGCTTCCACATTTGCGGCGCTTACTCGGTCATTTTGAGGAACGTGGATCATTATGTAGCAAGCATATGTAAGCATCATCTATTGATCAACCGCTAATATAGTAATATGGAGTCAGTACTGCAACATATGGCAAACCAGAAACATACATGATCCCCAAACAGAAAAATAATTAAGGTAACAATAGGCTTTTGGCTCCCATCAGTAAGGGAATCCATTGCTGCCGCCGTCTCGCCGCGCGCCCGCGGTGGCGTAGAACAGGTCGGCGAAGTCGCAGAGCTCGTGCAGCTCCTCCAGGCTCGGAGAAGGCGCGCTCGGCCTGGCGTAGTGCGCCTCTCGCTTAATCGGCGGTGCCGTCATCATCATCAGGCTGTTGCTGCCGGCGCCGGGAACGACGCAATGGCTAGCATGCTCCGCCCACCCGCCGCCGGCCGTTGGGCACGGCGCCCGCGCGCGCGGCCTGTGCAGAGTGACGGGCTCTGCCGCGGCCCCCGGCGACGGCATCGGCGCGGACTTGCCGGTGAGCTGCTGCACGACGGACTTGAAGCTGGCGGCGTCGGAGCTGACGAACTGCGTCTCGATGAACTTGACCTTGACTCCGCCGTCGTTCTGCCCCCTCGCACCGTGGAGCTCCATGGCGGCCATATCTTCCTCTTTGTCTCTCTTCTCGGATGCAAGCCTAGCTTACTTATCCAAGCGAAATTTCTTCGTGTCGATGTGTTGCCGGCAGAAGCCGTGAGTTTTGCGAGGCTTTTATAGGTCCAGCCGTCATCGCTTGCTACGGATTTGGAAGGGAGATTTTTTAAAAAGAGGCTTCCTTCAACCGCAGGCCACATACGTACAGACGTTGGGCCAGTAATCACCCCACTGACACGTTGGACCAAGCTCGACGTGGGCCACGATGTCAACGAGGGAGGAAAGGCAGGAGGCGGTGGGTAGGTGGCAACCAGGGGTGCCGTGGGCTGGTCAAAGATGAGAGTCGGTACGGAACAGCGGTCAACCACGGGGTGCGGACCGGGCGGTCAAGCGCTCGTGCGGAACAGTGGCATCTTCTTCGCTGCTTAGATCCTACTGTACTGTACTATCGCTAGGCTGTTTCTTCTCACCACTTGTTTCTTTTGTTCTGCAAAAGTGATACGAAATTATGTGCACAATAATTACTCGGTCCAATGTTGAATTGACCGTGGAAATTTACAGATGTCCACGTCGACTCGGCCTTGCGTATGTGTAGTTAGTACACTTTTTATATAAATATATATTCTTATCTTGAGCATTTCTTGATGCAATTATATTCCCTCAGGTACCCGTTGAACAAAGTTTCCTTAATTACTTAACTTGTGACAAACTATTCACGTGGGTGCTGAAGAAAACAGGTTGATATATAGCCTAGCTAGTTTGATAAGCGTGCTATCAGCGGCTAAAGTTTGAGTTCAACTAATTGTAAATGTATAGGAAAAAATATACTTTTGGTCCCTCAATTCTTCCTCCAGTTGAATTTTCGTCCCTCATCTCTAATATCGTCTAGAACATGTTCTCTAAATGTTAAAACCATGCAAATCACATCCCTTGACAGATATTAGGGTGTTTTTGCCACATTGGATGCCACAATGAAGTTAGGCCCACCTGTATTGCTATATATATATATATATATATATATATATATATATATATATATATATATATATATATATATAATATACTTTTGGTCCCTCAATTCTTCCTCCTGTTGAATTTTCGTCCCTCATCTCTAATATCATCTAGAATATCATCTAGAACATGTTCTCTAAATGTTAAAACCATGCAAATCACATCCCTTGACAGATATTAGGGTGTTTTTGCCGCATTGGATGCCACGATGAACTTAGGCCCACCTGTCATATTGCTATATATATATATATATATATATATATATATATATATATATATATAATATACTTTTGGTCCCTCAATTCTTCCTCCTGTTGAATTTTCGTCCCTCATCTCTAATATCGTCTAGAACATGTTCTCTAAATGTTAAAACCATGCAAATCACATCCCTTGACAGATATTAGGGTGTTTTTGCCACATTGGATGCCACTATGAAGTTAGGCCCACCTGTATTGCTATATATATATATATATATATATATATATAATATACTTTTGGTCCCTCAATTCTTCCTCCTGTTGAATTTTCGTCCCTCATCTCTAATATCATCTAGAATATCATCTAGAACATGTTCTCTAAATGTTAAAACCATGCAAATCACATCCCTTGACAGATATTAGGGTGTTTTTGCCACATTGGATGCCACAATGAAGTTAGGCCCACCTGTCATATTGCTATATATATATATATATATATATACTTTTGGTCCCTCAATTCTTCCTCCTGTTGAATTTTCGTCCCTCATCTCTAATATCGTCTAGAACATGTTCTCTAAATGTTAAAACCATGCAAATAACATCCCTTGACAGATATTAGGGAGTTTTTGCCACATTGGATGCCACGTATGAAGTTAGGCCCACCTGTCATATTGCTATATATATATATATATATATATATATATATATAGAGAGAGAGAGAGAGAGAGAGAGAGAGAGACAGAAACACACATGTGAGACCACGGGGACAGACTGGAAGGTAGCATTGCGGGAAAAGTGGATTGGTAGCGCGCTGACAATAGGCGGCAATTAGAAGAGACGAGAGCAAAGATGGTGATGACAAACCAGCGGAGGAGGATGGGGATAGAAAGAAGAGGTGGAGAGGATGATGCTTGAGACGAGGAATTGGCTAGAACACCTACACCATCTCCCCTCCCCCGACTCGAACAAGTGCTTCCTTGTTCCCGTCGTACCGGTGAGCTTCTTCCCAATCTTCTCACATCAGAACATGTTCTCGAGCACCCTCTACGTTTCCCCTCAACTAATTTGGGGTTTTCTCATTAGCTGCTCGCCATGCCATTGTCTTCCTTGACTTCGTCTGGAAACCACCACCGCTTCCATCATTCCCTCTATTACGAAGCAACTAATTTGAGCATCACCCCTCCTTCCTATTTCTTCCCCAGCCACTCATTCGAGCCCCTCTTCACCCCATGTCACCTCCACTGACGAGCCATCCTCGTCACCTCAGGTCTCATCCACACCTTCATCCTCCACACAAGTGAGTTGCCCTTATCCCTATAGCTGCTCGCAACACGCTCATATTCGAGCTTTAGCACTCAGTCTGTAGTAGCCATCATAGCAGTGCTGCTCTGCCGCCATGGCGCAACTGCTTGATCGTCGTATACCACCCTCGACTGTGCTCTTGCCACCCACGAGTTAACCTTGGCTACATCGATCCATTTTGATACTCTCCGACCGGTGTCTTCACCTTTTCTCACCGGCACCCAGCTCGCCGCCACCTCCCATGGCGCTGTCCTACTCTCCCTCTATCTTGTTAGATGGCTGTAGGGAAGAATAAGTGGTGGCAGAGGCTGACAAGTGGGAACCATGGCCAAGTAGTGGAGCATTGCTAGCAAAGAGAACGGTTGGATGCCACATATAACAAAACCACCCATGATACTTGCCAGGGACATGATTAGCATGGGTTTTCCAAAGGTATATAAACTAGAGGAGATATTTGAGGGTGTACTAGCCCTCTAGAGCACACACAGAAGAACTTAAACAAACGAGGAAGGCGAAATAAGTACAATACAAAGACTAGAATGGATGCATTATAATAAGAGGGTTAGGTGTTACATGACTCCTTAAACATAACATATAGGCTATGCTAAGCACCGACACAAAGTACAAACCGCAACACCTACAAAAGAAGGAAAACGGGGAGTGCTTGGGATCTAAATGACTGCTAAGCAAGCACTGCTAACTAACCTAGTCTAGCATGACTACTCCAACAGGACGATGAAGACCTCGGGGTCGGACTTTCCTTCCTAGAGGGGCAAAATGTGGCAGAAGGGCGATTCCAACAGAAGATCTTCTTGCATCTAGCTCAGGCAGGTGCAGGTGAACCGTGCTGCGTCTTGGACTGCTTCATCACAGCTGCTCTTGGGATGCTCAGCTCTGAAGATGTGAGCGATGAACTTGCCCTCTCCGGCATAGAGTAAAACCTCCATGGCCCATGACTCTTGGTCCAGTATTTGGGTCTTTTGGCCACTCAAGATAGGCTTGCGGTGGTAGCTTAGGTGCTGCATGAGTTGGCGGAGGATATCCATGAACTCGTCGGTATTTTCCCTGTGAGAGAGAAAGTCCCACAGTCCATTGGACGACAGGGTAGCCATCTAAAATTTTGAAACAAAAGAAGGCCAGTAAACTCAATGAAGCTAGAGATAATTTTAGAACTAAGAGTGATGAGTAAAAGCAAATAAGCATGCTATATCTTGGGCAAAGCTTTTAGTAGTTTTTGCAAATAAGACCCAAGTCATTAGGCACGTCCAGTCTAACTAAGGCTACAACAGTCGTATGCTCGGATACCAGCTCTGTCAGAATCAGATTTCACAAATCCAAATCCTTTGTGAAAATAATGTGATATTCCCTGGATCAGTAGATAACACTCACAGATACATCACTGAATCATTTCATACACAATGTAAACTAAACCATACAATATATTACAGACATCAGAGTGACAGAGACCGCATCGGGTCGAGTTTTACACTAAGGGCCGAACATGCCAAATGATTACATTACAAAGGCAGCAAAGCGGTAGCGGAAGCAAAAGGGTATAGCACATCTCTCCATAGGTAAGCGACTGGGAAACCTTTGCGCGTTCGATATTAACCAAAGACTTGAAAAAAATTGGATGCACGCAAGCACCAACGAGTTAGCTAGACTGAGGCGAGACCTACACTAAACAAACTACACTACTCTTCGTCATCTCCGGGGCCTCCAACTTCGGGATCCTCGTAATATGCATAGTCTCCATGAGTTCTTGCATCTGAGGGTTTGGGGGGAAGAGCGAGGAAGAGCGCAACTTCCGTGCTCGCGAGGCAACACACATAATGTAGAAATAATACATGCAAGGCTTCAACAAGGATGGCTCGGATTCTTTTATTTGCTTAAAACAACATTTTCAACTATAGTATTTAGAAATTCTTATGACTTAGCAGTTTGACCAAATCATATTTTGTTAAATAATAATAATTCTGCGATATTTAATAACAACGAAGGTTACCTCCACCTTATGCTTATTTTGGTTGTGGTTACATCCACCATTACGAACACCACTGAGTATAATGACCCAGGAAAAACCAAAACAGGGTTACATTAGCCCGACCAGTATTTCGTCCCATCCATAAGATTTTATAAATAGAACTAACTCAATTTAAGTTCCCATGTCTGCTTTTGACCATAGGCACGACTATTTAAACAGTTTAGACTCTGCAGATATTGTACATTGTACCCATAAGAGACAATCATACTCATTGCCTCACACGATTCCTTGGTCATGTGTTGAGCGATCATCACAATAACCATACAAATTATCTCGACCCTTCCATCATCTCACCCATATGGGTCACTCCCACTTGCGGTGGGCCCCATAAGTTGTGCGGGATGTTCAAAACTAACGCTAATGTAGATGGACCACAACTTCTACAACATTTAACGCAGCTGGCAATTTCACCCTCCCTTGGTGTCCCATTCAAGCTCAACTGTACCCAACGCTTGCACGACTTCGCTCCTTCACAAGTGAGATGACTTTCTGGGTTCAATAAGTTTACTAAGCCAAGTTATACTTTACAGACTTGTGGTTGTACTTCTTTTTACACGGGAGGTCATGACAAGTTGAGTCCTTAATCTATCCGATCGGTTCATACCACATACCAACCACTCTCGTGCTCCGACCACACCCACAACCATACCATCGACCCAGATGAGTTAACAGCAGTTGCTAGGTTTTTTGGGAAGCAAAAATATATTACCACAACATTCCAGTCATTAACCCACAATGACTGTCCAAAACCACTTTCATGATTAAAAGATGATGATTGAGACATTTAATGGCCAAGTATTTAATCAAGACTAGCATATCGCTTAAGTATAACCTATAACTTGTAATTACCACATAGTTACTAGGGTGACATGGAGTAATGGATTTAATTGCCAAAGGATGGGATATTAATTAATTAATCATCAAATGAGTATTTAACTACCTTAATATTGAACATACATTTGCTTAAAGAATTAAAGCATGCAATTTTGGTAATTTAAAGAAATATAATTTGCATAAAATATAGGCTCAAAATGACCAAAGTATTGACTCACCTGGAGTGAAGGGGAGAGAGTCTTGAAAGTCTTGTTCTTGATCCAACTTGAGATCTCCCATGTCTTCGAACTATATTCAGATGAATGCACTATAAAAAGAATAAATAGGCAAAGAGAAGAAATAAATACACAATAAATAGCAAATGAGCTCCAATTTAAATAAAACTAGTGCCCTTTGCATGGTCTTTAATTTAGACAAATTTAGAAACAAAAATCACTAGAATCGGAGTTATAACAAAGGAGAACAGAGCTTCTGAAGTTCTGCCTTCGAGTACTGCTGGTTCCAAGTACTGTTCATTTCGAGTACTGTAGGATTCGAGTACTGTTTGTGTCGAGTAGTGTTCGTTTCGAGTACCGCTGGCTTCGAGTATTGTTTGTGTTGATTACTGTTCGTTTTGAGTACCTGGCTTTGAGTACTGTTCGTGTTGAGTGCTGCTCACTTCGAGTGGACGCAGTCGGAGGGAGGTTCGACTACAAGACATAGTCGAAAGGAGCTTCGACTAAACAACATAGTCGGAAGGAGCATCGATAATAGGTGGTCGTAAAGGGTATCGACTGCATGTGGTCGGAATGGGTACCGACTACATGTGGCCGTAAAGGGTATCAACTGCATGTGGTTAGAAGGGGTATTGACTATATGTGGTCGGAAAGGGTATCAACTACAAGTGGTCGAAAAGGGTATCAACTACATGTGGTCGTAAAGGGTATCGACTACATGTGGTTGTAAAGGGTTTCGACAACGCAATGTGGTATGAAGGAGGTTCGACAACATGGTGTGGTCGGAGGGAGTTCGATAATGCAGTGCGGTTTGAAGAAGGTTCGACAACGCTGCGCGGTCGGAAGGAGTTCGACAATGCGGTGCGGTCTGAACGAGGTTCGATAGCGTGGTGTGGTCGGAAGGAGCTCGACAACGCACTGTGGTCGGAGGGAGTTCGACAACACGACTACCTGGTCATGGACGTAGTCGTAGACGTATTCGAGGTTGGTTCGACTGCTCTGCATGGCCAGAAAGGAAAGGGGGAGAACCGGGCACACAAAAAGGGGGCACCAATACCGATAGAGATCTCGAAGGAGGTTAGAGGAGGTCGAGTAGCGGTGGGTGAGCTCACGGTCCCAGACGAAGGAAGACGGCAGTGAAGGGGTCGGTCGGGACAGAAGGAGAACTGGAAAGACGGCGGCTCCTGTGACACAACACCGAAAATGGAGTGAGAGGGCTGCTATAAAGTGCGCTGGGCATGAATTGATGCGGGTATTAGAGGGGCAGCACTGGTGCGGCAAGAACCAGAAGGAGGCACGTGACGACTTGATCTCGGAGCTTACGCTTCAGGCTACCACAACAACATGAGCAAGAGTGGAGGAGCTCGGAGAAGAAAGAGGGTTGCTCGGGTTCTTCTCTGGGGCACTTACCAGAAGCGAAGAGGAGACGAGAGAAAGCAAGGGAAGAAGCCCCTTTTATAGCCGGCGAGAGGGCAAAAGGAGTCATCGATGAGCTCGGGGTGGTGCATGGTCCCAAGGCAGTCGTGGCATGGGCACCCTGGTCGGAGAGGACGGGGCAGGCGTGCGCACCGTGGAGGTGACGGGAGCGATGACTCAGGAGGGTGACGCAGGTGGCGGGGCCGACAAGAGCAGGCTCTTGCGACGGGACGGAGTGACGGAGGTGCGGGAGTCAAGGGCGGGTGGAGGAGAGCAGGTGGCGATAGAGGGCCAGAAGGAGCTGGCGCACGGCCATGGCGCTAACACGGTGGCGAGATAGGCTATGGGATTGGGCGACGGACGTGGTGACTTCGGGAGTGAGCAGGTGGCGGAGGCAACGCAAGCAGGTGGGCGCAGGCGATGGTGCTGACCTGTCACGGGTGATAGGACAAGAGCAGGTGGGGGAGTTGACGGGGCGGCAGGGCACCAAAGGCGACGACGGGGTGACTCAGGGGCTGAGTTAGGAGGGAAGAAGGGGAAGGGGAGGTTCTGACCTGTCTGGGCCGGAAGGGGAAGGGGGAGGATGGGCCAGAGAAAAGGGAGAGGAGGAGATCAGCCAGTCCAAGAGGGAGAGAAGATGGGCTGGGCCTAAAGAGAGAGAGATTTTGAAATAGAGGTAGAAGCTAAGATTTTGAAAATACAACATAAGTTGAAGTAAATTTTTGAAACCAACTGACAAAAGCAAATACTAATCACAATCCGAAAATGGACTGTTACAAACCATCCAACCTTAAACGGAATCTCAACCCCAAGATTCGAGCTACTCAAGGAATAGGGACGGGAAATCCAACTTCAGCTGGTTTTTGCACTCCCAGGTGGGGTCTCTTTCCGAGTGGTTGCTCCATTGAGCCTTGCAAAGGCGGATGATCTGGCGTCTGGTTCGGTTCTCCACGACGTCGGGAATCTTGATCGGGTGCTCTGGATAAGTTAGATCTTTTTGAAGTACAATGGCTTCGACTGTAGTTTGCTCTTCAGGTACTCTAAGATATTTCTTGAGTTGAGAGGCATGGAACATGTTGTGGATGTCTAACAAGCTTTCTGGTAACTCCAGTTGATAGACGACTTCTCCACGCTTGGCGGTAATATGGAATGGACTGATATCTTGGCGCTAGCTTGCCTTTCACTTTGAATCTTTGGGTTCCACGAAGCATTGATACCTTGAGATGCACATTATCCTCAACTTCAAAGGTTAACTCCCTTCGACGATTGTCAACATAACTCTTTTATCTAGACTGCGCTACTTGAAGGTGGTCTCTGATCAGTCAAACTTTCTCTTCTTGAGAGACCTTGTGGTCGTGTCTCCATGAGAGTGATGAGTATTTGACAAGGGTTTCGGTCAGTCGAGTTTGGTTTGTGTGGTCGGACCATGTCGCTGCGCCGTTCACGCGCTTTTCGTGAAGTCTTTCAATTGCCGTCGATAATCGGATCGTCCGCAGAGTTATGGCGATGACGACCGCAGGCGGTTGTACCGATTGGTAAATGGCGTTGAAGAATTCGGAGAAGTTGTTTTTTCGAGTTCGTTTTCATTGGAAATCGGATCAACCGCAGTATTGGAGCCAGACGACCGAGTGCGTTGATCCATTGGTAACATGGCGGTTGTACCGATTATATTGTGAGGTTCGCCATTTTGGTGATTTGAGTTTTGGGATAGGTCATATCCATGTGTTCATGCATATGTGTTGCATATTGCATGTTTGAGCTAACGCTAGGTCAAGTTGTGAAGAACTTGTTCCCGGTTTTGTGTTTCTTTGTGCGTGTGGTCGCAGGACGTCGAGTGGAGTCGTGGCGAGACACGGTGGACGGACTAGGTGCAGTGGCACCGAGGTCGAACGGTCGGGATGTGTCAAGACGACGTGGACTCGAGGTGGTTGCGAGGCGTGCGAGACGAGGAGCGCGAAGCTTCCTGGTGCGGGAGGGGCGAAACGGGAATTTCGCAAGGTCGCAAGCGGAGCGGCTCGCTTGGTTTTAGTGGGCGAACGGGTGGAGACCCGTTAGCCATGGGCTATAAATAGGATGGAGGGGTGCTTTGCCAAATCTGAGCACTCCAAGGGTTTTTAGGTTTCCTTTAGTCAAAATAGGCTTTAGAGAGTTTGTTTTGCTTTAGGCTTTAGTTGTTGAGAGTTGTTCCTCGCTTGTCCCCTTCTTCTTCTTCAAGATGGCTGAGTGTTCTTGAGTTTTGAGAGTGGGAGAGATGAGTTGAATGCTTGTAATCATTCCTCTTGTTTCAATGTCCATGCGTATGGGGATGTATTTATTTGTATTTCGCTCTTGATTCAAGAAATGAAAATCAAGTTTGCATTCCTCGTTTTATTTTTCCTTCGATTCTCTCTCGTGATGGACTTGTGAGTTTTTCTTTTCTTGTTGGTTCTTGCTAGTGAGCTGCAAAATGGATTGCTCTATGTTGGGATAGTGCCCCAAGATCATTTGATCGAATTTTCCAAGAGCTAATCTTGTTAAATCTCAGATTTCACTTTTGGCATCCTCTTCTTCATTTCCTCTTCTAGGGTTTTTGATGAAATTCTTGATTTCCTTGAGGATTTGGCCTAAGACTCATGCTAGCATGTCCTGAGGTTATTACTAACCTTCTTGCAAAATCTCATGAGCCAAGGTTGAGAGATTGTGGAGCATTTCGTTTTTGCCCTGCTTTGCATCCTTCTTCGCTCAAATGCAAGAAGATAGGAACTTTGGAATGGATCTCTGAAATATTTGTTTGGAATAGGTTCCTAGTGTCTTTAGGGAGGTGTGGTTCAAATCTCGTAGAGTTTGGCCAAGCGGTTCAAAAGTTACGTCGATTTTCGCTTTGAAACCCGAGAGGTTTTTGCTCGCTCCAGACAATCTGATGAACCGGGCTTAACATCGTGGTTGTATCGGATCTGCGGTACAACCGCCATTTGCTCATGGGTTGTATCGATCAGGTACAACCGCCGCTTGCCCGTGGTTGTACCGATTGTCCCGATTTCTTCTGCTCTTCCTCGCTTTTGTTTGTTTGAGCTTTGGGGTGAGGAGTGGATTCAACATAAGACTTCCTCTCGGCTTAATCATTGATCTTCATAGCTCTCATAGCTATTGGAGTAATTTACAAGTTGAATCCATTCTTTGCGAAAAGATTAGGTGCTCCTATTCACCCCCTCTAGTCGCCTTCCGGTCCTTCAATTGGTATCGAGCCTGTTAGCTCTTTTCAATAGATCTTAACCGGTCTCAAGAGCCGTGGCGATGGACAAGTACTCACCAAGCCGCCTGCTGATGGCATCGATTACCCCTTCCGAAGAGCCGAATGGAGACATACATCCAGCCTGGGGTATGCCATCCGCGAAAGGTCAAGGTTCGATTCATTGTTCTCGCCGATGAGAACATCAATGCCGGAACATGGCGATGTTGAGGCAAATGCAAAGGCTAGGAACATCATCATCCGTGGTTTGAGTCGAGTGAGTTTGACCGATATCTCACCCGTCAGACGCCTATGATATCCGGGTGACCTCGACGATACCATGAGGGCACCACCCTGATCAAGACGGTTCGACAGACCAGCCTCAAACGAGAATACAACAAATTTGAGATGCTTGGCGGTGAGTCCCTAGATGAGTGCTTCGACGCCACAAGATCTTGAGCAACCTCCGAGCGGTCGGTCTCACATACCCCGACTCGACAACGCCGTCGATACTTACGTGACTCGACCTGCGGTGTGGGAGATGAAAGTGACCACCATCAAAGACACGACAGCACTCGACCTTGACTCTTGATGCGCCAGACTCACGCTCAAGACTCACGAGATTGACGTTGTCTCGTGAGGTCAAGTCACGATCGATGGCCCCGTCACCGATCCCGCTCAACTTCCGGTCTCTCTTCGAGTCCTCTTGCAATTTCTCCTTGTCGCTTCTCGTGACATAACCGATGATCGCTAGAGCACTTATGGATGAGCAGCTTGCCCTCCTTGCTCGTAGATTCTCCCACGCTACAAAGGGAGGAGGGACAAAGAGAGGAGGACCCGTGATTTGCTTCGAGTGTGGTGGCCCCAACCACATCCGAGCGAACCGCCTCAAGCCGAGAAGGGCAAGAACGACTACTACGGTTCGGCAAGAACGACTACACCGACAAGAACTGCAACAAGAAGCCTCCACTCGACGCCCAAAGAAGAAGAAGTTCCGCAACTTTGGCAAAGCCAAGAAGCTCTTCCACCAAGGCCTCACCGCCTCGACGACCTCGACCTCGGCGAGGTGGAGGGATGGAGCGACGATGACGGACGGGTGACCAAGAGCCCAAGGATGGCAGCGACGACTTCTCCCAAGATGTGCTTCATGGCCCTCAAGGGCGAACTTCACGACAATGAGTCAGATCCGACACTGACGAGGTAGATCCCACCTCTGAACAGCTCAATCATGCTTTTCTCAAGCTAGAGGTTTTCATGCTAAAGCTAAGGCTAGGTGTGCCGAGTTAGAGAAGGAAATAGATAGACTGTCACTAGAGATTATTGCTCTTACATCCGCTTCCTTCTAGTGATGATTGTGATACATGCTCGCTTTGTCGGTTGATATGGAGAAGTTAAGGACCTCACATGATAGTGTGTCCTCCAAACTTGATAGTGTTAAGGTGGAGAATGTTAGTCCGCTTCTTTGAGTTAGAGTTGAGTAGAATGGTTGTACCCTACTTATTACTTGATAAGACTACTTCTCCCACCTCATGTGAGGGTAAGGACATTGCTGCTAGAGGATCTTATGCCATGCTCCTTGATCTGCCCGAGTCTTGTGAAAATTGCAATAACTTGAAGATGAACTTAAAACGGGCAGATCATAAAATTGCTGAACTACAAGCTTTTTTACTTGAGCCGATTGTTTCATGCTTAAACTGTCCTAAGTTAACTGCTGAACTTGAAGCTGTCTCCAAACAGTTTCAAGATATGATTGATCATGAAAGGAAGTTGGCTAAGTTTGCTTCTAAGGACCCTGTTAGCTCACCATGCATTAAGTGTAACAAACTAAAATCTGACTTGATTGCTTTGGATGAGAAATGTGAAGCTAACTAAGGACCTTCTAGAGAAGCCACATTGTGTTTGCAATATGATTGTGGAGAAGGGGGAGAAGCCCCAGGGTAAGGATGAGACGCTTAGCAACGTGAACCAACTGGCTAGCAGTAGGACTGTTCCTTCAGAGTCGGCTGTGCTCGCACAAGCCATTCTTTCCTCTCCTGCTTCTGGTTCTTCTTTTGCTCCCTTACCTTCTGCTGTCTCTTCTTCCCCCGCTCTTCTTGCACTTCTCTCTTTCGGAGTGTCGCACCTTATGAACACTCTCGAGAGATTTGTAGGAGGCAAGAAGAAGCTCAATCTTATTCTAGACCAATCTAAGATCTGCAGATTTAATCAGGGTCTAGGATATGACTTCTTTGAGGGCATGAGGAAGCATCCACCTGCCGTGCTCGCACTCCATAGCACCGTGTGTGATCGAGATTGAGCCAGTGACCGAGAAAGTCCATTTCAAGTCGTGGGCTATGTCCAAGGGATTTGACAAGAAGGTAATTTCACATGTCGCTTCTACCTCTCGTAAGGTGAAGTATCACCGCACCTTCGCCGGAAGGATGGACACACAATGATCGATGCTTCAGCGCGCCAAGATCGTATGTAGAGACCATGTTGAGTCTCTTAGGCGCATTCGTGGTCGGCCCTGCACCTTGAGTGCACCTAAGACCAACACGAGGTCTAGGCTTGTTTCTTCCGATGGGTTTGTGCAAGATCGAGGACTTGGTTTTTCCGAAGTTTTACGTTTTCGCCTCATGTCGCTTTCACCGTGACTTCCGCCGCCCCGAGGGTAGATCTCGCTTTCCCCATCGAGATAGCTACTCGCGGCGTGTTCAAGATGTTGCGTGTGCTCGACTCGCTTCCTTCAGAGCACCGGACCCAAAGAACACCTTCGGGTCTACTCTTAGACCTTCGCTTGAGTTACAGAGAGCGAGGGTAGATAGACGCTACCGTGCTTGACTACTTCATCCGCCGACGTGTTATTCAAGATTGGGTGCCAAAATCATTGTTGGTTTATCCCAAGATCGAGACTTCACTCACCGCTTGACTCAGTTCGCGGGTAGGGAAGGAGAAGGTTTGGCTTGTAGACTCCGGTTGTTCTCGCTATATGACCGAGACTCCGCTGGTTCTCCTCCTTGCCCGTGCTCCAGTGATGAGACGATCACCTTCGAGATGCTTCATCCGGGCGTCATCGCCAAAGGTATCAGGCGATTAATGATTCTTTCATTTTGAAAGACGTTGCCTTGGTTAGTAAGTCGCAAAGACAATTTGCTTTCTCGCTTCTCACCTTATCGATGACAGCTTTTGGTGAGCTTCAAGAAAAATGCTTGTAAAATTCTTGATTCTTCTGTAGTTTGGTTTATGGATTTCGTTATGGGAGGATCTTTCGTGCTGATTTTTCTCGAGTCTTCCGCGATCCTCTCGTGTGTTTAGTTGCTTCGAGTCCCGCGACCGCCCTTCTCGCATAGGAGACTTGGTCATATTGATTTGACCATTTGACCCGAAAGTTAGCGCCACGATCTCATTCGTGGTTTGCCAAACTCAAGATGGTCAAAGATCTTGTTTGCTCTCCATGCCGCAGACGGCAAGATGGTTGCCGCTTCTCATCCTCCGTCCACAAGCATTATGACCGATGCACTGACAAATTGCTCCACATGGATACAGATGGGACCAAATGAGTGCAATCAACAGGAGGGAAGTGGTATGTGCTTGTCGTGGTCGATGACTTCTCGAGGTACTCTTGGTGTTTTTCTTAGCCTCAAGGATGAGACGCTTCGCATTTCCGAGGCCTTTTGGTAGGCTTTCCTAGAGCTCCTGTGTGCCTTACGAGCAATCCGCAGTGACAATGGCACGGAGTTCAAGAATTCCTACTTTGAGAGTTTCGTGGTGAGACAGTGTAGAGCACCGCCTCTTCTCCATACGCCCTCGTGAAATGGCGTTGTGGAGAGGAAGAACCGCACCTTGGTCGAGATGGCGGTGACGATGCTTGATGAGTACTCTACACCGCTGAAGTTTTGGGTCAAGCTATAGCCACCGCGCCATGTCTCAAATCGAAGTTTTTCTTCGCACACTTGCATCGCACTTCTTATGAGTCGAGATATGGGCGAAAGCCTAGCGCCTCTCATTTTCGTGTGTTTGGTTGCAAGTGCTTTATTTTGAAGTCCGGGAACCTAGATAAGTTCGAGTCACGCCTCGTGACGGTATCTTTCTAGGCTACTCGACTTCTTCGCGGGCTTATCGGGTTTGGAATCGCGAGTCTAGTAAAATGGTAGAGACTCGTGAGGTGACCTTCGATGAGGCCACCGGGACTAGGCCTCGATATCTCGTGTTCGTTAGAGCAATCCGAGACCATCTTCGTGGATGACGAGGACGAAGGAGACGATGGTTGTCTACTCCGATCCCGCCCTCACCCACTCCTTGAGGTACCATCTTCCACCGCACTCGAGGTGATCACCCTGCCTTACGCTTCTTCCGAGTTAGTGGCCTGCTCCTACCTCGTCACCATGAGGTAGAGGCCACTTCTTCATCTCTCCCAGACCTCCTAGACACATCCGTAAAGCTCATCCTTCGAGCGGATCATTGAGACCTCTTCGAGCGTGTTACCCGCTCAAAATCGCTTATCTCAATTCTGCTCCATTCTCGCCTTCATTGCCTCCTTTGAGCCCAAAGATGTTTCTCATGCCTTATCCGATGAGTCATGGGTCAATGCCATGCATGAGGAGCTAGAAAATTTCGAGAGGAACAAGGTCCGTCGCTTGTCGAGCCCCGCGAGGTCACAATATTATTGGGACTAAGTGGGTGTTCAAGAACAAGCAGAGCGAGGATGGAGTGGTTATCCAAACAAGGCTAGATTGGTTGCTCGGGGTTTTCCTGTGTTGAGGGTCTAGATTTCGAGGAAACCTTTGCCCTCAGAGCTAGACTTGAAGCCATTAGAATCTCGCTTGCCTTTGCACCTTCTAGAGGATTCAAGCTTTACCAGATGGACGCCAAGAGTGCCTTTCTCAATGGCCTTATTGAGGAAGAGGTCTACGTCCGCCTCTCCGGTTTCGAGAACCCCAAATACCCAAACCATGTCTTCAAGCTTTTCAAAGCATTGTATGGACTTAAGCAGCCCCTGTGGCTTGGTATGAGAGGCTTAAGTCCTACTTGTTAAGTCATGGTTTTGAGATGGGTAAAGTTGACAAGACCTTGTTCATCCGCCAAGATGGCATCGCCTCTTCCGCTCGCCCAGATCTATGTCGATGACATTATCTTTGGCGGCTCTTCCCATACTGTTTCCCGGTTCTCGATGTCATGAGCACCGAGTTTGAGATGAGTATGATGGGTGAGTTGACCTTCTTCCTTGGCTTCCAAATTAAGCGCCTCTGAGGGTACATTTCTTCATCGGGAAAGTACACTCGTGACCTCCCAAGCGCTCGACATGAGTGATGGTAAGCCTGTGTCGACTCCCATGGCTTCTACAACCTATCTTGACCTGATGAGGATGGCGAGCCGCTTGATCAAAAGGAGTTTCGCAAGATGATTGGCTCCCTCTTGTACCTCAACGCCTCGAGACCGGACATACATTTCTCGTGTGTTTGTGCGCTGCTTTGCTTCTCCTCGCTTTCACCGCCAAAGCGGTGAAGCGCATCTTCGGCACCGCGAGCTACCATTGACTATGGTATCCGTACTCTTCTTCATCCCGCCTTTCCTTGAGAGCCTTCTGATGCGCACTTCACCGGTCAGAGGATAGATAGGAAGAGCACTTCGCACCGCCAATTTCTTGGCACTTCTCTTGTTTCTGGTCTTCGAGGAAGCAATCCGGTTGCACACCCACCGCAGAGGCCGAGTATGTTGTCGCACGATTCTTGTCAGAGCCAAGTGCTCGATGGCTTCGACCTGCGGGACTTTGGGTTAGTTATCGATAGTGTTCCACTCTTTGTGATAACACTTCGCGATTAACATTGCCAAGAACCCAAGGCAAGATTCCCTACCAAGCACATCGATATCCGGTTCCACTTCCTTAGAGACCATGTAGAGAAGGGCGATATAGTGCTTCAGCCAGGAGAGTGACCACCAGCTATGACATTTTTACCAAGCCTTTGATAGTTCGAGGTTTTCACTGCTGGGAGAGCTTGGGGTGGTTTGTCCTTATGGACTGTGAGTGAGGGGAGCTTTGTGCTTTATCGCTTACTATTTTGATTATGCTTCGTCTCATTTCATCGCATTGCATTTTATGGGTGCATTGGGGTTTAGTCCTTCTAGCATAAATTAGAGTGATCTTCTCGACTAGTTGTTTAGACTCCTTGCTCTTTCTTGTGACCTAGGGTTCTCGCTCATTAGTCGCTTCTCTTCTCTCACTAGGTTGAGCCCACTCACCGCTTTCAGTTCTAGCAAGGGCCGGGCCGCCTTGGGTAGACATGGTACGTGTTTGCTCCTAGTAAGGTAGATTACCGGCCTAATAGTCCTAGTGTCATATGGGGTAGATGAGAGTCAGTCTAAGCCATAGTTGCCTCTATATCTTATCTATGCTTTAAGGACTGCCTACTTGCTGTTTTCTTTGCCAGCTTCTCGATTTATTGTTTTGGTTCAAGGGGAGTTCATTTGGGAGCTTCTGGAGCTTAATTTTGACATAACTCAACTTGAACTAACAGTTGCATCTATTGTTGAGGGGGAGCTGGATCTTCTGCATTTCTAGCATTCTGCATTGTAATATAACTACATTGAGCCTTGATTATTATCCTGCTATGACATGTTTACAATGCTTTACACCTTGCCATGACTTGTGCTTATTTGCTAGATTTATCATGACTTCATATGTGTAGCCTAGCTTTTGCCATTATAAGTTAATTAAAATTGCTCAACTTAAACTAAAACTTGTCGTCTTAGCACTCGAGATTAGTCTTTCTCGAGCTATCCTTTATGATTCATGGCATGTCAAATAGGTCGGGTAGAGTGATGAATCTATATTGAGCCTTAGAAAGAGCTGTTTTAGTCTCTTGATGATGCATGAGTTAGTACAACTTGTTAAAAAAAAGATCTCTTTGTGCGAAAAACCGATCTCACCAATTCTCTCCTATGAGACGGCTTGCCATTGCACTTGGCATGAACTTAGGGGAGTTTTGGGTGACCTAGACTATCTTCTTAAGCTTCTCGCTTGAGTAGTCGATAAGGCTTGAGACCTAGCACATGATAAAACAAAATCTGGTTGGAAACCACCATGAATTTCAAAAGAAAATATGTGTTCAATGTGCTTAAAGCCACAGAAAGTATCAAGTTCTTTAACCAATGTTTCAATCTTGAGCATAGCACTCTATTTGGTCTCAATTTAAGCTTCTTAGTTCCGCTTAGCTTATTGACATGGCCTGCATCATCCTTGGATATCTCTAGCGAGACTTTGCTCATTGATGACTTGACTTGCTCACATAATGTACCTCATTTTCAGATTGTCATCTATGTGTTCTAGCTAGCTTATACATATCTTGTCATGATCTAGCTAGCCTTTTATTGAGTTATGGCTTGGTGTACATTATGGTCATATTGGATAATTCTCATGGCTCTAACTGCTAAGAATAATCAAACTTCAGCCTTTTCATCCATTAACATGTCATATTCTCTCTATTGCATCTTGATGCGTTTATTGCCAAAAGGGGGAGAATAGAGAAGAAAAAGTCTGTTGGGAACAGTTTAGAGCTTTGAGATCAATTTGCTCTTTCAGTTGTTGCTCTAGCGCTCCTTCTGTCGACATGGTCATTAGCTTCATTTCATTTCTTGACCATGTTGGATTTTTCAAACTCAAACTCTTCTTAAAGCTTTTTCTCGAGTTTGTCAATATTCTCATCAAGGGGAGATTGAGAGACCTTGTGGTCGTGGTTCCATGAGAGTGATGAGTATTTGACAAGGGTTTGGCCAATGAGTTTGGTTTGTGTGGTCGGACCATGTCGCTGCGCGGTTCACGCTTTTCGTGAAGTCTTTCAATTGCCGTCGATAATAATCGGATCGTCCGGCAGTGTTATGGGCGGTACGACCACAGGCGGTTGTAAATTGATTGGTAAATGGCGGTTGAAGAATTCCGAGAAGTTGTTTTTTTCGAGTTCGTTTTCATTGAAATCGGATCAACCGCAGTATTGAGCCAGACGACCGAGTGCGTTGATCCGCCGTAACATGGCGGTTGTAAATTGATTATATTGTGAGGTTCGCCATTTTGGTGATTTGAGTTTTGGGATAGGTCATATCCATGTGTTCATGCATATGTGTTGCATATTGCATGTTTGAGCTAACGTTGGGTCAAGTTGTGAAGAACTTGTTCCCGGTTTTGTGTTTCTTTGTCTGTGTGGCTGCAGGACGTCGAGTGGAGTCGTGGCGAGACACGGTGGACCGGACTAGGTGCAGGTGGCACTGAGGTCGGAACGGTCGGGATGTGTCGAAGACGACGTGGACTCGAGGTGGTTGCGAGGCGTGCGAGACGAGGAGCGCGAAGCTTCCTGAAGGGCGCGGGAGGGGCGAACGGGAATTTCGCAAGGTCGCATGCGGAGCGGCTCGCTTGGTTTTAGTGGGCGTAACGGGGTGGAGACCCGTTAGCCATGGGCTATAAATAGGATGGAGGGGGTGCTGCTCAAATCTGAGCACTCCAAGGGTTTTTAGGGTTTCCTTTAGTCAAAATAGGCTTTAGAGAGTTTGTTTTGCTTTAGGCTTTAGTTGTTGAGAGTTGTTCCCTGCTTGTCCCCTTCTTCTTCTTCAAGATGGCTGAGTGTTCTTGAGTTTTGAGAGTGGGACAGGATGAGTTGAATGCTTGTAATCATTCCTCTTGTTTCAATGTCCATGCGTATGGGGATGTATTTATTTGTATTTCGCTCTTGATTCAAGAAATGAAAATCTGAAGTTTGCATTCCTCGTTTTATTTTTCCTTCGATTCTCTCTCGTGATGGACTTGTGAGTTTTTCTTTTTCTTGTTGGTTCTTGCTAGTGAGCTGCAAAATGGATTGCTCTATGTTGGGATAGTGCCCCAAGATCATTTGATCGAATTTTCCAAGAGCTAATCTTGTTAAATCTCAGATTTCACTTTTTGGCATCCTCTGTTCTTCATTTCCTCTTCTAGGGTTTTTGATGAAATTCTTGATTTCCTTGAGGATTTGGCCTAAGACTCATGCTAGCATGTCCTGAGGTTATTACTAACCTTCTTGCAAAATCTCATGAGCCAAGGTTGAGAGATTGTGGAGCATTTCGGTTTTTGCCCGGTTTTGCATCCTTCTTCGTTCAAATGCAAGAAGATAGGAACTTTGGAATGGATCTCTGAAATATTTGTTTGGAATAGGTTCCTAGTGTCTTTAGGGAGGTGTGGTTCAAATCTCGTAGAGTTTGGCCAAGCGGTTCAAAAGTTACGCCGATTTTCGCTTTGAAACCCGAGAGGTTTTTGCTCGCTCCAGACAATCGGATGAACCGGCTTAACACCGTGGTTGTACGATCGCGGTACAACCGCCATTTGCTCATGGGTTGTAGCCGATCATGGTACAACCGCCGCTTGCTCGTGGTTGTACCGATTGTCCCGATTTCTTCTGCTCTTCCTCGCTTTTGTTTCTCGAGCTTTGGGGTGAGGAGTGGATTCAACATAAGACTTCCTCTCGGCTTAATCATTGATCTTCATAGCTCTCATAGCTATTGGAGTAATTTACAAGTTGAATCCATTCTTTGCGAAAAAGATTAGGTGCTCCTATTCACCCCCCCCTCTAGTCGCCTTTCCGGTCCTTCACTTCTACTCGCTTGAGGGTATCCGGTCCGAAGACATAACCTTCTCCTGACTCTGACCAATGCAGAGGAGTTCTACATTTTCTGCCATAGAGTGCTTCAAAAGGTTATATCTTTAGACTTGATTGAAAACTATTGTTGTAGGCGAACTCTGCATACAGTAGATATTTTTCCCAATCTACTGTAAATTCCAAGGAACAAGCTCGAAGCATGTCCTCCAGAATCTGATTTACTCTCTCCGTCTGACCATCGGTCTGAGGATGATATGCGGTGCTAAAAGCAAGGTGTGTTCCAAATGTCATGCAAACTATCCCAGAAATGCGAGGTGAACCTCGATCCGAGACTATCCTCTTGGGTACTTCATGTAGGCACACAATATGAGCTAGATATAACTCAACCAATTTGTCTCCCGTGTAGTTCGTCTTTACTGGAATGAAATGGTCAACCTTTGTTAATATGTCAACTATGACCCATATCGAATCACATCCAGACTTGGTTCTTGGCAGACCTGCAATGAAATCCATTCTAATTTCTTCCCATTTTCATTGAGGGATTTAAAGTGGTTGAAGCAATACTATGGGTCTCTAATGTTCGGTTTTGATTTGCTGGCACACATCGCAACAAGTTACAAACTCTGCGATGTCTCTTTTCGTCCGCGGCCACCAATACAAAATCTTCATGTCTTGATACATCTTGGTGCTGCCTGGGTGCAGTGTGTAAGCCGAGCTATGTGCTTCTTTCAGTAACAAATCCTTGAGGTCCTTCTGGTGAGGAACAAAGAGATATTTCTCATACCATAAGATTCTTTGTGGATCTTCAATCATCTTGGGGGCTTTTCCTTTGGATATACTTCAGGGTGTCCTTCTTGAGCAATCTTGATTTTCTCTTCTAAAGTTGGATATACTTCCACAGCGGCGATGGTGCCTTGCTCTAATATCCCAAGGTTGAGTGCCTCAAATTCCTTGTGCAGCTCAGGTTGGTGTTCTTGAATCATGACATTATTACAATAGGATTTACGGCTTAATGCATCAGCTACTACATTGGCCTTTTCTAGGATGGTAGTGAATATCCAAATTGTAGTCTTTAATAAGCTCTAGACATCTTCTTTGTTAGAGGTTGAGATCCGTTTGGGTGAAAATGTACTTGAGACTTTTGTGGTCTGTATAGATATTACAATGATTTCCAATCAACTAATGTCGCCAAATCTTTAGGGTATGCATTTCTACTGCTAGCTCCAAGTCATGGGTTGGATAGTTCTCTTCATGGGGACGGAGTTGTCTTGATGCATAAGCTACAACTTTTCCTCCTTGCATAAGTACGCAACTAAGACCTTGGCGTGAAACATCACAATAGACTTCAAAGTCCTGATGTATGTTTGGTAGGATTAACACTAGTGCAGAGGTTAATTTCTTCTTCAAATCTTGAAAACTATTTTCACAAGTTTCTGTCCATTCATACTTCTTTTCCTTTTTAAGCAGATAGGTCATTGGCCTGGACAGTTTGGAGAATCCTTCAAGGAAGCATCAGTAGTATCCGGCCAAGACGAGGAAACTACACACTTTAGTCACTGAGGTAGGCTTCTTCCAATCCAATACAACTTCTACGTTGGATGGATCCACTACGAAACCTCTAGGAGATACAATCTGTCCGAGGAAACTAATCTCGTGAAGCCAAAATTCACATTTGTTGTACTTGGTATAAAGCTGATACCCTTTAATATTTTCTAGAACCAAACGCAGATGTTTAGAGTGTTTTGCAATGGTCTTAGAGTTAATTAGGATGTCGTCTACGAACACGATAACAAACTTGTCCAAATATTCCATGAATACCTTGTTCATGATGTTCATGAAGTAGGCCAATGCATTGCTCAAGCCAAACGACATAACTGTGAACTCAATAGGCCATACCAGGTGGTAAAAGCTATCTTGGAGATATCTTTATTTCTGATCTTATGCTAATGGTATCCTGACCTCAGGTCTATCTTGGAGAAAACTACTGCTCCTGACAATTGATCGAACAGATCATCGATGCGGGTAAGGGATACTTGCTCTTGATAGTCACCTCATTGAGGGCTCTGTAATCAACACACAATATGGCGGTGTCATCCTTCTTCCTCACAAAGAGTACTGACGAATCCTAGGGGGATGAGCTAGATCTAATAAATCCTTTATCTAGTAGGTCCTCAAGCTTGGTTTTAAGTTCTTCAAGCTCATCAACGGCCATCCTATATGGTCTCTTGGCAATTAGGGTTGTCCTTGGTTTTAAGTTGATCACAAACTCAACATCTCTTTCTGGTGGCATACCCAGGCAATTCTTTCAGGAAGATCTATGGATAAGTTTGGACTACAAGTGTTGTCTCTAGGGACAACTCTTGAAGGTGGTGGATTGATCGATCCAGAGGAGAGGAACGATCCACACCAACCCTAATTGTGGTTCTCGGGCTCTTTGTGAGTACCACTTTTCTATTGGCATAATCTATTAGTCCATGATATCCGGCCAACCAATCTATCCCTTAGATGATGTCCAGAGTTTGAGATTTCAGCACTAGGAGGTTTGCTAGGAATCCAGAATTTTTCAAAGCAATCTCTACTCTGGGACTTACTAAGGTAGCAAACAACGGTCCCCTGGGTGAACTTAGTACCACGGGTTTCTTTAACTTATAGGTTGGCAACTTAAACCTTTCAACAAACTTTCTTGAAATAAAATAATGCGAAGTTCCAGAATCGAACAAAACTTGTGCAGGTACTGAATTAACAGAGAACGCACCCAGTAGCACTCTTGTGGCTTCCTGAGCTTCCTCGACTGTGACATGATTCACACGGTCGTGGTTCGGTGTCTGGGTAGACCTTGATGCCTGAGAAGTCTGATGACTCTTGCTTTGATTTGGCACCTGGCCTTGAGTTGGTGGAGCTCCTGAGTTGAACTTCGCGGCAGGGTTCTGGCGTTGAGGGCATCGTTGGCGAAGTGTCCCTTCTCCCCGCAGTGAAAGCAATGAAGGTTAGCTGTTGGGTTTACT
Source organism: Hsuehochloa calcarea (assembly GCA_036346395.1). Classification (NCBI taxonomy): domain Eukaryota; kingdom Viridiplantae; phylum Streptophyta; class Magnoliopsida; order Poales; family Poaceae; genus Hsuehochloa; species Hsuehochloa calcarea. The sequence continues at coordinate 19,694,415 of CM070603.1, read as the reverse complement.
GTTGCAGGCTGTCCGGCAGGGTGAAGACTTCGGAAACTATTCCCATTGGGACGCAGGGCTTGAGCTTGGGTCTTTTGTGGCAAAGTTACAAATGGTCTGAACGATGAGCTACCATGGAAGGTTGACTTCTGGGGAAAGTTACCTTGTGGCTTATGGAATGCCATCTTCCTCTTGCGGTTGGCTTCAACTATCTACTTCTCATTCTCCAAGATAAGGACTTTGTTGACTAGTTGGTGAAAGCTAGGGAAATCCTAAATGATCAGTTGACCTCTCATGTCCTTACGCATCCCTTCTAGGAAACAGTCGATCTTTTCCTCTTCGTCAGCTACATCACTGGGAGAGTAGCGGGTGAGCTGGTTGAACTTAGTAAGGCACTCATTAACTGACATGTGACCCTGCTTCAAAGATCTGAATTCATTCTTTTTCAACCTCATGGTACTAGCGGGCACAAAGTTAGTTCTGAAAGCAGCCTTGAATTCAGCCCAAGGAATTGACTGCCTCGCGGGTTCAATCTCATCTAACTGCACTTCAGCAATCTCTTCTGCAACGGCGGGGTCTTGCTGATTCTCAGCCTCAGGTGCTGCTTCTTCTGCTGATTCTTCATTGGCTACTGGCCTTTCACGACTTTGGGCAGTGAGATAGTTCTCTCACCAAGCAGCGACGGTTCCTTTTAGGTGATGTGTAACACCCTGGCTATTCGAAAGCCAATATGTCACTTAAATAATCTAACATACAACTATTTAGCGGAAGAATTTAAACAATATCTCATCTAATGAAATAAAGAGATCAACATATAATAGAACAAATGCAGGAATATAGTCTGAATCCAACGACAATTCACAAAATCCAACTATTCAAGTTTAATGAATCCACTAAGATGATTATATCGAAGGAGTAATCAAGGATCACCAGCAGTTATTTAATCATCCTTAACATAGAGAAATATATCATCCAACATCTAACTCTATTTATTACAGTTCATCACTTAACAAATGATAGACAAGAAGCAAATCATATTATTAAATCTTGAATATGGTGAAGTGAATGAATAGTGCATGTCTACTCCCTTCCAAATGCCATCATCAACGATCACCTAAAATAAACAACAAAGGCAAGAATGAGTCCGAGACTCAGCAAGTACAGAGAATAATATGAACTACACTGAACATGAACAATACATTATCATTAAGAATATGAACATAGAACTGACAGGAACATATGAATGAATGGAATGAATGAACTACACTTATTCTTATACCGGTATAGCTAGTGACACACCCGTCGGTGTTCACTTAGGCCCGCATTTAACAAAATGCATGTATCCAAGGCCCGTATGAAGAACGTTTCATACGAAGATCCAAATCTGCCCACATTGGAATGGTGGGTCTTACGTGTCCATACTGGAATTGATGGGTCTTTATTTTCCACTCCCGTGGATGAAACATGAACAAATGAATGAATGGAATGAAACATGAATAATGAAAGACATCTTCTCTTTCAACATGGATTAACGGATATGAAAGGAACATGAAGCATTGAATGTAATCGTGGATCATAGAAATAACAGTATGAACACAAGCACTCATCATTCATCAACATAAAGGATTACAATGTACTTGCCTTCCGCTCTACAAAGCGTTATGAGGCAAGACGAAGCTGCTACACTCAAAATTTCCCTCCTACACAAATTAAATATATTTGAATGAGGAACCACGTGAACAGGACCTCGCTCGAACCATCTAATCGCAACATCCTAACCCAAGGATCACAAAGTCGTTCTACTCACATAAACCAATATTCTAACAGGACTACAATCTAGACAGCAAGTACAAAATAAATCATAACTAATGATCTGAGACTCGAAATGGAGTGCTCTCAGATCCTATGGAAAGATAACGAATATATCTACAAAAGTCTAGTTGGCAAGATCTACCAATCCGGCTAAAAGAATGTTCTAACAGATAGATGAAAGTATAAGACAGATTCTGTCTAGACGAAAAAACAGCACTAAAGAACAGATCACAACTTTTAATCTACAACTCCGATTAGGGTGTTCTTTATTATTATAGAAATGTTATAAATTTCTACAGTAACCTAGTTGGGTGGAAACCCTGAATCTGCCATTATCTTAATCATATTTTAAAAGACAACTTGACAGTTCATTCTGATCAGGAATTCAGGACAGCAGTACCTAAATCATCATATCTATTACTAAGAAACTCGGAACGGAGTGATCCTAGACTCTCTGGAAACATGACAAAACCATCTACAATAACCTAGTTGGCAAGGTCCTCTTATTCGGCCTTCTAATAAATCTAATGATCAGGTGAAGTTTCTGTTCCTTCAATCTGCAATCAGAAATGCAGCGGTAGTATAAACTCCATAACTTTTGATTGACAAAACTAAAAATCGTGTTCTTTACCAATATAGAAAGCTTACTAGATTTCCTACAAAATTAGTGTTGGGTGAACTTTCTGATTCGGTTTGTAATTAAGTCATATTTGCTAGATAAGATAACTGCTAATTCTCGTCAGCCCTTCTGGACAGTCGCAAAGAATCTATCATAACTTCTAAACCGTAACCCCAAATCGAGTGATCCTATCTCCTGATTTGGAATTTAACTCGACGCAATCTGATGATCAAACCGAGGGTAGAAATCTGACCTGATTGGCGCTCTGGATGGTAGCAACGAGGATGCGCCAATGGGAGGTTATCTCGCTGGGAAAAAATGCGGAACCAACGGGAAAGATGACCTTGGGGAGGGGCTGCGCTAGGGGAGGAAGGGGAGAGGAGGGGTGGCTGTTGGGTGGAGGAGTGGGGGCTTGGGGGAGGGGAAAGAGTTTGGCCTAGGGCTAAAGAGGGGGCATGGGCTTGGGCCTTGGGGTGCCTCTCCCCTTCTTGGCCCACACATGGCCGGCCACTAGGCTGCTCTAGCCTGGGTCGGAGGCCCAGGTTCCAAAATTCCCCCAAAATCCTTGATTTTTTAATTAATTCCCTCACCCGATTAATATTCTCTCTAATCGATATTCGGGGTATTACATGATGGGTGGCAAAGTCCACCTTATCCTCCTCTGAGCATCGGGCGAGACGAAGTTTCTTCTTAGTATCTCTGAGCCAATCTTCAGATTCCAGGGGTTCATTTGCTACAACGAAGGTGAGGGGTCTTGTCCTGAGGAAGTCTGCCGACTTCGACTGGTGGCTAGCTGGTCTTGACTGCTGACTAGCAAGCAAGGCTTAGAGAATCTGCGTCTGCTGAAACCTGACTTGTGCCATTGATGGGTTTGCCGGCGGTGGGGGAGGTAGATCTTGACCACGACCATGGCCATGACCTCTTCCTTGGCCTGCCGTAAAGGCACCACGCCTTGGGGTGGCTGCAAAGGCACCACGTCTTGGGGCGGCTGCTCTCTTGGGTGCCATCTGAAGAAACAACTCACCTTAGAACTAGAGAACATATATGAGGGTGTACTAGCCCTTTAGAGCACACACATAAGAACTTCAACAAACGAGGAAGGCGAAATAAGTACAATACAATGCCTAGAATGACTGCATCATAATACGAGGGTTACATGTTACATGACTCCTTAAACATAGTATATAGGCTATGCTAAGCCACGAAGAGAGTACAAACCACAATGCCTACAAAATTAGGAAAAATGGGGAGTGCTTGCAACACAAAAGACTACCTAGCAAGCACTGCTAACTAACTTAGTCTAGCCTAACTACTCCAACACAACGATGAAGACCTCAGGGTCGGACTCTCCTTCTTGGAGTGGTAGAATGTAGTAGAAGGACGATTCCAGCAGAACATCTTCATGCATCTGGCTCAGGTGGTGCAGGTGAAGCGTGCTGCATTTTGGACTGCTTCATCACAATTACTCTTGGGATGCTTAGCTCTGAAGGTGTGAGCGATGAACTCGCCCTCTTTGGCATAGAGATAAACCTCCATGGCCCATGACTCTTGGTCCAACATCTGGGTCTTTCGGCCTCTAAAGATAGGTTTGTGGTGGTAGCTCAGAGCTGCTTGAGTTGGTGAAGGATATCCATGAAATCGTCTGTGTTTTCTCCATGAGAGAGAAGTCCCACAATCCATTGGATGACAGGGCAGTCATCTAAAATTTTGAAACAAGAGAAGGTCAGTAAACTCAATGAAGGTAGAGATAAGTTTACAACCAAGAGTGATGAGTAAAAGCAAATAAGTACACTATATTTTGGGCAAAACTTTTCAATGCTTTTGCAAATAAGACCCAAGTCCCTAGGCACGCACAGTCTAACTAAGGCTCCTACAGTCGTATGCTCTGATACAAGCACTGTCAGACTCAGATTTCACAATTTCAAATCCTCTGTGAAAACACTGTACTACTTCTTGGATTAGTAGATAGCATTCATAGATACATCACTGAATTATTTCATGCACAATGTAAACTAAACCAAAATATATATTATAGACATCAGAGTGACATAGACCGCATCAGGTCGAGTTTTACACTAAGGGCCGAACATGCCAAATGATTACATTACAAAGGTAGCAAAGCGGCAGCGGAAGCAAAAGGGTAGAGCGCATCTCTCCATAGGCAAGCGACTGGGCAAGCGACTGGGGAAACCTGTGTCATCCAATATTAACCAAATACTTGGAAAATATTGGATGCACGCAAGCACCAACGGTGTCAGCTAGATTGAGGCGAGACTCAGACTAGACGAACTACACTACTCTTCGTCATCTCTAGGGCCTCAAACTTCGGGATCCTTGTAGTATGCATAGTTTCCATGAGTTCCTGTTCAGAGAGTTTGGGGGAAAGAGCGAGGATGAGCACAACTTCCATACTCACGAGCCAACACACAGAATGCAGTAATAATACATGCAAGACTTCGATAAGGATGGCTCGGGTTCTTTTATTTGCTTAAAGTAGCATTCTCAACTATAGTATTTAAAATTTCCTATGACTTATCAGTTTGACCAAATCACATTTTATTAAAGAGAATAATTATGCAATATTTAATAACAGTGAAGGTTACCTCCACCTTATGCTTATTTTGGTTATGGTTACATCCACCATTACTAACACCACTGAGTACGACGACCCAGGAAAAACCAAAACAGGGTTACACCAGCCCGACCAATATTTCATCCCATACACAAGATTTTATAAATAGAACTAACGCAAGTTAAGTTTCCATGTTCGCCTTTGACAGTAGGCACGACTGTTTAAACAGTTTAGACTCTACAGAGATTATACACTGTACCCAAGGAGACAATCATACTCATTGCCCCACATGATTCCATGGTCATGTGGTTAAGCGATGGTCACAATAACCTTTCAAATTATATCGCCCATCTGGGTCGCTCCCACTTGTGGTGGGCTCCATAAGTTGTGCGGGATTTTCACCGCAGACGACGCTAACGTAGATAGACCACAACTTCCACAATGTCTAGCTCAGCTAGCAAATTCACCCTCCCTTGGTGTCCCATTCAAGTTTAACCATACCCAACGCTTGCACGACTTTGCTCCTCCACCAGTAAGATGACTTTCTTGGTTAAATAAGTTTACTAATCCAAGTTATACTTCACTACTTGTTGTTGTACTTATTTTTACATGAGATGTCATGACAAGATTGAGTCCTTAATCCATCTGGGCAGTTCATACCATATACCAACCACTCTCGTGCTCTGACGACACCCACCACCATACCATCCGCCGAGATGAGTTAACAACAGTTGCTAGGGTTTTTGGGAAGCAAAAATACATTACCACAATATTCTGGTTATTTACCCACAATAACTGCCCAAAACCACTTTCATGATTAAAAGATGATGATTGAGATATTTAATGCCCCGGTACTTAAGCAAGACTAGCATGTCGCTAAAGTACAACTTATAACTTGTAATTACCACATAGTTACTAGGGTGACATGGAGTAATGGATTTAATTGCCAAAGGATGGGATGGTAATTAATTAATCATCAAATGACTATTTAACTACCTTAAGACTTAACATACATTTACTTAAAGAATTAAAGCATGCAATTTTGGTAATTTAAAGGAATATAATTTGCTTAAAATGTAGTATCAAAATTATCAAAGTATTGATTATCCTGGAATGAAGATGAGATAGTCTTGAAAGCCTTGTGCTTGATCAAACTAGGGATCTCCCGCGTCTTCGAACTCTATTCAAACGAATGCACCAGAAAAATAATAAACAGACAAACATAATAAATAAATACACAAGAAATAACAAATGAACTCCAATTTAAATCAGACTAGTGCCCTTAGCAAGATCTTGAATTTAGACAAATTTACAAATAAAAATAACTAGAATTAGAGTTATAACGGAGGAGAATGGAGCTTCTGTAGTTCTGACTTTGAGTACTGCTGGTTCCGAGTACTATTTGTTTCGAGTATTGTTCGTGTCAAGTACTATTTGTTTCAAGTACCACTGGCTTCGAGTACTGGTCGTGTCGAGTACTGTTAATTTTGAGTCGATCTATCATTCCCTATGCCCACATTCTTCTATCTTCCTGTCGGGTTAATCGTGTTATTTTGAGACTTTGTTATTGGTTGTAGCGTGTGGATTACGGAGGTGTCTTTTGGTTGTCCGGAGCGTGCACCGAGTGCCCTCTCCGCGTCATCTTTGTGCTCGGGTGAGTTCAATCTGCTTCTTGCGCGTCAACTCATGCCTTATGGTATTAGGGTCACTTCCCCTCAAACAATTTGTGCTTTGATTCATAGGGATCATCGGATTTCGAATTATCTCAAGTTTGGCCAAAAACCACTTCATCTTCCTCAACTCCGGTGTGGTGCGTTTTATCCCAATTCCATCCTCTGACATCATCTCTTATGATCAATAAGTTTATTTCGATCACTCATGTCATTAGGTTTTAACCAAGATCCCTCTCCACGTTGAGCTCACCTCGCCACAGCCGGTCAACTGCCGCTGGAGCTCCACCATGCGTCTTTGACCGTCTTTGGTCCCCTGGTAGGTGCTATAAGATCTACAGATGCTTACGCATGCGTCAATTTGATCGAAGCTTAGCCGGGTCGACATAGCCGTAATTGCCGTTCTTGCGCCGCCGCTTCTCCACGTCGCGCCGCCGCTGTGGTTCACCGCCGGCCAAATCCCGACCACCATCAGGACCGCCAGTCTATTGTGTTTCCATTTTTGGTCTCAGTTCACACGGCCGTGGGCTGTAGCGCCGGCTAGACGTTGGCCATTTCCACGGGGAACGAGTACTATGTTGTCGGACGGCCGACCGATTTCTGTAGATGGAGGATTAGTGGTTAATGACCATTAGAAACACATTTAACGAGTAATGTTTCTATTACATGTGGGCCCTCACGGTTAATGTTGTGATTGCAAAAAACCATGAAGTACGTGTTGTAAGTTCTGATAACGTAATATTTAGAATGGTCTTACTGAGGCACGTTTTCGAAAACCGAAGACGTACTCATGGAATACGCCTTCGATGTTGTTAGTCGGGACTGAATCAAAGCTGACTCAGTCAGAGTTTTCCCTCGCGGTCCCACGAGTCATTCGCTGTGGCTAGGCGGGGGTGGGTGACAAAAGTTTCGCGCGTAAATAGAAAAATCCGATTGTAATTGTTTTTACACTGAAAATTATTATAACTTCAAAAATTCATTAGTAATTCATATTAAATCCAAATTGAGAAAACTCAATTTTGTTAGTTTATATTTTTGATGTACTTTAATTTAGAATAGGTTTTGGACTTGTTGCTGTTACAGAAAAATGGTATATTTAAAATACATAAACACTGATAACTGTAACCTTGGAAAATCTATAGAAAATCAAAACTTGTATTAAATTTGTATTAAATCATCATCTTCCTTTGGTACTGGCTTCATGCACTTTTGAATGTTTTGGTTTTTCTCGGTTTTCTCGTTATTTATTCGATAATGTGTTTTCTTTAGAATTTGAGCCGACCGAAGCGAACAAGTATCAGTCGGAGAGTGAACAATTGACATTCCAGCAATGTGCAAGCATCACTTTTTACTTTATCTTTGCGTACATATTGATCCCAGAATTTTCCACTTTAGAGTTTTGAAATGCAAATATTACTTGCGTGCATGCTATTTTTTATGACGAATACTTTGTCAAGTCTAGATAGCTATAACCAAATTACTGCAGGTTAACCTTGAATTCCCCTAATCAAATATGCCTAAGTTAGCTATCGTGTCGTTTTATCTACTGTTGTTCTAAATGCTTAGCCATGCAAGTTATTAGATTCGGTAGTTTGGTTGTCGATATTATCTCGTCAATCGCGGGAAACACTGAACAATTTTTACTGTTATGCTTTTGGTCAGATCTTTGAATCTGATTTTTGAGTCTAAAGTTTGTTTAATTAAAATTGATTTTGGTCTGGACAAGTGGCTAGTAGTGTGGGTGCTATCCTGCACGAGATTCGGGTTCAGTGGAAAGACTTGTGTGGACAGTTAAGGACCAAACTTTGGGCTATCACTCTATGTATCACACGTACTTCCATGCACGGTGTATGGGAGCCGCTTGGGCAAGTAAGGGAAAAGTCATATTGATTTGGAACACAGGTGGTGTGAGGACATAGCGACTGTGAAATCCTATGTTCCTTAGGAACCCAAATATAAGGATATAATGTGTTGGACCGAAAAGGCGACTAGAGGGGGGGTGAATAGGAGCACACTCACTTTTTCCCAAAATATGAATTCAACACAATTTCACTCCAATAGCTATGATGAAGCTATGAAGATCAATATACCAGTACAGCGGAAGACTAGTATTGAATCCAATTAAAACCCCTAAGCAATACGACAGAAATCAGCAAGAATCAAATCTAACAGTGGCGGTCGGCCCGATTGTTATCTTCAAGCGTCCGACCGTACTAAATCGGTCTGACCTCTGGTGTGGGGCGGTCGGACCGGCACCAAAATCGGTCTGACCTCTGGTGTGGGGCGGTCTGACTGGCAGGCTCCAGAACAGTAAAAACAGCCCGATGACAAAGTTGCAATTAGGTCTAACTTTTGATTCTCAACTCCAAACTTCACGAAACTTTGCACACACCTTCTCTATGATATTAAGGACCTATTCCAATCAACAATTATGATAATTCTTGGACGAACAAATATCTTTTACGATCTGATTGAAGAAGGGTGCAAAACCGCAAAAGTGAAAACTAGATCCAATCGCTTGCTCGTGGGTGATTGATGATCAAATTGATCCTAGATGGGTTCCTACACATCACAGCAAGCTAATCCACGTGAAAGAATCAATCAAAACTCGTGGATCAAAGAAAGCCCTAAAATCACGAAATTGAAAGCAAGAACGAAAAGAGACTTATCTCAAGCAAACCTTGCATAGATTAAGAACGTGATCGTCATTGGATTACACCCACGCCATCAAGGATCGTGGTCAATCCAAGATCACGAAATTCTTCTCAAACCATAAAGAGCCCTAGCCTCCACCTCAACTCCCTAAGCCAATTAGGGTTTCGCAACAAAAGAGGCGAGAGAGAAAAGAGCTAGATGGTGCACCACCACCTCCCCTATTTATAGTGGAGGCCTAGACTCCTAGGGTTTGACTCCATTGGGCTCCGTTAAGGCCCACTAACAAACGGGTCACACACGCACGCCGCAGCGCCGCCTTTAACCTTTGATCTAAACCGCTTCACCATGCGCCATGGATTCGCCAATAGGTCACCCTTGTCCATCTTGTGTCACGCTTGAGTCGTTGACTCACCCGCATCGCCGATCGCTCGACCTCAACTCTCCAAGTCTAGTCCCGATCCTCCTCGCCGCTGACCGTCGTTGACCACCAAGCAACCCGCACAACCACGCAAAGCAAACACGAATTCGGGAACAAGTTCTTCACAACTTGACCCATGTTACTCAAAACATGCATCATGCAAACCATATGCCACGATACCAATGACTTTGACCTAACCAATCAACATCGCCACGGTTGGCCGATGTTCAAGTCAATACCGTCCGACCGGTCCATGTGAGCGGCCGGATCGCCCTCTGGCGGCCGGACCGCTCCTTGTGAGCCGGTCGGACCGCCTTGGGACTTAGCCGAATTTCAACCCCAAAATCCAAACCTCTGGAAACTTTAAACCAATAGAACTTTTATCGAGACTCCAAAATCATGAGACCAAGTGCATTGGGATCCCTCACTTGCCTACAACACCTATTTTTGGCCCACTGTTTTGACCACTTTGGTCATCGCCGTCCGACCTCCCCACATGGCCGGTCCGACCGATTTGGGACCGGTCGGACCGATTGCAAGGACCGGCGGACCGCCCCGCCCAAGAAGCTCGTAGCTTTGTCGAAAACACGTGAAACGACAAACCGTAAACGCCATTGCCAATTGTCACATCATCCTAAGATCTGGAACATATCCCCATGAAATCCACAATCTCCCTTGATGAACACATTGGCAATTATCCGTAAAATGTAAGTAAGAGGTTTGAAAACGAAGTTTACTCGCAGCTTTTCGACAAAGGCACAACTTGGTCCATAAGCAAGAAAAAGCAATGAAAATGACCAAGCCGGTATCGTAATAGTATAGGCATGTGAGACAAGGCAAAAGTAAGCATAAAAACATTGATTTTAAAAGGGTCAAAATTCTCACATGAGGTCCATATGAAAGAACAATTGTTCAATTGACCTATGATCATTGTGAGGATAAAAGAATGCAATTCAAGTTCAGAATATTCAATAAAACAATAAGAATGCAACTCAAGAACTCCCCCTCACTATGATCCTCGATTTTCAAAAACTTTCAACTTTTCAGTTACTCCCCCTTTGTAAAACAAATATATATATATATATATATATCATATAATATATATATATATATATATATATCTCCTCCCTTTGTTTAATCTTCTCCCCAACAAAGAAATATCTTCTCATTAACACATCTTCTCCAAATAAAAATAGCAAAGAAATATAACACATCTTCTCCCAAAGAAATATCTTCTCATTAATTAACACATCTTCTCCCCCTTTGACAATGGATTCATCAAGGAATCACGCCTTCCTCTCATCCAGAGATAACCAATAGATGATAAAGAAAGAAGCAGAAATAAAAGAAGCATAAACATGAGTATGCATGAAGTGCAATGGAGTGGCTTCATTTTTGTATTTTTCAATTTTTGATTACAAGAAGTTTTGGAGATTACCCAAAAGAACAATCTAGTATCTCTAATATTGCACAAACAAAGATATCAAGCCCGACAAATAGCTAGCAAGATCATGGTAAGACATATATATCAAAGCTAAGCACAAAGGCTCAAAAGTAAAGTAGTAGATTTGATCAATTTAAGCAACGCTCCAATTCAAAGAAGTTCATCAACAGGATCCTAAAGTGAAATTGGCCATGTCAAAATGTCAAAGTGAGATCAAAAATCTAACAAAGACCACATTAAGAGTCAATCAAGTCCCGTATTGAATCATTTTGCTCAATATTTTGTAAACGCCCATTTGTCAACATTTTTCTCATTTGCATTGAATATTGAAGTTGACTAATGATCTAACTTAGTGATAAGATCCTGGACTAGGAGCCATCCACAAACTCATCCTAAGCTTCACCGAAAGTTGATTAAAGGTATATCTTAGTAAAGAAGATCCCGGACTAGGAGCCATCCACAAACTCTTTCTAAGCTTCTACTGTATGCGACAAATCTTGAGGTTCATGTCATTTCTGACAAGCAATCCCCATGAGATCGTCTGGTTCATCAAACTATCTCCAAGTTCATGTCATTTGACAAGCAGTCTCGTAAGAATAGTTTGGCACAATTTGAGCATAAGACAATCTTGATTTTCATTTTTCACATGAGCAGTTTTAGAATCTCAAGAACACAAAAGCTCAAGTAATGGTCAATTTTAGATCAAAGAGCTAACAAAGCAATTCAGCGGGCCAATGTCACAAGAGGATCACTAATTGCGAACTCGCTAAAACATCCACAAATTGCAATTTCTTAATTGAGTTGTTTAAAAGGTTCTAGCTCATATAGCAAAGACTTAGCTACACATGTAAAAGCATGATAATTCTAGCAAGTCAAAGAACTAGACATGACATTGAGCAAGAATTGAAATACAAAAGCTCCAAAGGGTAATAGGCAAAGCTCCATCAATTTTAAAAGATAAGCAGAAAAACATATATTATAATGCATCTTTTTGGATTTTTCATACCACTTGTTGTAACCACTTGTTGTTACCACTTGTTATACCACTTGTTGGATTTTTCATATGAATGCAATATGACACAATGAGATGCAATTAAAAGCCTAAAACCTAAAAAGTTCAAAAGATCACTAAGTCCGTAAAAGAACAATAAAAGATCAAAAGAACAAGGAAAGATCGAAAAGATCGAACTCCCCTCAAACCAACCCATAAGGATAAATAACCCCTAACTTGCTTCTCAAGGTGGCAAACCTAGTTGGGTCTAAAGATTTGGTGAGGATAAAAACAAAAGACAAAAGAAGTGCCTAGTGGGTGACAAGCGCCTGAGGTACTCTTCCTATCTAGCCGACAGCCCGCACAATCGTAATAAGAAAAACCCCGAATGGACAAGGATAAAGAACAGAATATCAAATGCCATACAAAGAGAGTAGAGTGTAAGTACTAAATAAGAGCTTAACGGCTTGGCGATGGGAAGTTCTCGGAGATGCTTGAAACCCGTCGACCGCATGAAGGAGGTGAACCGTCTTGAGTCTCCGGTCATATGACGTGAACAGCCGGAATCAACAAAACACGTGCTCTTCCTCTTTCGCGGCAATCTCGAAAAATCAAGGCACGAAGAACGATGTGTCTCGACATCAAGTTAGTTAAACAAGACTTGGGAACCCAAGATCGAGACACACGTCTGCGAGTAGTATGCAAAGCGTATGTTATCCTTGATTTCATCTAAAATTCTGTTATGAGCAATGTTTGTTAACATGGGAATTAAATCGTCCACTGCGGTCCGACCGGCGTTGTCAAGGCGGTCGATCCAGCGACCAAAACGGTCGACCGGTGAGCACCAATGGTCGACGAAGCAATCAAGAACATGAGAATTAGGATATGTAGAAACATAATGATTAGCATGTGAGAAAAATCCTAATCCAGGTTTATTCCTTTCAGTGTTACCATGTCTCATAAAAGCTCTAGGTTGCCTTAATGAAATTCTATCAAGATTTTTCCTATCATTTTTCAACCTACGCCAACAGAATTCAATCAAATGCCCACTTTTCTTGCAATAAGTGCAATGGTACTTGGTACCACTAGAAGAAGCACCATTTGAATTAATACAAGGTTGGGCAAAACCTGCAGATTTAAAAGATGTTTTTGCAGGTTTGGTTTTGAATTCAATTAAACCTTTTTCCAAGACTTGAATGACTTTTGGGTTTGAATTGTCTTGAAAAGAATTGAATCCTAAACCTTGCTTCTTATAAGGAGTTTTAGACTTGTCAAGAATCATGTTTAATTGTTTCTTACCTTTAGAAAATTTCTCTAATGTATCATGAAGGTAAGCATTTTCTTTTCTCAAGTTAACACAAGCATCACAAGTTTTATCCATTGATTTCTCCTTATACAAAGCAATTTCAAGCTTAAGAGCGGAACATGAAGCACAAGTAGTATTTTCAATATTGTCCTTAAGCTTAGCATATTTGACTCTAGCAGCTTCTAAGATATCTTTGATTTCACGTTCTTTTTCTAAGCATGAAGTGCAAGGGCTAGAATCAATCACATCAAAAGCAATCAACTTGCTAGACTCTAAGCATTTTTCACAAGGAGCAGATTTAATTTCAATTAGCTCGGTTCTAGCATTTTCAAGTTGTTGTAAAGCAATATTATGAGCAGATTGTAAATTGGTAATTTCAATGCATAGCATGACAAGATAAACATTCATCGAGTTCAAGAGTCTTAACATTTGCAAGTTCTAGTTTCAGCTTTACCAATTTTGACTCTAGTTTCTTATTTTTAGTCATGACAAATTCTAGCGCTTCATCTTGACTAAGCACTTGCTCAACTATAGAATCATATTTAGCGTAAAGCTCATCATAAGAAAAAGATACCTCATCATTATCAATGTCGCTTGTCACCATGAAGCACATGCCAGGTGAAGTCCTTGGCCTTCCCTTTCTTATCCTCTTCGCTCCCGAGTCCACATCGCTAACGGATTGCTCTCCAAAAGCGGCAAGGACCCGGTGAGCGGCCTTTATGAGCTTGACAAAGATCATACTCGAGTTGTTCTCATGAGGCTTCTTCCAAGTCGTCTTCTCCTCCCCAGGCTTACCCTTACCTTTTAGCTTGGGGCAATTGGCGGATGTGGTAAAGCTCTCCACACTCATAGCAAGTAACAGACCACCTCTCTTTTATTTCTCACATTGTTGTAAGCCCGTGTGAATTTTTTAGCTAAAAGGGCTAACTCAACCTCGTGGATATTCTCAAGCTCCTCTTCATGAATAGCAGATAAACAAGCAAATGAAAATCCGTAAGAAGATTCAAAAGAGTCATCAAAAGCCTTTTGAGAGGATCTGCTACCAAAGCTAAATTATCTTTCTTGGGATGATCAACTCTTTTAATTTCATGAGTCTTGAGTTTACTATAAAGCAATTCTAAAGTAAGACTTGAAAGATCAACATTCTCTTCTATAGCAAGAGCCTTCATCTCCCACTCCTTGGTGTTGATTGCACCAAGAGGTGGATGGCATTTTCAGATTGAGAATATTCAATATCAACAACTTTCATTTGATTAATCACTTTATTAAAGCGATCGAAAATGTCATCGATGCTCTCTCCAGACGCATCTCAAATTTGTTATAATCACGCTTATAGATTGTTTGGCGACTTTCTTAATTTGGGACGAACCTCATGATATGTTTCGAGAGTGTTCCAAATCTCGTAGCAATGCAAAAATTGCAAATCCTATCATATTCTTGTCTACCAAGCGCACCATATAAAAGATTCTTGGCCTTGTTGTTGTTAGCCAAAAGAACCACAGAAGTAGGACTTTCAACCTCAGGAATAATGAGCGGGGATCGAACAACGTCACATATAGCTTGTCCCTCGCTCTCAAGGAATACTCGCATATGATTCTTCCAATATGCATAGTCTTGTCCATTGAACATATGGGGTTTTGTAGAGAATCTATCCATCGCTAAAGTTCAAAGGACCTGTTAAGATCAAGATTGAACTAACCGGCTCGATACCACTTGTTGGACCGAAAAGGCGACTAGAGGGGGTGAATAGGAGCACACTCACTTTTTCCCAAAATATGAATTCAACACAATTTCACTCCAATAGCTATGATGAAGCTATGAAGATCAATATACCAAGACAAATGGAAGACTAGTATTGAATCCAATTAAAACCCTAAGCAATACGAAAATCAAGAAGAATCAAATCTAACAGTGTCGGCCGGTCCGATCATTGTTATATCAAGGCGGTCCGACCGTACCAAATCGGTCGACCTCTGGTGTGGGGCGGTCGGACCGCACCAAAATCGGTCCGACCTCGTGTGTGGGGTCTCGACCGGCAGCTCGAAACAGTAAAAAAACCGATGACGGTTGCAATTAGGTCTAACTTTTGATTCTCAACTCCAAACTTCACGAAACTTTGCACACACCTTCTCTATGATATTAAGGACCTATTCCAATCAACAATTATGATAATTCTTGGACGAACAAATATCTTTTACGATCTGATTGAAGAAGGGTGCAAAACCGGGCAAAAGTGAAAACTAGATCCAATCGCTTGCTCGTGGGTGATTGATGATCAAATTGATCATAGATGGGTTCCCACACATCACAGCAAGCTAATCCATGTGAAAGAATCAATCAAAAACTCGTGGATCAAAGAAAGCCCTAAAATCACGAAATTGAAAGCAAGAACGAAAAGAGACTTATCTCAAGCAAACCTTGCATAGATTAAGAACGTGATCGTCGCTGGATTACACCCACGCCATCAAGGATCAGTGGTCAATCCAAGATCATAAAATTCTTCTCAAACCATAAAGAGCCCTAGCCTTCACCTCAACTCCCCTAAGCCAATTAGGGTTTTGCAACAAAAGAGGCGAGAGAGAAAAGAGCTAGATGGTGCGACCACCACCTCCCCTATTTATAGTGGAGGCCTAGACTCCTAGGGTTTGACTCCATTGGGCTCCCGTTAAGGCCCACTAACAAACGGGTCACACACGCACGCTTCGCAAAGCGCCGTCTTTAACCTTTGACCTAAACCGCTTCACCATGCGCCATGGATTCGCCAATAGGTCACCCTTGTCCATCTTGTGTCACGCTTGAGTCGTTGACTCACCCGCATCGCCGATCGCTCGACCTCAACTCTCCAAGTCTAGTCCCGATCCTCCTCGCCGCTGACCGTCGTTGACCACCAAGCAACCTGCACAACCACGCATAAGCAAACACGAATTCGGGAACAAGTTCTTCACAACTTGACCCATGTTAGTCAAAACATGCATCATGCAAACCATATGCCACGATACCAATGACTTTGACCTAACCAATCAACATCGCCACGGTTGGCCGACGCTCGTCAATACCGTCCGACCGCTCCTCGTGAGCGGTCGGATCGCGCCTCGCCGGCCGGACCGCTCCTCGTGAGCGGCCGGACCGCCTTTGGGACTTAGCCAATTTCAACCCTCAAAATCCAAACCTACTGGAAACTTTAAACCAATAGAACTTTTTACTGGAGACTCCAAAAATCATGAGACCAAGTGCATTGGGATCCCCTCACTTGCCTACAACACCTATTTTTGGCCCAGCTCGTTTTGACCACTTTGGTCATCGCCGGTCCGACCTCCCCACATGGCCGGTCCGACCGATTTGGGACCGGTCGGACCGCCCCTGTCCAGTAAGCCTGTAGCTTTGTTGAAAACACGTGAAACGACAAACCGTAAACGCCATTGCCAATTGTCACATCATCCTAAGATCTGGAACATATCCCCATGAAATCCACATAATGTGTAAGTGAGCACTATTTTTATTTTGATGTTGGGCGGTCGACCCACATGCTAACTCCTTACATTGGCCCCTCCAACAAAACTTGCATGCCCGGTTAGTTAGTGGGCGGTATAGCTAGTACTAAGCGGGATTTTATCATGCAAGAGTGGTTCACTTAAATATGGGTTTCTTGCTGAAAAATACCGGGTCTTAATTTCCCCGGCCGACACACCAAAGGAAGTATGTTATTATCTAGAGGCTTACGGGTTGATCAGGTCGTGTGGGTAAAGATGTACTCCCCTGCAGCGTTATAAACTATTCGCATAGCCGTGTCCCTGGTTACGGACATCACTTGGGCCTTGACATGACATCACTGTTAGTCTCTACATTAAAATTTGATATGGGACAACTTGGTATCGATATGACGGGTTTGTCATGAATTAGTTTATCAAGGTGGAGCTGCCATCTTGATACTGTTTGATGAATATTTACTTTTATGTCTTTTCACTGTCTTTTGACAAACAGTCCTTTGGTGAAATTGCTCTTTCAAATTAGAATGTGTAGATTATGTATGACTGCTTTTATGCTAAACAAAAGCCATTACAACCTTCCTTTGAGTAACCATTAGCATGTATACATTTTTTTTTGTGTGTAAGTTTTGCAAGTACAACTTTGTACTTTAACGAATTGTCCATTTGTTCACGTGAGGAAGACTACACCTTAGATCAGTTCGTTAGCGCCGATTTCAGCGACGCTAACAAATAATGCTATTTCTGGCCTCCACTCGAGTTGCCTTTAGGAAGGGCACACCCTGCTAGAGTTTTTGTTCTTACTGCTTTAATTTCCGTTGCTTACTTATGTTAATAGTTGTATTTGGCCGGTCGGCCCCTGTTGTAAATTACGGATATAAGTCTTGTTGTGTACGACATCTGTAATATATCTGTATGCCTTATGTATGACTGTGAGCAATGTTCACTGAGATATGTGCGTGTTAGCCTGGATCCTTTGGAGTTAACACGAGACACATATCTATAGATTTGAAATGCTACTTGACTCATGTAAGTAGGGTCTTGAACCGTTATGGTCGACTCATTTACATGGATTAAGTTGGATTTTAGAACTTAGAGACCTGGGATTATTTACATAAGATCTAGAGGACTACGATCCTATGTAAATAATTCGGGGTCCTCACACAAGACCGATCGAGAGGTCAGAGGAGGTCGAACGGCGGTGGGGGAGCTCGCGGTCGGGGACGAAGGAAGCCGGCAGTGAAGGGGTCAGTCGGGACTGAAGGAGAAGAGGAAAGAGGCAGCTCCTGTGACATAACACCGAAAATGGAGTGAGAGGACTGCTATAAAGAGCTCTGGGCACGAATTGACACTAGAAAAAGAGGGCGGCACTGGTGCGATGAGAACCGGAAGGAGGCACGTGATGACTTAAACTTGGAGCTCAGGCTTTGGACAACAACAACGACGCGAGCGAGAGTGGGGGAGCTTGGAGAAGAAAGAGTGTTGCTCGGGCTCTTCTCTGTGGAACTTACCAGAAGCGAAGGGGGGACAAGGGGGAGCAAGGGAAGGATCAGAGGCCCTTTTATAGCCGGCAAGAGGGAAAAAGGAGTTACCGAAGAGCTCAGGGTGGCGCACGGTCCCAAGGCGGTAGTGGCATGGGCGGCTTGATCGGAGAGGATAGGACAGGCATGTGCAGCGGGGAGGTGACAGGAGTGATGACTTGGGCGGGCGACGTAGGTGGAGGGGCCCACACGAGCAGGCGCTGGCGACAAGACGGAGGCGCTGGAGTCAAGGGCAGGTGGAGGGGAGCAGGTGGCAGTAGAGGGCCAGAAGGCGCAGGAGCATGAGCATGGAGCTGACACGGCATCGATACATGCGACGGGACAGGGCGACAGATGCAGCGACTTCGGGGGAGGGGAGCAGATGGCAGAGGCGACGTGAGCAGGTAGGCGCAGGCAAGTGCACTAACCGGTCACATGCGATAGGATGAGAGCAGTTGGGGAGTTGACGGGGCGGTAGGGAGCCAGAGGCGGCGACGGGGCTACTCGGGGGTTGAGCAAGGAGGGAAGAAGGGGCAGGGGAGGCGCTGACCTAGCTAGGACAGAAGGGGAAGGGGCGGATGGGATGGGGAAAAGGGAGAGGAGGAGATCGGCTGGCCCGAGAGGGAGAGAAGATTGGATAGGCCCAAAGAGAGATGTTTTGAAATAGAGGTAGAAGCTATAGATTTTGAAAATACAACATAAGTTGAAAAAATTTTGTAACCAACTCACAAAAGCAAATACTAATTACAATCCGAAAATGGACTGTTACAGAAGTAAAGTTGAATGGTGGTGCAGCGTTGAATAAGGAGGCGACGACGGAAACAAACATGTGAGACCAAGGGGACACATTGGAAGGTGGTGTTGCAGGCAAAGTGGATTGATAGCGCACTGACGACAGGTGGCAATTATAAGAGACAAGAGAGAAGGTGTGTTGTGACAAACCGGCGGAGGAGGATGGGGATAGAATGAAGAGGTGGAGAGGATGATGCTTGAGACAAGAGGGATTGGCTAGAACTCCTACACCATCTCCCCTCCCCGAACTCGAACAAGTGTTTCCTTGTTCCCGTCGTATCGGTGAGCTTCTTCCCAATCTTCTCGCGTCAGAACATGTTCCCGAACACCCTCTACGTTTCCCCTCAACTAATTTGGGGTTTTCTCATCAGCTGCTCGCCACGCCATTGTCTTTCTTCACTTCGTCTGAAAACCACCACCGCCGCCATCATTCCCTCTATTTGTGAGGCAGCTAATTTGAGCATCACCCCTCCTTCCTAATTCTTCCCCAATCACTCATTCGAGCCCATCTTCGCCCCATGTCACCTCCACTAACGAGCCATCCTCGTCACCTTAGGTCTCATCCACGCCTTCATCCTCCACACAGGTGTGTTGCCCTTACCCCATAGCTGCTCGCAACAAGCTCATATTTGAGCTTTAGCACTCGGTCCATAGTAGCCGTCATAGCAGTGCTGCTCCGCCGCCATGGCACAACCGCTTGATCACCATAGACCACCTTCGACTGTGCTCTTGCCATCCATGAGTTAACCTTGGCTACATCGATCAGTTTTGATACTCTCCGACCGGTGTCTTCACCTTTTCTCACCGGCACCGAACTCGTCGCCGCCTCCCATGGCGCTGTCCTACTCTCCCTCTGTCTTGTTAGTTGGCTACGGGGAAGAATAAGCAGGGGCAGAGTCTGACAAGTGGGAGCCATGGCCAAGTAGTGGAGCATTGCCAGCAAAGAGCACGGTTGGATGCCACGTATGACAAAACCACCCATGATACTTGCCAGGGACATGATTAGCATGGTTTTGATATCTAGAGGACGTGTTCTAGACGGTATTGGAGATGAGACACAAAAATTAAACGGGAGGAAGAGTTGAGGGACTAAAAATATACTTTTTCCAAGGGTATATAAACTCAAAGAAGTCTACTCCTTGCGACCTTTCAAGATCATGTTCATATACATCCCTCACGAGTTACGATCTTTCACCATTCTTTCTGATGTAATCATTTTGATATTTCTTCTTTGAGTCAATGAAGACATATATAGTGCACATCCTGTTGATTTTAGGTTCATGTGGATCGTTAATTGATAAAGAGGAAATCCTTATTACTGTTCAAAGTTACAAGTTTCCTTGATATGCCCCTAAAAAACTTCGTCTTCCTTCTATGACAAAGAAAAAAATTTCACATCCCATCCATGCCACTTATGTTAGCTTCGTCAGGGCAACCGGCCATTAGCACATGAAATCTTCTCATACTTTTTAGAAATACCCATCTTGTCCCCTTCTTCTTATCCTTTGCTCATCTCCTCCACAGCGGCGTAGCTCCTCCCCACCTCTCCTGCCATGCCAACCAGCATGCCTCTCGCCCCTATAGCTTCTGCACTACCTCCCGCACGCCCATGCAGTCACATGCCTCGCCCATTTATAAAATCCTACATTCAAGCCCGTCGTTGCAGCGCGCATTCAAGCTCCTTGCCATTTCTTTTATATTCCATGGTTTGGAGCGGAGATCGTCACCACCCTATCAATGCCAACGGCACCCCTTCCCTTGTGCTCTCGTCTTATAAGGAGTGCCAGGACCCCCTTCAACCCCTTCCTACTATCCGTCATATCCCACCTTCTCCCATTCTTTGTCATCGCTGGACGAGGTCTTTTTCCCTTGAATCGACTCAAATAAGACCTCGACTCATCCCGTCACTTGATGAATTTCTTGTTAGTTTAAACGTTGTGCATACAGTTGCACACAGCAGCAGTTAGTGCAGTTGTAATCAAAGTGATGTGTTGGTTCACTTCCAACTGGTGTGTCCTTTCGAACTAGTGCATCGTTTCAACATGTATAAAACCCATGTAAGTGCAGAAATAAAACTAAGAAAGTTCTCCTCGTTGAACTTTTGCATTGTTCTGTTGGCAAGGGAACAAAACTTGTGTATTTTGTGATCGTATGAGTAAACACCTAGTGTTTTTTCTAACATTTGGTATCAGAGCTCTGTCAACCATGGCCAACGAAGATGCGCAGTCCTCGTCTGGCTCGCGTTGTCCACCGAGATTCCATCGGCAGAGCAGGGCAGCAGGACACAGAGAAGCGGACGCGAGTTGTTGGTGCAGGAGCACATCATGAGGGAATCCGGCGGCACGGTCATCTACCCGACAATGACGAACACCAACTACACCGAGTGGGTGCTTGTAATGCGCTTCAACCTCTAGGCGCAGGGGCTCTGGGAGGCGATCGACCCCGGGGACGCTTCTTTCTGCGACAATCGCATGGCGCTCTCGGCCATCCTCTGCTCCGTCCCGCTTGACATGCTTGCAACACTCGCCGTGAAGGACACGACAAAGAAAGCATGGGACGCCGTCAAGCTGATGAGAATTGGGGGTGGAGCGCGTGCGCGAGGCTAATACCCAGAAGTTGCGAAAGGAATTCGGGGCCATCTCCTTCAAGGATGGGGAGTCTGTGGATGCGTTCGCAATGCGCATCACTGGGCTCATTAACAATCTACAATAGGAACACCCCTTTACCAACGCATACATGTATTGCTAAAAGTCCACATAAGCGTTGTAACAGTCTATACCAACGCATTGTCTATGCGTTGCTATTCTCGCCGCTGCAAGGGTCTATCACAAAGACTTATTTAGCGCTGGTAACATACGTGAAGAAGCGTTGCTACCTTGCAACACATATATAAGGCTGTAGCAATACTTTTATGCGTTGGTACCTTCTATAGGCAAATGATTAAATTATTTTATTTGCAAAATATATAAGCGTTGCAACATGTTTCATTATTTTCAATTCGTTTCATTATTTTCAACTGGATATTTTGGTACTTCAAAATGTTCCAATTTAATAATTCACAATAAAGGTACCATAAAACAATTATTCCATTGCATGTAGAAAATAACTCGTAAAATATTATTTGAGAAAATCTCATAATACATTATTTGCATCATTCGTAAGTACAATTTGAATTTGTTAATACACCACTTTATACATCATCTAGCCTTACAATGTAAAATTCTATGTATTTCTATCATTTTTGCTTCATTTATTGTCCTTCCTCGTCTCCCAAGTAAATATTCTAATGTTTGAAATCATCAATCGATCCTTTCACTGGAATATCAACATTTTAAGTATCAAACAAGAGAGTAAATGACGGTGATATACCAAATGCAAAGAGTATGAAAAAGCCAAACAGACAAAGATATATCAACATTTTCGCCAAGAATGACCGTATGACAAAGTAAATGTTTTTAAAGTGCACAACGTGGTGTAATATGGCTTCTATGCTTTTGAATTAATCAAGAAGCCTTGCACGTGTAGGTAATGTATGTAGAAAAATATTGGAATTAAGAAAGAAAAATGTATTATATCCGAATCAATTGACTGTACCATACTCTTCTGAATCTAAAAATACTAGAATTAAGAAAGAAAAAATGTACTATATCTGAATCAATTGTTGACCATACTCTTCTGAATCTATTCTGACTATAACATAGCATTCATGTAAGTATCAAACTAGAATCTCACTAGAGTTTTCTTTTTTTCGACAATGGTATTAGAATAAATTGAACGGTAGTTAAGAGGCACAAGCTTTTCCATTTCTGCTCAATCCTCAAGCATAAAAGATTAATAACTGCAGAAATACCAACAAATATTTGATCACATATTATTGCATCTTGGATATATGATATTACTACTATGGCTTAATTCATCTTAAGAACACACAGTCACGTGCAAAGCTAAATGAACAATAGGTGAGATCTAGATCAATCCATCTAATTTGCCTTCCCTCTAAAAACTGAATCCGTCTAATTAGAGAGAGAGAGAGAGAGAGAGAGAGAGAGAGGTAGCCTACCACCATGCTTGTGTGTTGTGCCGCTGCCACTGCAATGCCGCAGTTGCTAATGAAATCCAATATAGAAAATAAGCTCTAAGTTACCCTTGAAAGAAAATATGCTCTAAGTTACTAAAGAACATAGAAGCATTCTAATACAGATCAAAGGGGAAAATTCTGAATATGCTACACAACTAACTTGTATATCACTGAAACAACAAGCATGTTTTCCAATGGATGGTACCTGGCTAATTCTAACAGCTATTATAAGTTATTATCGATATGAATATATTTGGACTACATCTAAAGAAAGAATCTATCTGAAATGCAATATGTATTCAATTGGTTGACAACAAGACAAGAGTTTGGATAAACACTTAGGTAACAGAGCACTATCAAGCTACGTTGAATCGAACCAATATAAGCCTGGTAATTGGTGCAAAGAAGTGGATAATTATGTTTACGATCTAGGAGATACCTACATCAATTAGTTCTGCTGAAAAAATGCTACTACTCAAGCTTGAGAACGGGTATTAGGCACAAAAGAATTCCTCGAGCTAAAGTGCCAAATACCCCAAACTACCACAACAGGAAAGGTTCAGAGCCGCTGATACCTGAGAAGCTGCAGATGCACATACCAGAAAAGCCCAAACTATGAAGGAAAAGTAGATGATCCAAATTCTGAAGTATATATGATCATCTATCATAGATTAGCTTCAACAGAGTACATGCTGCCTACCATAATGGAATAATTAATAATTCGCTGAACAACTACCTTGATAAAGTCCACTGCCTGTGGTACACCATCAATATCAAAGCTGCAAAAGAAAAGAAAAAGATCATTAAGACAAAATGTTAGCACAGTATGGAGAGAAAAAGCAAGGTCGAGATTTGTATAGCTAAATGACAAGAAAATTTAACATGATGTTAAAAGCTATTCTGCTATTTCTTTCCAGAAACTTCACAATTGGCACACATGCCTTTGCTATTACCTGCCATGAAAGAAAAATAAGTCCATCAACAAAATAAGCACCTCAAGATCTACTTGATTGACAAATAACCACCGGCAATCGCAGAACATAGTGATGATAGCTTCCAAAGTCCAAACAACGGTATTTGGTCCCTTCCAAGGCAACCACTTATCCCACATTGATAACAATTGTGTTTTTCTTCATCGAAAAAAATAGCTTCATTCTCTATTTAGAAGCTCTTGTTATGAGTATGAGTAGTTCTTCAACAAAAGGATACTTACAAATAATGCATGGTCTTGCATAGTAGATTAGAAAAAAAAACACAATCAATATACTGAGATAAAATCGGGAGGTGGTGGGAGCGTATCTCACCAAATTCGCGGAGGCGGGCGTCGTTGGGGTCGGTGATGGAGTCACGGAGGGGCGGCGAGGTCGATGTTAGCATCGTTCTACACCTTCCTGTTCCTATGCTGCAGCCGCTCGTCCCACGACAGCCTTCTTCGCCTCCTTGAGGAGCTTGTCCTCTGTTGACATGGCCGGCCGCCACCGTCTCCACTGGATGAAACGATATAGCCCAGCAATCTCCACTGCAACCACCACACTAGATCGATGCGGCGGCCTAGGGTTTCAAACTGGGGTGGTGGTGTTCGTGGGGAGTTTGGGTCGGAGGGTGAGGAGAGAGAGGGGAGGGGGAGGGGAAATAAAAAAGGGAAAAAAAGGTGAGGGGAGGGCGGCTCGGCGGCGGGAGGGGCTAGGGCGTCGGGCGAGGAGAATGAGAGGAAGAGAGGCGAGCCGGGCAGTCGGGTCGGAGAGTAGCCACGGTAGGGCGGCGGAGAACCGGGAAAGTGGAAGGTACGGGAGCCGAAGGGACGGGGAAGGGGAATAGAAAACGGGGTGGGTGAGATGGTCACCACATTTTTGTGCGAGCCAGCGAGGTGGGGTGGAACCGCTGTTACCTCCGTTGCGAGCTATCCGTTGGGATATGGGTGTTCGTGTAGTAGTGCCATAGCTGCTCGCAACACGCTCATATTTGAGCTTTAGCACTCGATCCATAGTAGCCGTCATAGCAGTGCTGCTCCGCCGCCATGGCACAACCGCTTGATCACCATAGACCACCTTCGACTGTGCTCTTGCCATCCATGAGTTAACCTTGGCTACATCGATCAGTTTTGATACTCTCCGACCGGTGTCTTCACCTTTTCTCACCGGCACCGAACTCGTCGCCGCCTCCCATGGCGCTGTCCTACTCTCCCTCTGTCTTGTTAGTTGGCTACGGGGAAGAATAAGCAGGGGCAGAGTCTGACAAGTGGGAGCCATGGCCAAGTAGTGGAGCATTGCCAGCAAAGAGCACGGTTGGATGCCACGTATGACAAAACCACCCATGATACTTGCCAGGGACATGATTAGCATGGTTTTGATATCTAGAGGACGTGTTCTAGACGGTATTGGAGATGAGACACAAAAATTAAACGGGAGGAAGAGTTGAGGGACTAAAAATATACTTTTTCCAAGGGTATATAAACTCAAAGAAGTCTACTCCTTGCGACCTTTCAAGATCATGTTCATATACATCCCTCACGAGTTACGATCTTTCACCTTTCTTTCTGATGTAATCATTTTGATATTTCTTCTTTTAGTCAATGAAGACATATATAGTGCACATCCTGTTGATTTTAGGTTCATGTGGATCGTTAATTGATAAAGAGGAAATCCTTATTACTGTTCAAAGTTACAAGTTTCCTTGATATGCCCCTAAAAACTTCGTCTTCCTTCTATGCCATAGAAAAAAATTTCACATCCCATCCATGCCACTTATGTTAGCTTCGTCAGGGCAACCGGCCATTAGCACATGAAATCTTCTCATACTTTTTAGAAATACCCATCTTGTCCCCTTCTTCTTATCCTTTGCTCATCTCCTCCACAGCGGCGTAGCTCCTCCCCACCTCTCCTGCCATGCCAACCAGCATGCCTCTCGCCCCTATAGCTTCTGCACTACCTCCCGCACGCCCATGCAGTCACATGCCTCGCCCATTTATAAAATCCTACATTCAAGCCCGTCGTTGCTGCGCGCATTCAAGCTCCTTGCCATTTCTTTTATATTCCAAGTTGTGGAGCGGAGATCGTCACCACCCTATCAATGCCAATGGCACCCCTTCCCTTGTGCTCTCGTCTTATAAGGAGTGCCAGGACCCCCTTCAACCCCTTCCTACTATCCGTCATATCCCACCTTCTCCCATTCTTTGTCATCGCTGGACGAGGTCTTTTTCCCTTGAATCGACCAGCGCACCCTCGACTCATCCCGTCACTTGATGAATTTCTTGTTAGTTTAAACGTTGTGCATACAGTTGCACACAGCAGCAGTTAGTGCAGTTGTAATCAAAGTGATGCGTTGGTTCACTTCCAACTGGTGTGTCCTTTCGAACTAGTGCATCGTTTCAACATGTATAAAACCCATGTAAGTGCAGAAATAAAAACTAAGAAAGTTCTCCTCGTTGAACTTTTGCATTGTTCTGTTGGCAAGGGAACAAAACTTGTGTATTTTGTGATCGTATGAGTAAACACCTAGTGTTTTTTCTAACATTTGGTATCAGAGCTCTGTCAACCATGGCCAACGAAGATGCGCAGTCCTCGTCGCTCGCTACTGCCCACCGAGATTCCATCGGCAGAGCAGGGCAGCAGGACACAGAGAAGCGGACGCGAGTTGTTGGTGCAGGAGCACATCATGAGAGAATCCGGCGGCACGGTCATCTACCCGACAATGACAAACACCAACTACACCGAGTGGGTGCTTGTAATGCGCTTCAACCTCTAGGCGCAGGGGCTCTGGGAGGCGATCGACCCCGGGGACGCTTCTTTCTGCGACAATCGCATGGCGCTCTCGGCCATCCTCTGCTCCGTCCCGCTTGACATGCTCGCAACACTCGCCGTGAAGGACACGACAAAGAAAGCATGGGACGCCGTCAAGCTAATGAGGATTGGGGGTGGAGCGCGTGCGCGAGGCTAATACCCAGTAGTTGCGAAAGGAATTCGGGGCTATCTCCTTCAAGGATGGGGAGTCTGTGGATGCGTTCGCAATGCGCATCACTGGGCTCGTTAACAATCTACACACGCTCGGGGATGCCATCGCCGAGGACAAGGTGGTCCAGAAGTTTCTCCGGGTAGTGCCCCACGTCACACGCAGGTAGCAATCGCGATCGAGACACTACTCGATCTAAGCACGATAACGATTGAGGAGCTGACAGGCCGGTTGCGCTCAGTGGAGCAACGCTACGGCCTCGACGACACGCAAGAGTCAGGGAGCCGCCTGCTCCTCACAGAGGAGGAGTGGCCTGCACGTGTTCGATAGCGCGAGCAGGCCCGGGGCTCATCTGGCGGCGGCTACAACGACAACCGAGGCTGCGAAATCAAGAACGGTGGCAACTCTGGAGAATGCAACATGACAAAGGTAAAATGTTACAATTGTAAGAAGATGGATCGTTTCTCTAGGAATTGTTGTGCGTCGCGCCGTGTGCGCAAGGAATGTGCCAATTTGGTAAAGGTCGACGACGACGAGCCAGCACTGCTGATGGCGCATGCGAGGACCATCACCGAGCATGTCATGCTGAACGAGGAACGAGCTCAAGTCCACCTTGGACACGAGGATGACCACTACGACGACTCGTGGTTCCTCGATACCAGTGCCAGCAACCACATGGCAGGCTACAAGGGCATCTTTGCGGAGCTCGACACCGCCGTCACGGGCACTGTCAAGTTCGGCGACGGCTTTGTGGTCAACATCCAAGGGAGCGGAACAATCCTGTTCATGTGCCAGAACGGTGAACACCGTGCACTTACCGGCGTCTACTACATCCCTCGCCTTCGAAGCAACATCTTCAGTCTTAGATAGCTTGATGAGAACGGCTACCAAGTGCTGATCGAACACGGCGTTCTCCAGATTCGGGATCGACAACACCGCCTCCTCGCCAAGGTGAACCGTGGCTGAAATAGGCTGCATATTGTCACTCTGGACATTGCACAGCCTGTTTGTCCGCAATGCATCACGACGACATCGCCTGGAGGTGGCACGCACGCTACGGCCACCTCAACTTTGACGCACTTCGGAGGTTGGCTCGCCGTGACATGGTACGAGGATTGCCACAGATCGACCAAATCTGCGACAGTTGTCTTGTAGGGAAACAACGTCACACATTATTCCCTCAGGCAGACAAGTACCGTGCCGAGGGTCTTCTTGACCTCGTACACGGCGACCTCTGCGGGACAGTTACGCCGGCTACACCAAGGGGAAAATGCTACTTGCTCCTCCTCGTCGACGATCATAGCCGTTACATGTGGCTAACGCTACTGAAGACGAAGGACGAGGCGACAACCGCGATTAAGCGGTTCAAGGCCGGTGTTGAGATCGAAGTTGGGCGCAAGCTACGCACACTCTGCACGTCCTTTGGTACATACTACACCGATCACGGCGTTGCCCGATATGTCACGGTACCATACTCGCTGCAAGAAAACGTTGTCATGGAGTGCCAGAACCAGACCGTCATCGCGACGACACGGAGTCTGTTGAAGGCAAAGGGAAGGCCCGGGCTATTTTGGGGCGAGGCGGTCATGACGGTCGTCTACCTACTCAACCGGTCTCCGACGAAGAGTGCCGATGGCATGACGCCATACGAGGCTTGGCACAGACACAAGCCAGATGTGCACTTCTTTCGGTCGTTTGGTTGTATGGTGCACGTCAAGGTGGTCAAGCCACATCTCGACAAGCTCGATGACCGCAGCATGCCGATGGTTTTCATCGGCTACGAGCTTCGGATCGACGGCATACCGCGTCTACGACCCCATCGGCAAGCGCGTGCATGTGACACGTGATGTGGTCTTCGATGAAGCAGCTCCGTGGGACTGGTGAGTGTCAGGTACGACACATACTATCGGGACCCGAAAATACATCTCAGGAACCCTCTGTGTATTCTGAACTAGTCCCAAATCAGTAGTTAGCTCACACAGAAAACAGTGATGAAATACCATCCATTTATTCGATTTAACTAGAAAGATCTCAAAATAACAAATAATAATAATAACTGGACCTTATGGTCAATGTTTACTTAACTTGTCACATAGGGCTAAAAAAGCAAATAAACTCTTGCAGCGGAACGGTAAACTTGGAAAGGGCAATCAACATGCCCACAGGCAATCGAGTGAAGAACACATCCTAATCCGCAAAACCTTCAATGTCCTTTTTCTGAAAGAACTCCTGTGCAGCTTGGTATTCTTCAACTGATCAACAAAGGCATGAGCTGTGAGTACATAAAGCACTTAGCAGGCCGTAGGGAAATGTATGCAAATAGTATTCATGCAAGGCTTACCAAAGGTTAGCTGTATGGTTCTTTTGCAGAAAATAGCATTTACGACAAATACAATAAATAGATTGAAATGCGAAATTGAAAGAATAATAAATAAATAAATAAACAATTTCTTTGAAACAACCAGTGAACTACCTATTCACTTTCCAACCAAACCAATGATAAGTGAACTCCCCATTCTCCAATCGACACAAACCACCAAGTGAATTACCCATTCACCGAACAAACATTATATTCATCAAGTTAACTTCCCATTCACACTCCGACTCATTTTAGAAGAAACTCTATCGCCCGAGTGAAATTCCCGAGCACGTCCATAACCGCGGACACGGCTATTCGAATAGTTTTACATACTCTACAGAGGTTGTACAACTTGACCCACAAGACACGACTTCTCTAGTTGGTTTAGCATCCGTCGATACCACTGCTAACTACCTTAGGTAAGCAGGCTAGAGCACGTGACAAGGTGTGGATTTCATGGGGATATGTCCCAGATCTTAGGATGATGTGACAATTGGCAATGGCGTTTACGGTTTGTCGTTTCACGTGTTTTCGACAAAGTTACAGGCTTACTGGACAGGGGCGGTCCGACCGGTCCTTGCACGGCGGTCCGACCGGTCCCAAATCGGTCGGACCAGCCATGTAGGGTGGTCGGACCGGCGATGACCAAAGTGGTCAAAATGAGCTGGGCCAAAAATAGGTGTTGTAGGCAAGTGAGGGGATCCCAATGCACTTGGTCTCATGATTTTTGGAGTCTCCAGTAAGAAGTTCTATTGGATTTAAGTTTCCAGAAGGTTTCGGTTTTTGAGGGTATGAATTTCAGCTAAGTCCCAGCGGCGGTCCGATCGCTCATTGTGGAGCGGTCCGACCGCCATGGCGGTCCGACCGCTCACCGGAGTGGTCGACCGGTTTCTACTTGAACGCCGCCAACTTCGTGGCGATGTTGTTTTGTTAGGTCAAAGTCATTGGTTTCATGGCATATGATTTGCATGATGCATGTTTTGACTAACATGGGTCAAGTTGTGAAGAACTTGTTCCCGAATACGTGTTTTCTTGTCCGTGGTTGTGCAGTAGCTTGGTGGTCAACGACGGTCAACGGCGAGGAGAATCGGACTAGACTTGAAGAGTTGAGGTCCGTAACGATCGACGATGCCGGTGAGGTCAACGACTCAAGCGTGACACAAGATGGACAAGGGTGACCTATTGGCGAATCCATGGCACATGGTGAAGCGGTTTAGGTCAAAAGTTAAAGACGGCGCCATGCGCGTGCGTGTGTGACCCGCTTGTTAGTGGGCCTTAACGGAGCTCCAATTAAGTCAAACCCTAAGAGTTTTGGGCCTCCACTATAAATAGGAGGAGATGGTGGCTGCACCTCTCTCTCTCGCCTTTTATGTTTCAAAACCCTAATTGTCTTTAGGGAGTTGAGGTGGAGGCTAGGGCTCTTGATGGTTTGTGGTGAATTTCGTGATCCTTGATTGTCTATCGATCCATGATGGTGTGGATGTAATCCACTTCAATCACGAAATCAATCTATGCAAGGTTTGCTTGAGATAAGTCTCTTTTCGTTCTTGCTTTCAATTTGGTGATTTTAGGTTTTCTTTGATCCGCGAGTTTGTGATTGATTCTTTCACGTGAATTAGCTTGC
This sequence comes from Hsuehochloa calcarea, assembly GCA_036346395.1. Classification (NCBI taxonomy): domain Eukaryota; kingdom Viridiplantae; phylum Streptophyta; class Magnoliopsida; order Poales; family Poaceae; genus Hsuehochloa; species Hsuehochloa calcarea. Next base: position 19,663,143 of record CM070603.1, on the reverse strand, counting down.
GTGATATGTGTGAATCTATCTAGCATCATCTTGATCATCAATCTCTCACGAACAAGCGTTAGGATCAAGTTTTCGCTCTTGCCCTTTTAGACCTTCATAATCAATTGACAATTGCTCAAGATCGCTCCAAGAATTATCATAATATTCGATTGAATAGGTCCTCAATAGCGTATAGAAGGTGTGTGCAAAGTTTCATAAAGATTGGAGTTGAGAATCAAAAGTTTCACCTAATTGCAACTTCATCATCGGCTGATTTTATCGCTGCAGATCGGTTCGAGTCGGCCGGTCCGATCGCCCGTCATCACCGGTCGATCGATTTGAGCGGTCCGACCGCCAAAGACAACGCCGGCCGATCGCCGCAATCGGTCCGACCGGTTGAGTATAACGGTCGACCGCCTGTCTGCCGTGAGTCTTGGTAATCTTAGTTGATTTTGTTATATTGCTTAGGGTTTAATTGATTCAATACTAGTCTTCCACAGATCGTATATTGATCTTCATAGCTTTCTAATAGCTACCGGAGTTAAATTGTATTGAGTTCATAATTTGTGAAAAGTGAGCGTGTTCCTATTCACCCCTCTAGTCGCCTCTTACGGTCCAACAAGTGGTATCGAGCCCTGCTAGTTCAATCTTGATCTTAACCGGTCACCGAACTTTGGCGATGGATAGATTCACTACAAAACCGCATATGTTCAATGGACAAGACTATGCCTATTGGAAGAATCGTATGCAGTATTCCTTGAGAGTGAGGGACAAGCTTTGTGGGACGTTGTTCGATCCCCGCCATTATTCCCGAGGTTGAAACTCCCGCTTCGTGGTTCTTTGGCTAACAACAACAAGGCCAAGAATCTTTTATATGGTGCGCTTGGTAGACAAGAATATGATAGGATTTGCAATTTTGCATCACAAGCACGAGATTTGGAACACTCTCGAAACATATCATGAGGGTTCGTCTCAAATTAAGAAAGTGCGCCAAACAATCTATAAGCGTGATTATAACAAATTTGAGATGCGCCCGAGAGAGCATCGATGACATTTTCAATGCTTTAATAAAGTGATTAATCAAATGAAAGTCGTTGATATTGAATATTCTCAATCTGAAAATGCCACCCACCTCTTGGCCGCAATCAACACCAAGGAGTGGGAGATGAAGGCTACCGCTATAGAAGAGAATGTTGATCTTTCAAGTCTTACTTTAGAATTGCTTTATAGTAAACTCAAAACTCATGAAATTAAAAGAGTTGATCATCCCAAGAAAGATAATTTAGCTTTGGTAGCGATCCTCTCAAAAGGCTTTTGATGACTCTTTTGAATCTTCTTCCGGATTTTCATTTGCTTGTTTATCTCGCTATTCATGAAGAGGAGCTTGAGAATATCCCCGAGGTTGAGTTTGCCCTTTAGCTAAAAAATTCACACTGCTTACAATAATGTGAGAAATAAAAAGAGAGGTGGTCCTGTTACTTGCTATGAGTGTGGAGAGCTTTACCACATCCGCCAATTGCCCCAAGCTAAAAGGTAAGGGTAAGCACAGGGAGGAGAAGACACTTGAAGAAGCCTCATGAGAACAACTCGAGTATGATGTCATTAAGCTCATAAAGGCCGCCACCGGTCCTTGCCGCTTTTGGAGAGCAATCCGTTAGTGATGTGGACTCCGGAGCGAAGAGGAAAAGAAAGGGAAGGCCAAGGACTTTATCGGCATGTGCTTCATGGTCGACAATCGACGACATTGATAATGATGAGGTATCTTTTCTTATGATGAGCTTTCGCTAAATATAATTCTATAGTTGAGCAAGTGCTTAGTCAAGATGAAGCGCTAGAATTTGTCATGACTAAAAATAAGAAACTAGAGTCAAAAATTGGTAAACTGAAACTAGAACTTGCAAATGTTAAGACTCTTGAACCCGATGAATGTTTATCTTGTCATGCTATGCATTCAGAAATTACCAATTTACAATCTGCTCATAATATTGCTTTACAACAACTTGAAAATGCTAGAACCGAGCTAATTGAAATTAAATCGCTCCTTGTGAAAAATGCTTAGAGTCTAGCAAGTTGATTGCTTCTGATGTGATTGATTCTAGCCCTTGCACTTCATGCTTAGAAAAAGAACGTGAAATCAAAGATATCTTAGAAGCTGCTAGAGTCAAATATGCTAAGCTTAAGGACAATATTAAAAATACTACTTGTGCTTCATGTTCCGCTCTTAAGCTTGAAATTGCTTTGTACAAGGAGAAATCTATGGATAAAACTTGTGATGCTTGTGTTAACTTGAGAAAAGAAAATGCTTACCTTCATGATACATTAGAGAAATTTTCTAAAGGTAAGAAACAATTAAACATGATTCTTGACAAGTCTAAAACTCCTTATAAGAAGCAAGGTTTAGGATTCAATTCTTTTCAAGACAATTCAAACCCAAAAGTCATTCAAGTCTTGGAAAAAGGTTTAATTGAATTCAAAACCCAACCTGCAAAAACATCCTTTAAATCTGCAGGTTTTGCCCAACCTTGTATTAACTCAAATGGTGCTTCTTCTAGTGGTACCAAGTACCATTGCACTTATTGTAAGAAAGGTGGGCATTTGATTGAATTCTGGCATGAGGTTGAAAAATGATAGGAAAAATCTTGATAGAATTTCATTCAGCAACCTAGAGCTTTTATGAGACATGGTAACACCGAAAGGAATAAACCCGATTAGGATTTTTCTCACATGCTAATCATCATGCTTCTACATATCCTAATTCTCATGTTCTTCAGTCACGGTCCGATCACCGGTGGTCACCGGTTCGACCGATGAGTCACCGGTCCGACCGCCAAAGACAACGCCGGCCGACCGCTCTCTGACAGCTTTAATTCCTATGTTAACTTAAACATTGCTCATAATGAATTTTAGATGAAATCAAGGATAACATTCGCTTTGCATACTACTCGCAGACGCAGTGTCTCAAAGATCGGGTTCCCAAGTCTTGTTTAACTAACCCCAGATCGAGACACATCGCTCTTCCGGCCTTGATTTTTCAGATTGCCGCGAAAGAGGAAGAGCACGCACTTTGTTGACTCACTGCTCACGCCATATGACCGAGACTCAAGATGGTTCACCTCCTTCACGCGGTCGACGGGTTTCAAGCATCTCCGAGAACTTCCCATCGCCAAGCCTTTAAGCTCTTATTCAGGTACTTACACTCTACTCTCTTTGTATGGCATTTGATATTCCTGTTCTTTATCATTGTCCATTCGGGGGTTTTTCTTATCCTAATTGTGCGGGCTGTCGGCTAGATAGGAAGAGTACCTCAGGCGCTTGTCACCCACTAGTCACTTATCTTGTCTCTTGTTTTTATCCTCACCAAATCTTTAGACCCAACTAGGTTTGCCACCTTGAGAAGCGAGTTAGGGGTTATTTATCCTTATGGGTTGGTTTGAGGGGGAGTTTGATCTTTTCTGATCTTTCCTTGTTCTTTTGATTTTTTATTGTTCTTTTTCTGAACTTAGTGATCTTTTTGAACTTTTTAAGTTTTTAGACTTTTTATTTGCACCTCATTGTGTCATATTGCATTCATATGAAAAATCCAACAAGTACAAAGTGGTAACATGTAACACCCCAGCCCAACACTGAGCCTAGAATGCCACCACACTACTCTTTAAACTAATAATTATCGACACACTATAAAAATTACAGCAAGGAAGCAATGATAATCATATCAATAGACCACAAAAAGGACATGCATAATCATGGTTCAAACGATAATAAATAATCAATGGGAATTATAACCAGGTAAATAATCCAAAGAAGCATCAACCAATGAATCCAAATTATTAAAGCAAATAGACTGGTCCAAATGATGTCCTAAATTTTATTCAACCTCTAACATGTCCAAGTATAAACCAATATTGAATGAAAAGATTATTATGGCGAATGATCGTGTGTTGTCCATGTGCTCTACTCGCCTCACCACAAAGATCCTCAAGATCACCTAAAGACAACAATAGAGCAAGGGTGAGTCCACGACTCAGCAAATACATCCATAAACAACGAACAATAATAAACCAACAGCATTCAATAACTTCATTATCATCACTGGTACTTTTATAAATATTCTCATGCAGTTATCTTCTCTTTGATTCACATCCATTATTCTCAAATATCAATGCAACTCTAATCTATATGTCCACATGCACTTCTTTCACAGATATCAGATAGCATGAGTGAATGCTCGCGACAACATTCACTCTCAAGCCCGTTCCTCCAAAAGGATCGGGGACCTCCTCCACTCCCGTGGAGTTGTGATCATTCATGATCACCTGCTCATATGCAATGATGCTTATGTATGAATGTGCAAACTCCATCATAAACATCAAATCCAACTTTTCATCATGCTTGTCAATAACGATATAAACATACCAATTATTTATTTGCAATTAAACACAATAAAAGCACAACAATAATGGTACTGAAAGATAAAGAATCACAGTGATCAATCATTGATCGCTGTTTACCATGCACTTGCATTTACTAGTTGCGACGCACGATTTGGCTAGAAGGTGGCAACAAGCACGACGCCTCTCCTATATTAAATACACAAATTTCAATACAAGCTACAGCATCAAGAATAGCAATCAATATACATCGCTCCTACACGTCCCCAAATATACCACGTTACTCCGGTACCGAATAGTTACCCATTGCTGTCCTGTTACTAAAAAGAGCGTAACTTTTGACTCGAAAGTCCGATCACCACAAACCACCCCATTCTGGATTCTTCATAAAATTACCCACATTTTCTTAGATTACGAAGACTTCTAATTAAATCATCTAACCCTCCGTATTTAGCCCAGAAAGTCGGTCTGTCCGCTTCGGAACAGCAGCCTTACTAAATTCATAACTTTTGATTTACTCAACCAAAACTCGCGTTCTCAGATTCTACAGAACCATTGGACAATTATCTACAACTTTCGTGTAGATCAAAAACTCTAATTAAGCTATCTACTATTTTTAATCCACAGTCTACCAAAACAGCGCCGAAAGACGACAACCGCAAAAACAGCGGTCTTCCGAAAATCATAACTCGAATTCTACTTGTCCGATCGACATGATTAAATATGCTATAGAAAGATATCGAAATTATCTACAATTAACTAGTAGATGAGATTTCCAAAATTCGTCATTACGATATCCGAATAAATCGTACAACGGACAGCAGGTTAACCAAATTCATTAATCGGCATCTCGTCTACAAATTAAAGAATCCTCTCTAATTAATCTAAATTCTAATCTCTAAATAAACAGCTAAACAGAGATGCGAAATTATAGATCGTTACCCACAAGAAATCGGATCTCTACCGCTTGCTCGATAGCAGTAAAAATCACGCAAAGATCCGATCCTCCACTCTAAGAATAAAGAGATCGCAAGCGAAGCAAAGCAGCAGAAGCAGGGTCTTCGGCTCGGTGGTTTCCACGCGACGCAAGAAGAAAGACAGACAAGAATGCAAAGAGAAGACAAGAGCAATACAGATCAGCTAGAAGGCAAAGAGCAAAGCAACAAGAACCAAGCAGATCGAAACTACAGAGACTTGGCTCGCTACTAAGAAGTTCAAAATAGAAGGTAACAACAACGCCTTCGCCAAATAAGCGGAAAAGCAAGATAAAGAATACCAAGAAGAAATTTCCAATGGCAAAGCAGCAGCCCACGCGACAAAGAAGACACTCAAGGCGGCTCCATCGCAAGAAGCAAATACAGGCAAGGCAAGAGGGAATGCAATCCAATGCAGAGAAAATGCAACAAGACAGAGAAAAAGAAAACTGCGCACAGCGCTTGGAAAAAGTGGAGGCGCGTGGAAAAAAAAATGAAAGGATTGCTAGGGTTTCTAAAAATCCACAATTTATTTATATAGCTCATAAAAATTCAAAATAAACTATTTTTCACAAATTCTTTTTTATTTAATTACGCACAAGCCCTTAAGACGCTTTTATGTAAACTATTCGATTAATTACGCTCAATTCTTAAGACGTGATTATTAATATTATTATTATTTTCGAGTATTACATTCTACTTCTTAACGGAATTCGACCAATTCTACTCGCCGCTCTACTCAAATAAAAACTACACTCAATGAAATTAAACAACAAAATAACACGCACCGACGTGAACAACTCGGGTATTGCTCGCGCATGCGAGACTCCAACTCCCAAGTCGCTTCTCCTGATCGACAAGGCCCACCGCACCTTGACGATACCAACGCCTTGTGCCTCAAGACTCATCTCGCCATTTTTCTACACTCAACCGATGTAAGTCGAAGGTACGGTCTTACTTGGTGGTCAACGGCTCTAAGAAAACCTTGTAATCCCGATCTCTCAAATACTACCTTGACATCGGGTTATACAAAATGTTGTGTGCCTCGCGCATGGACACGAGACGGTCCTAACGATACACTTTCTTCCAAAAATCTCCACAACTTCCGTAAACAAACTAATGTAACTTGGGCCAAACTTCGCTTTGGTACCAAACCACACAATCTGTACATAACACACCGAACTCCCGTCCCTGCCTCCCAATCAACCACTTCACATTTGCAAGGAGTACCTCCTTTAACCAGAACGCACAACCAAACTAGTTTCAAACAAACTCTTTTATAAATTGAACCCAACTCAAAACAAAGGATTCTCATCGCAATCACGCTGCTACCAACTCCCCATCGTAATAGTCAAATCCAAAATCAAAGATTCATCACAAGAACCTTTCCATTTTCCAAATAGGTCGCTTGCAAATAAACACCACGTAAGCCAAAAGAGAAAACATTCAATGCCAAAATCAATCACTTTTTTTCCTAAATTAGAAAGAATCACATACCAACGTAAAGCCAACTCAAATTGTAAATGACCTCACATAAACACACGGCTCAACCAAGAATCAAGAGGGTATTTCACTACCCGAGGAATCAATTTTTTTTTTCTCATTTTTTTCTTTTAGGAATAAACTCTCTCAAATCATAGGATTTCAAATCATCACACTAACTCATTCCTCTTAACTGTAATCTCAAAGCGATGCTCAACCCGAGAGCAACAATCACGCCCATTTAGAGAGACTCTACTAACCCATAAAAAGATACTATAGTCCCCTCCTCTACCAAAGAAACTATTTTGACAAATGATCCCCAACACCTCAAATAAAATCTACACCCACAATCACATCACCACAATCTTTTAAGGATAATCAACTTGAAATTCTCTACACACACACACTGATTTAAAACCAAAGGATTCTATCAATGATCATCATACTATTTGGAATCCACTTTTATTCTACTACTTCTACACATGATCATTGGGCAACCAAGGTTCTAGCATAAAACACATGCTCAAGTTCAACAGCCAGGACTCCTAAAGTGACTTCTGGTATACTTGATAGAAATCCGCATATTCGCTGTCTAGAATTCCCACAATCCAAACAATATCCTCAATCATTAATATCAACCATCATCACTAATCAATTGACTACCCAAAACGATTTACTTCACTAATCTTGGACCCTCAATAAACCACACCATTCAATTTCACCTACATAACCTTGCAAAGTATACCATCACAATATCCCAACTATTCGATAATTCCAATACTCCACCATCATGAACAAATATTCTTGGATCACTATTCACTATAGGTTCTACTAATTGTAACAATATAATCAGTTTTTTTTTGTCCCAACGACCATAATTCCTTTTAGATCCAATTCTCTATGAGATTTATATCATGAAATGAATTCAGCCTCTAATGTTCCTCAATTAACGTGCAACCCAGGGTCTCACAACATCATATACTTGACCACTATTAACCAGTTCCCAATATACACTCTTTAAGGTTTTGTAAAACAAATCGACTATTCCTTTCTCAAAAGAAGAGACAAATAAAAAGATTTTTTTTTAAGACCAAATCACATTAATCACTTAAGAACCAATAAAGCTTTCCGACTCGTCACTTGCTCAAACCAATTTCATCTACCAAATAAATCATGAACTCCAAAAGTTCATGAATTCAAAACTCCAAACCTTTCATTTAAACGATATTACGAACGGCGATCAAATTACATTCTTTCTAAAAGGATCATCACCACACGGCCACAATCCCTTATGCATAATCTTACTAACATTAAGAATAATACACTCTTAACATGATTCATTATCGCCAACTCTTCCATTAATAAGCCCCAAAAGTTCACCAAATTGTTCCGTACTACTTTACCATCACATCTTCAAAATGAGATTATACCAAAACCATACAACCTCACTACAACAACTACTTTATATTAGAAGGATCCACTACACAAATTAAAAGGTTTTATCAAAACCCTTTCATCACGGATATGCTATTGTCCGACTATTCCACAATTGTCTAGGTATAAGCCACCTATTAAATCACACCACCAACTCTTAGTGATGCTCAACACCAAACTTTAACACTCAAAGAATTGCACTCCAACCATTGTTGTTATCAACTAGCTTTCTTATGATGTCTAGTCGCTACCTATTTTCATTTGCGAATCACTTGAATATTTACCAACACATATTCAGTTGTTCCTCCTCACATTTAGTTTTCAACAAAATCACCCTAAAACTTCAAAAGTCAAAATCTTCTCTCGATCAAAAGTCTCAACAACACTATAATCAAATTCATCGTGTCATTCTATAAAGAAGAACTATCCGTAACTCCTCCTGAAATTCTAGATCCACCGGTATTCAATCCCTTCAACCTTTTGTACACAATTCCAATAATTAATCATACTAAGGTATATGTAAAGCTATCAACCAAATATGATCACCAAGTGTCTACAAGAAAGATAACACCACAAATAATATCTATTAAGGCAATAACCTAGCATCTCCTCAAGTTTCCTTTACACACAATTAGATTAATCCATTGGTACCAAATCCAATAAATTCAACAAACTAATCAATTTTAATGTCCAAGCCGCTTCATCAACGCTCCATACTTCTTAATAACTCTTATGACTCCAATTAGGTATGGACATACTCTTAGTCACTACTCAACTCGAATTACTCTATGACAATATCAAATTAATCAAGTTCAATTCTAAGGATTTGGGTTAAGACCAATCATGCATCACGCTACATGATCCGACTCGATACTCATACCTTATCAATGAACTTCTATGTTTACCACCTCTAGCTTAAACATAACAAGTCAACACAAAAGGATTTTAACTCTTTCGTAAAAAAATAGGCATTAAACTTCAAAGACTAAATAATCCAAAAGAAATACATAAAGCCAAAGTTTTCACATGTTAAAGAACTTGCAATAGAAAACTTTCAAGATCCGTAATACCAAGTGAATAAATAAGTCATATTTTCCAATAGGAAGGGCTAACTCCCACTAAAAGATCAATCTTGTCATTAACCGATGTTCACACAAAGCAACAATAGATCAACAAATATGAGAACAAGTAATGGCTTTATGGAACCAAAGGAGACCAATGAAATATCACCCACAGTATTGTAAACACTATCTCAAGGAAAATTCATCAACCGCAACTATAACTGTAATTGCCCAAAATTCAAGCTCAAGGAAGAGAACAACTTTTATAAAGAAACTCACACACAATACCTATAACTACTGTAATCAAAGTAGCTACCTCTCTATTCCCATACCACGAATGGTGGTGTAACTCGTAAAACCTGTACACAACCACGATCTCAATCGCCTCGTGAGGGGGCCCCACGTAACCACGCCTGCGGCCCCGACCTCCACGATCGTGGCCACCACGACCACGCCATCTATCCTCGACATAGCTATCAATCACAATCAACATTATATAATAAGTTCAAAGGTCAAAATCAAGTCATACATCAATAAACAACATAACGGAAGCGTAAAAACTATGCTCGTACCTCTCTCTAACCTACTGTGCACTAGTGTGTCAAATTTTAGGTTAGATAACCATTAGCAAATTTTAGTTGATTTACTAAAACTAAAACAAATTTTAACAATTTTAGTTTCCCTATGTTGTTAATCTATTCACCACGGACCTAAAGCCCGCTCTGATACCAATCAGAATAACCCCAAATTTCAACACCGAGCCTAGAATGCCACCACACTACTCTTTAAACTAATAATTATCGACACACTATAAAAATTACAGCAAGGAAGCAATGATAATCATATCAATAGACCACAAAAAGGACATGCATAATCATGGTTCAAACGATAATAAATAATCAATGGGAATTATAACCAGGTAAATAATCCAAAGAAGCATCAACCAATGAATCCAAATTATTAAAGCAAATAGTCTGGTCCAAATGATGTCCTAAATTTTATTCAACCTCTAACATGTCCAAGTATAAACCAATATTGAATGAAAAGATTATTATGGCGAATGATCGTGTGTTGTCCATGTGCTCTACTCGCTCTCAGCTACGGCATCCTCGAAGATCACCTAAAGACAACAATAGAGCAAGGGTGAGTCCACGACTCAGCAAATACATCCATAAACAACGAACAATAATAAACCAACAGCATTCAATAACTTCATTATCATCACTGGTACTTTTATAAATATTCTCATGCAGTTATCTTCTCTTTGATTCACATCCATTATTCTCAAATATCAATGCAACTCTAATCTATATGTCCACATGCACTTCTTTCACAGATATCAGATAGCATGAGTGAATGCTCATGACAACATTCACTCTCAAGCCCGCTCCTCCAAAAGGATCGGGACCTCCTCCACTCCTCGTGGAGTTGTGATCATTCATGATCACCGCCATATGCAATGATGCTTATGTATGCAAAATATGCAAACTCCATCATAAACATCAAATCCAACTTTTCATCATGCTTGTCAATAACGATATAAACATACCAATTATTTATTTGCAATTAAACACAATAAAAGCACAACAATAATGGTACTGAAAGATAAAGAATCACAGTGATCAATCATTGATCGCTGTTTACCATGCACTTGCCTTTACTAGTTGCGACGCACGATTTGGCTAGAAGGTGGCAACAAGCACGACGCCTCTCCTATATTAAATACACAAATTTCAATACAAGCTACAGCATCAAGAATAGCAATCAATATACATCGCTCCTACACGTCCCCAAATATACCACGTTACTCCGGTACCGAATAGTTACCCATTGCTGTCCTGTTACTAAAAAGAGCGTAACTTTTGACTCGAAAGTCCGATCACCACAAACCACCCCATTCTGGATTCTTCATAAAATTACCCACATTTTCTTAGATTACGAAGACTTCTAATTAAATCATCTAACCCTCCGTATTTAGCCCAGAAAGTCGGTCTGTCCGCTTCGGAACAGAAGCCTTACTAAATTCATAACTTTTGATTTACTCAACCAAAACTCGCGTTCTCAGATTCTACAGAACCATTGGACAATTATCTACAACTTTCGTGTAGATCAAAAACTCTAATTAAGCTATCTACTATTTTTAATCCACAGTCTACCAAAACAGCGCCGAAAGACGACAACCGCAAAAACAGCGGTCTTCCGAAAATCATAACTCGAATTCTACTTGTCCGATCGACATGATTAAATATGCTATAGAAAGATATCGAAATTATCTACAATTAACTAGTAGATGAGATTTCCAAAATTCGTCATTACGATATCCGAATAAATCGTACAACGGACAGCAGGTTAACCAAATTCATTAATCGGCATCTCGTCTACAAATTAAAGAATCCTCTCTAATTAATCTAAATTCTAATCTCTAAATAAACAGCGAAACAGAGACGAAACGAAATTATAGATCGTTACCCACAAGAAATCGGATCTCATCGCTTGCTCTGCGCAGTCGAAAATCACGCAAAGATCCGATCCTCCACTCTAAGAAGAATAAAGCAGATCAAGCAGAAGCAAAGAAATAAGCAGCGAGGTCTTCGGCTCGGGTGGCTTCCACGCTGACAGCCAAATACAGATCGCAAGGCAAGTCAGCGAAGAAGAAGCAACAGATCGCTAGAATGGCAGCGGAAAGCAACAAGAACCAATAGATCAAGAAATCGGCAGAGACTTGGCTCGGCTCAGCGAGTTCCAAACACAGCGAGCAACGGCGATCTTCGGCCAATAGCGAGGAAAAGCAAGACAAAGAATAACCAAGAAGCGCTTCTTCAAATGCAGAAGAGCAAACCCACGCGACAAAGAAGACACTCGAAGCGGCTCCATCGCAGATCACGCTCAAGCGGCGGCAGCAAATGATGCAATCCAAATAGCAGAAAAATGCAAAAGACAGAGAAAAAAGAAACTGGCGGCGCGGCGGCTTGGAAAAAAGTGGAGGCGCGGTGGAAAAAGAAAATGAAAGGATTGCTAGGGTTTCTAAAAATCCACAATTTATTTATATAGCTCATAAAAATTCTGAAATAAACTATTTTTCACAAATTCTTTTTATTTAATTACGCACAAGCCCTTAAGACGTTTTTATGTAAACTATTCGATTAATTACGCTCCGACCCTTAAGACGTGATTATTAATATTATTATTATTTTTCGGAGTATTACATTCTACCCCCCTTAACGGAATTCGACCCCGAATTCTACTCGCCGTGCTACTCAAATAAAAACTACACTGCTGAAACTAAACAACAAAATAACACGTACCCGACGTGAACAACTCTGGGTATTGCTCGCGCATGCGAGACTCCAACTCCCAAGTCGCTTCTCCTCGGATCGATCGTCCCACCGCACCTTGACGTATACCAACGCCTTGTGCCTCAAAGACTCATCTCGCCATTTTTCTAACACTCAACCGATGTAAGTCGAAGGTACGGTCTTACTTGGTGGTCAACGGCTCTAAGAAAACCTTGTAATCCTGATCTCTCAAATACTACCTTGACATCGGGTTATACAAAATGTTGTGTGCCCTGCGCATGGACACGAGACGGTCCTAACGATACACTTTCTTCCAAAAATCTCCACAACTTCCAGAAACAAACTAATGTAACTTGGGCCAAACTGCTTTGGTACCAAACCACACAATCTGACATAACACACCGAACTCCCGTCCTGCCTCCCAATCAACCACTTCACATTTGCAAGGAGTACCTCCTTTAACCAGGAACGCACAACCAAACTAGTTTCAAACAAACTCTTTTATAAATTGAACCCAACTGAAAACAAAGGATTCTCATCGCAATCACGCGTTACCAACTCCCCATCAGAATAGTCAAATCCAAAATCAAAGATTCATCACAAGAACCTTTCCATTTTCCAAATAGGCTGTTTGCAAATAAACACCACGTAAGCCAAAAGAGAAAACATTCGAATGCCAAAATCAATCACTTTTTTTTTCCTAAATTAGAAAGAATCACATACCAACGTAAAGCCAACTCAAATTGTAAATGACCTCTGTCATAAACACACGGCTCAACCAAGAATCAAGAGGGTATTTCACTACCCGAGGAATCAATTTTTTTCTCATTTTTTTCTTTTAGGAATAAACTCTCTCAAATCATAGGATTTCAAATCATCACACTAACTCATTCCTCTTAACTGGTAATCTCAAAGCGATGCTCAACCTGAGAGCAACAACCGCGCCCATTTAGAGAGACTCTACTAACCCATAAAAAGATACTATAGTCCCCTCCTCTACCAAAGAAACTATTTTGACAAATGATCCCCAACACCTCAAATAAAATCTACACCCACAATCACATCACCACAATCTTTTAAGGATAATCAACTTGAAATTCTCTACACACACACACTGATTTAAAACCAAAGGATTCTATCAATGATCATCATACTATTTGGAATCCACTTTTATTCTACTACTTCTACACATGATCATTGGGCAACCAAGGTTTTAGCATAAAACACATGCTCAAGTTCAACAGCCAGGACTCCTAAAGTGACTTCTGGTATACTTGATAGAAATCCGCATATTCATTGCCTAGAATTCCCACAATCCAAACAATATCCTCAATCATTAATATCAACCATCATCACTAATCAATTGACTGCCCAAAACGATTTACTTCACTAATCTTGGACCCTCAATAAACCACACCATTCAATTTCACCTACATAACCTTGCAAAGTATACCATCACAATATCCCAACTATTCGATAATTCCAATACTCCACCATCATGAACAAATATTCTTGGATCACTATTCACTATAGGTTCTACTAATTGTAACAATATAATCAGTTTTTTTTGTCCCAACGACCATAATTCCTTTTAGATCCAATTCTCTATGAGATTTATATCATGAAATGAATTCAGCCTCTAATGTTCCTCAATTAACGTGCAACCCAGGGTCTCACAACATTATATACTTGACCACTATTAACCACTTCCCAATATACACTCTTTAAGGTTTTGTAAAACAAATCGACTATTCCTTTCTCAAAAGAAGAGACAAATAAAAAGATTTTTTTTTAAGACCAAATCACATTAATCACTTAAGAACCAATAAAGCTTTCCGACTCGTCACTTGCTCAAACCAATTTCATCTACCAAATAAATCATATGAGCTAGAACCTTTTAAACAACTCAAATTAAGAAATTGCAATTTGTGGATGTTTTAGCGAGTTGCGCAATTAGTGCTCCTCTTGTGACATTGGCCCTGTCAGAATTGCTTTGTTAGCTCTTTGATCTAAAATTGACCATTACTTGAGCTTTTGTGTTCTTGAGATTCTAAAACTGCTCATGTGCAAAATGAAAATCAAGATTATCTTATGCTTAAATTGTGCCAAACTATTCTTACGAGACTGCTTGTCAAATGACATGAACTTGGAGATAGTTTGATGAACCAGACGATCTCATGGGGACTGCTTGTCAGAAATGACATGAACCTCAAGATTTGTCGCCCCGGTAGAAGCTTAGAAAGAGTTTGTGGATGGCTCCTAGTCCAGGATCTTCTTTACTAAGATATACCTTTAATCAACTTTTGGTCGAAGCTTAGGATGAGTTTGTGGATGGCTCCTAGTCCAGGATCTTGTCACTAAGTTAGATCATTAGTCAACTTCAATATTCAATGCAAATGAGAAAAATGTTGACAAATGGACATTTACAAAATATTGAGCAAAATGATTCAATACGGGACTTGATTGACTCTTAATGTGGACCAAGTTTCTTGCTTATGGACCAAGTTGTGCCTTTGGGCGAAAACTGCGAGTAAACTCGTTTTCAAACCTCTTACTTACATTTTCTGGATAATTGCCAATGTGTTCATCAAGGGGGAGATTGTGGATTTCATGGGGATATGTCCCAGATCTTAGGATGATGTGACAATTGGCAATGGCGCTTACGGTTTGTCGCTTCACGTGTTTTCGACAAAGTTACAAAGCTTCGATCGGGCGGGCGGTCCGACCGGTCCTTGCACTGCGGTCCGACCGTCCCAAATCGGTCGGACCGCCATGTAGGGCGGTCGGACCGGCGATGACCAAAGTGGTCAAAATGAACTGGGCCAAAAATAGGTGTTGTAGGCAAGTGAGGGGATCCCAATGCACTTGGTCTCATGATTTTTGGAGTCTCCAGTAAGAAGTTCTATTGGATTTAAGTTTCCAGAAGGTTTCGTTTTGAGGGTATGAATTTCGCTAAGTCCCAGCGGCGGTCCGACCGCTCATTGAGGAGCGGTCCGACCGCCATGGCGGTCCGACCGGCTCACCGAGCGGTCGACCGGCTTTCTACTTGAACGCCGGCCAACTTCGTGGCGATGTTGTTTTGTTAGGTCAAAGTCATTGGTTTCATGGCATATGATTTGCATGATGCATGTTTTGACTAACATGGGTCAAGTTGTGAAGAACTTGTTCCCGAATCACGTGTTTTCTTGTCCGTGGTTGTGCGGTAGCTTGGTGGTCAACGACGGTCAACGGCGAGGAGAATCGGGACTAGACTTGAAGAGTTGAGGTCCGTAACGATCGACGATGCGGGTGAGGTCAACGACTCAAGCGTGACACAAGATGGACAAGGGTGACCTATTGGCGAATCCATGGCACATGGTGAAGCGGTTTAGGTCAAAAGTTAAAGACGGCGCTTGCAAGCGCGTGTGTGACCCGCTTGTTAGTGGGCCTTAACGGAGCCCAATTAAGTCAAACCCTAAGAGTTTTAGGCCTCCACTATAAATAGGAGGAGATGGTGGTGCACTCTCTCTCTCTCGCTTTTTATGTTTCAAAACCCTAATTGTCTTTAGGGAGTTGAGGTGGAGGCTAGGGCTCTTGATGGTTTGTGGTGAATTTCGTGATCCTTGATTGTCTATCGATCCATGATGGTGTGGATGTAATCCACTTCAATCACGAAATCAATCTATGCAAGGTTTGCTTGAGATAAGTCTCTTTTCGTTCTTGCTTTCAATTTGGTGATTTTAGGGTTTTCTTTGATCCGCGAGTTTGTGATTGATTCTTTCACGTGAATTAGCTTGCTGTGATATGTGTGAATCTATCTAGCATCATCTTGATCATCAATCTCTCACGAACAAGCGTTAGGATCAAGTTTTCGTTCTTGCCCGCTTTTAGACCTTCGTTAATCAATTGACAATTGCTCAAGATCGCTCCAAGAATTATCATAATATTCGATTGGAATAGGTCCTCAATAGCGTATAGAAGGTGTGTGCAAAGTTTCATAAAGATTGGAGTTGAGAATCAAAAGTTTCACCTAATTGCAACTTCGTCATCGGTGATTTTATCGCTGCGCATCGGTTCGAGTCGGCGGTCGGATCATTCGTCATCACCGGTCGATCGATTTTGAGCGGTCCGACCGCCAAGACAACGCCGGTCGATCGCCCGCAATCGGTCCGACCGGTTGAGTATAACGTCGATCGCCTGCCGTGAGTCTTGGTAATCTTAGTTGATTTTGTTATATTGCTTAGGGGTTTAATTGGATTCAATACTAGTCTTCCGCTGTACTGGTATATTGATCTTCATAGCTTTCTAATAGCTACTGGAGTTAAATTGTATTGAGTTCATAATTTGTGAAAAAGTGAGCGTGCTCATATTCACCCCTCTAGTCGCCTCTTACGGTCCAACACAAGGCCTTTACAAAGCTCCTTCTCAACCCAGTTCTGCCCGCTGAGGTTTCAACACTGAATGTCTCCATCCGACCAGATAGGGCCCCCCTCTTGCGCCATAGTGATTACGTACCCCGTAACTCACTCTTCCAAAACAGAACCAGAATTAAGATATTGCTAATTAATTAGCCAGGTCCCGCCCATACAGGACATGTGGTTGTACGGTTAAGGCTCAATTCAATGGCGCACAAGATTAAGTCCTTGACAAGTGACTCAGGCGATCTTTCTACAAACACACAACGTGTTAAATCCACACCCTCAATCCACCATCCACTCGCCTGAGTGAAAACCATTTTGTTTAAATGAAACCAATGATATCCCCTGTCATGGAACACAAATTTTACAACAGTGGCTAACCACCATAATTCCATACATCATTAAGTCAAGATTAATCATTAAGACACATGTGATGATGAACCCATCGAGACTAGGCTTGACTAAGCACTAATACGATACCCATGTTGGTGATACAAATATGTCCAACAAAAAATATCCAAGCTAGGGTGACAAAGGATTCATGGCATTCAAATATTCGATGGAAGCATAATGACAACAGGTAATAACAAAATCCAAAACAATTGATATAAAGTTAGCATGCAATTGTATAAAACAATATACTTTTGAAATCATAGGTTCAATATGATCAAAGGACTACGGCTTGCCTTGGAATAAATCCTGGGATTGATCTTGATCTTGGTGTACTTCTCCTTGTTCAAAACTTCCTGAAGTAGCAACATCTACTCGCAAAACAAGCAAATAGAATAAATAAATACTAAAAAGAGATAAAAATAACTCCAAAAATTAAATAAAATTCATAAATAAATAGATCTCGAATTTAGATGAATTTACAAATTTGAATGGGCTCAATCGGAGTTCGGATGCAAAACATATGGGCTTTGAAAGTTTGAAATAGCATAGAATAATGAAAATCAGATTTTATGAATTTGCTGATTTATTTTTCATTTGGAAAGTCGACTTATGACGTCACCTGACGTCAACGAGGATATTTTGGTCGGAAAAATAAAAGAAACGAAAAAGAAAATACGCCTGACAGGTGGGACCCATTGTTAGTGACTGGTGCATGGTGAACCAAGTCCACCGAAGCTGGCTTGGGAGGAAACCTGGGCGTGTCACATGGCGGCTGACCTGGGCTTGACGAAGCTGCCACGCGAGCGAACAGGCTAAGGGGCTCTCGACCAGGTCACGACTCAAGACGGCACAAAGCGAGAGGAAAAATGGCAAAGCAAAACTAGCGACGGCGACGGCGGCGAGCAGCGGCGGCAAGGTACAAAAATGCGACCCCGAGAGAAGGGCGAAGCTGCTGGAGGTGGTGGCGGAGCTCGGGCGGCGATGGCTTACCGGCGGTGGCAACAATGGCGGCGGCGACGAAGTTAAGCTTTTGTCGGACGGCACGGCAACGGCGGAGGAGCGCTCCTCGACCACGAGCGACGGTGTCACGGCGTAGCCCTTGATAAAGCGGACCTATCGGTGGTGGAAACTCGGTCGGAGGTGGATCGACGGCGGTGAGTTGCAGCGGCGGAGCAGTTTCGGCCGTCGGTGGCTTTTTCGGCGATTGCAGTACCGAGAAGACAAACCCGGGGTGGCACCTTAGGGCTTCGGAGGAGGGAGGAGAGGCGAAGAAATTGACCCGGGGCTCGGGCCTTAAATAGCCGAGATGGAGCAGACCGAGGGAGAGACGGCGAAGGAAACGCATGTCGTAAGGAACTCAGATCATGGAGTCCAAATTGAAGACGGTTTAGGTGGCATGCGGCGGGCCCACCGGACAGCGGGAGAAGGAGCGCGCGCGATTTCAAAGAAGGCCACCGGCAATGGAGAGAGCGCAAGGCCGCAAAGACGGAAAGGCCGAGGAGTGGGTCGGATCGAATAGTAGCGGGCTTGGCCCAGGACTATTCCGAGGAAATTTTAATAGCTTTTCTTTTTAGAAAATAGCAGAAATTCCAAATGGCAAATAGAAAATAGCAAATGAACTCAGAAAAAATCCAGAAAATTCTAGAAAATATATCTAAGCCCATAGAATCCAAATAAAATAGTTTTAATAATAGTTGATGTTGGGATTAATCATATTAAATTGTTTTTGATCTCTGAAAATTCCAATTAAGATTTAACTTCAGCAGAAAAATTCAAATTGTTATTTTTTTCTTTTAAAACATAGACAAAAAGTAATAAGAAGCGACATTAATAGATGTTGAACCCAAGAATAAAGTGTTGGAAATATGCCTTAGAGGCAATCATAAAGATGATTATATTTCAGTATGTTCATAACATTGGATAATATGTTATCTTGTTCCTAGAATAATATAGGCTTGCACACTTAAAGGGCTAGCATTTGATTTGGATGGTGATCTGAATTCTTGTAGGCCACGAGTTCCTATTGGGCCTCAAGTACGAGAGCCATTTTGGATGCTTATAAATAGAGGGGCGGTGGCAGGCGGTGTAATGATCTTTTGAAGAACTTCCCAAAACCTTAATAGCCACGCCTTCCTCAACCACGATGCCGATGCTAGCACTCCAGCGCGTGGTGCTCCTACCCCGTACGTGTGGATAACTTGGAGGTGTTGTTGCGAAGCATCAGCACTAGGACGGTCCGCAACTCAGTACGACCACTTGGAGGAGCAGACACGCGGTGAGTACGACTACTCGGAGGAGAAGATGCGCGGCAAGTACAACTACTCATAGGAGAAGACGCACGACGAGTACGACTACTCGGAGGAAAAGACGTGTGGCGAGTACGACTACAACTGCATCAACTCGCTACATCGACTTTACTTCCGCTACTAGTGGGCGCGTCTAGTGGTAATCTCGTGATCTATTACTAGCGGGGGTTCCTGGGTTGCGCGGTAAATTTTTTGTTTTGTGCTTTCGTAGCCTTCCCGTGATCTTTCAGAGATGGCATCCATCGAGGAGAACTGCACATGGCGCCTCGTCGATCTCCCACCTGGCCATTGCCTGATCGTCCTAAAGTGGGTCTTCAAGGTGAAGAAGTACGCGCAGGGCAACGTCCTCAAGCATAAAGCACAACTCGTTGCGAATGGCTAAGTCCAGCGGTAGGGAGTGGATTTCGAGGAAGTGTTCGCACCAGTGGCGCGCCTCGAGTCTGTTCGGTTGCTGATCGCCCTCGCCGCGCACGAAGGGTGGCCTGTGCACTACATGGATGTGAAGACGGTATTACTCAACAGCGAGCTACAAGAGGAATTCTATGTCACCCAGCCTCCCGAATTCATTGTCGAAGGGAAGGAACGCAAGGTCTTTAGGTTCGACAAGGTGCTCTACGGCCTACACCAAACACCTCGAGCATGGAATGCTAAGCTTGACAACTGTCTGGTGTCACTTGGATTCCACAGGAGCTCGTCCGAGCATGCTGTGTACGCACGCAGCGACGGTCTCGCACGACTTCTTGTGGGAGTGTATTTCGATGACCTGACCATCACTAGCACCGATCCGAAGGAGATCACGAGATTCAAGGAAGAGATGATGAAGCTGTTAAAAATGAGTGACCTAGGATTGCTCAGCTTCTACCTCGGCATTGAAGTGAAGCAAACCGCAGATGGCATCACCTTGAACCAAGTTGCATATGCCACGAAGATCATTGAGAAGAGTGGTATGGAAGGGTGCAATGCTTGCCATGTACCGATGGAACCAGGGTTCAAATTAAGCAAGGTGAGCACTTCCCCTTTGACAGACGCCACGACGTACCGGAGCATCGTCGGCAGCCTCCGGTACCTGGTGCACACACGGCCAGACATCGCCTACTCGATGGGGTACATGAGCCGTTTCATGGAGGCTCCTACCACTGAACACCTGGCGGCCGAGAAAGCACATACTCCGCTATATCGCCGGCACGCGACACTTCGGGTGCCGCTACACGAGAAGGACACAACAGCCCCTGTCGGTCGGCTACAGCGACAACGACATGGCGGGAGACGTCAACACCCGCAAGAGTACCACTGCCGTTCTGTTCTTCCTTAGCCAGAGCCTCATCAGTTGGTAGTCACAAAAGCAAAAGGTTGTGGTACTGTCCTCCTGTGAAGCGGAGTACATCGCCGTGACAACGGCGGCTTGCCAAGGCATCTGGCTCGCTTGTCTTTCTTGGCGAACTGCAGAACAAAGAGGCCAGCCGCATTGTGCTCAAGGTGGACAAGTCTACGATTTCCCTTAGCAAGAATCATGTCTTCCACGACCGGAGCAAGCATATCGACACAAGGTACCATTTCATTCCAGAGTGCATTGAAGATGGAAGAGTTGAGATCGAGTATATCAACACCGAAGGGCAGCTCGCGGACATCCTAACTAAGGCAGTGGGACGCGTCAAATTCCAGGAGCGTTGGGCCAAAATCAGTGTTGCCGAAATCGAGTGCACAAAAATTTAGGGAGTGATTTGTTAATTTAAACCTTGTGCATACAGTTGCACGCAGCAGCAGTTAGTGTAGTTGTAATCAAAGTGACGCGTTGGTTCACTTCCAACTGGTGCGTCCCTTCGAACTTGTGCGTCATTTCAGCATGTATAAAACCCATGTAAGTGCAGAAATAAAAACTAAGAAAGTTCTCTTCGTTAAACTTCTTCATTATTTTGGGAAGGGAAGAAGACTTGTATTTTGTGATCGTGTGAGTAAACACCTGATGTTTTTTTTTCTAACATTTCTCGCCAATCTAACAAAATAACGATGTGTTCCACCTCCGTGAAATCCCTTCCCCTTAAACAATTTTCCTTTTTTTCGTAGCTCACCGCCAGATTTGAACTCGTCCTTGTCGGAGTGTTGCCGTCGATGATTCCCCTGATCCGGCAAGTCATTCCTCAATTTTTCTTGTCCAGATCTCCGCCTCCATCTCCTTAATCCTTTCCCCACTCTATTGGCTCCATCATTCGCTGGAGGAGCACCGCCACCTTCGCCGTCTTCTCCGATCCAGGCCACCGTCGCCCTCACGTCTGAACTAGTGAGCCCCCTTGATGTTGCCTTGATCTTGCGTGAACAATTTCCCGTAGGGTATCGCTGCCTGTTGTCACCGCCTTTGTACCGATCTCCGGTCTCCGCCCTCACCGTCAATAGATTGCCACCATGATTCCCTGCCCAAAACGCTGCCACCCATCACATTTCCGAGACTCTCTGGACCTATTTTGACCACCGATGTTGCATCTCAAGCAGCTGTTCGCCATCGCCGTCACGTACAGAGTAGCCGCCATCGCTCCTCTGCTTTCTGTCTTGCACGTGGGACCCAGCCATCGGAGGATGAGGAAGAGGAGAAGGGTATTTTTGTCTTTTTAGAGCTCACTTAACAGCCCATTCACGGAAGATGGACAGTAGTGGCACGAAGGGAAGAAAAATTCATTCTCAGCGACATAGAAGGTCTTCTAGATGAAGTTTTTCAGCTGCAGATCCGAAAAACTAGTAGCTTTGCATGGCAATTAAGGAATTTTCTCATTGATAAAGGTTGATGATCAGATTTAGAGGGGCTTCATCGATGATCATCATCATAACTTTCTGAATAACCACTTGGAAAATTATCAATGAGGGATTCTATCTTCTAAAGACTACCCAAAGCAAACCAAAAAGTCTTTCATCTAACGGTTCATGTAGTAATTTAATTGCGTACTTAAACATAAGATGAGGCACTTCATAATGTGTCCCCGAACCCGGAATAGAAAGCATCAGACCACATATAGAAGATTCAACAAATCCAGCGCACACACCTAGCTAAGGCCTCAAACGACGTCAAGGTCGACGGCGGCAACAAGCTCACCGTCACCGGCGCTTATTTTTCCAATATATTGACAGCACATCGGTCAGTCAAACTCGCCTGGCTGCTGCACGCAGTAGTCAGTTCACTAGGCATCTCCTGCATATCTCCATGTGATCGACCTGTAGACCACTGCTAAGCAGGATATTAGTATTCCCATGTTGCAATCAGTGAAGTCGTTCATGAGACTACGACTCCATGGCCTGAATGAGATGCCTGCGACCGACTGGCTCACTAGCTGTCTATGCCTTCTAGAAATCGAGAGATTAAGAAATCTCAAATAATTTTCAGGTCGATGTGACCTGTGCGCATCAATCGGCTATGGTTGTTAATCCCCCTTCATTGACTTGCGTCAGTTCATAGACCAACTAACTGCCGCCTCAACTTTGAAAAAAAAAAGAAAAGATCGAAGTATTTAGATTTAGTTCGGTACATCATGTGTGTGCGGCAGTGGAATTATCCACATTCCACAGTCGTCTGTTTCGTATAAGCACCATGCATGTAAATCACCTAACCTACTCAGTAGTCACGCACACCATGACAAATCAATATAAGACCTGAAGAGGGGCCAATAAACCACCCGTCAAGTCTCCGTTGCGTATCCTGAACAGGGTTTTGATAACCGGTTTGAACTTTTTTTTACCAGGCACCGATACGACCAGTTTCGCCGATTTTTGGAAGTTTTCAGGCCAAAAATTTCAAACTAAATTTTGAATTTTAGTAAAAAAAAATTGGACAAAAACTGATTGAGGAGAATCTAATAATCATGAACTAATTAAGTTACTTATCCATAGTATTATAGATAATAATATCATTTATACAAACTTCAAAGGTACCCCTCAATATTAACAATGGGGGAAATCATACACACCTAGTAGTCGTAAGCTATTCTACGATCACCCTATATAATCGTAAGTCCTACTATGACCACCTCATGGTAGTAAATTTTTCTACGACCACGTATTGATCGTAAATCCTACTACGATTACCTCATGGTCATAAGTTTTACTACGACTAGGTCAGCTACAACCACCCCATGGTCGAAAAACCTACATACATGTGGCCTAATAGACTAGGAACATTATGTATTGTGTTTAATATATATAGTAGTTAATATGTGTCATTATTTAGAAAGATAACTACACGTATTAAACCTCTATCTCTGACATAATCACAAGGCGGTGTGGGAGATACGTCTATGATAATAACTGCCTTTAAAAACATGCATATTGCATTAAACGACAAGGTGTCTCTTGACGTGGACAACTGTCACCCCTTCATGCAATATATAAGGAGTAAAGTCAGTGGACAGAGGAAGAGGAGTAGGGTTCTAGTGACTTCCTTCTTGTTATAAACACAATCGATACAGCAGCATAGGAGCAGGGTTATTAGTCTCCCAAGAGAAGGTCTGAAACAGTATAAAATCCCCATGTCCTTTTCTGTGTAGTTTCGCTCCCGGAGAACACCCCCCCTAACATTCATTTATAAGATCGATACTAAATAATCGATAGTTGGCGCCGTCCGTGTGGACTTCCTATTTCTCCTTTCTTTTTTGATAAATTGTCCTCATTTTCAACTCTGATGTTTTCATAGCAGGAGAGTGGAATGAGCAGAATTGGTACTTTTTCAATTTGGCAGACTACGCAGGACTCGACATGGAAGCCTTCTACGAGTACGAGCAGAGCATCATTTCGTTCGATGGCAACACCTGTTCCAAGGATAATTCATCAGACCCAGGGAACCGTGCCACGGACAAGCCTGGTGAGGGAGCCCTCTCCCACCACAATTTTACGCCCAAAGGAGGAACAAGAAACCTCAAAGGGCAAGGGTCGAATCGACCAGGATCAGGATCGCCCCACGGCGAGTGCTGAACACAGCAAGGGTTCCTCCTCCAAACATTCAAGCCCGTCTAAGGCCGTCTGATCTAGCACAGCAAGTCCTGGAATCCATGATTCTGGGACTCAATCAAGACATGATAACCGTCACCCTTCGGTTACCCCCACAAGGTGTGTGGTCGAGCCCGCTTCACCTGCGGATTCGACCATACCCATCTAGGGTTCACCTTCAATAGGAGATGGTTATAACCCGGAATTCCCCTTCCTGGAGGGGGTTGCTCCAAGTCGTGAGGCATTGTCCTTCTACTACTCCTCGAGTTAGGAGGACTCAGCCGCGAGTGGGGTAGTAGCACCCAATAGGTCTTTGTCCTTCCCTCAGATCATAATCTCTCTCCAAGAGGCGGGACTGGGTTGCTTCCCATCGCGCATTCGCTTCGGGCTCTCGTGGTGATGGCGAGAACGCCTTTCGTGACGACCAGAATCTCCACATTCATGAGCATGGCTGAAATATTAGAAGTCGTCACTCTCCACCGAGACACGCTCCGACTGACTCAAATATCGACGATCCTGAAACCATTCGGAGAAGAAGAATTGCTACCCAGATGACTTTGCCTGGGAGCACCCAATACCAGTCATAGCAAGCTCAAGAAATTCAATGAATCAATGACCTAATCAAAAGCCTGGCTCAAGACCTTGGGCAAGCGCAAGACTATGACCTCTTTGCTCAAGAGACCGCACAAATACTTTAGGATATAATGGCCAGGCTTGAGCAGAATCGACAACATCGTCTTGGAAGTCGTACCGGGACAACTACATCAAATGCCAGTCGTTCAACCAACTCTCCTCATGGAGAACGACAAGACAACAGGTTTGGTCGATCCCCCAACCACGCCATTAGTCAGTGAATAGTACCACGAACAACTGGCGGTTGACAAACTCCCAGGGGAGATGGTTGTTCACCACTTCTACCAAGAAATCTGCACCAGCACATGGAGCACGAGGAGTATTACCCTCGTAGGACTAAGATCTATGATAGGTCAGGTCCATTTACCATTAGGTATCATTGAGTACGATCGCCTAGTGATGTCAACCCTTCTTTCCCACAAAGAAGGCGTTATGATATTATTACCGAATGTCGGGCGTTTTCACTTGACCTTTGAGCAGTTCGTTAGTTGCTCTGGTTCCGACCAGTGAATATGGAAAAGTTTGAGGGGTCACAAAATTCTATCGAGTTTCTTCAAATCTAAACCACTACAGTTCGAGCAGCATGAGGAGGAGAGCATGTCATGGCCAATTGCCTTCCTACTGTACTCGAAGGATCTCCTCGATTGTGGCTATTAAATTAGCCACAAGATTCGATCCATTCATGGCAGCACCTCTGCGACTTACTGCTAGCCAACTTTCAGGGCACTTACAATCGCACTGGAAAGATGGACAACCTGCATAAAATGTGACAGGATTCTCATGACACCTATGCAATTTATCAGGTGTTTCGGTCAGATTTTTGTAATTCAATTCCTGAAGTTTCTGACTCTTCCATCGTTAGGGTATTCTAGTAGGGAGTCCGCAATTGAAGGATCATGGAGGATATCACTCTAAATTCTCCGACAATTGTCACTGAGCTCTTCGAAATTGCCGACCGTTACGCAACTACAGCAGAAGCAGTCGAATGGAATCGCGCGATTGATCATGACGATAAGGACACATGAGGAGTGGGCGCAGGTAGCAACAAGAAAGATAAAAAGGCTGGGAAATCTAGGAGCAAGACTAAAGGCCATAAACCTCAAGATAAAAGCTCTAAGGAGGTCTTAGCCGTGAGCTACAAGGAGTCTCAGAGCTCTAGACCATACTCCGACTAGAGCAAAGGCAAACGCCCCGAACAGAAGAACGACAAGCCTAGGTGTTGTTCTTTTCACAAAAAAGATGGACACGACCTTCGCAATTGCCGAGTTTTTCAGCAAAAACTCGAGGATTACTACTCAGCAAGGGACCACTTCCTACATTCGAATAGGTGGGACAAACGAGTGGTCGAAAATAGTTGGATGATGGTGAGGAGATGTCATTTCAAGATCCAGAACACACCATCGATCACTTCTATGGGGGATCTTTAGCATATGAGTCGAAATGACAGCTCAAAGCTATCGAACGCAAGGTAAATTCCATCGACCCTCCTCTTGTCAATAAAGTACCAAAGTGATCAAAAATCACTATCTATTTTGAGAAAGGTGATTGTACACTCCCTTCAACTCGACCTGATCATTTATGATCATGGTTGAGCCCACCATAAAAAAATGTCAAGTCAAACACGTATTAGTTGATGGTGGAAGTTCATTAAACATACTCTTTACGAGTTCCCTGGATGAAATGCAAGTTCCCAAGACAAAGATCTTTATGAGTGCCCTGAGTTGAGGGTGCTTCGACCAAGCCTATTGGTCAAGTTCCCCTTTCTGTTATGTTTGGGCCACCAAACAATTTCAGGACGGAGAAGATCACTTTTGATGTGGTCTATTTTGAGACAGTATATAATTCAATTCTTGGTCGACCAACTCTGACACGATTTCTAATGGTTGCTCATTATGGCTATCAATATCTTAAGATGCTAGGTCCCAAAGGAGTAATAACAGTCCGCTGTGATAAAAAGATGGCGCTTACATGCAACCGTAAGTCCCTCGAGATGGTTGGCCAAATACCAACTCAAAAAGCAAGCAAAGTGCAATCTTTGACCAAACAGTCAAAGTTTAAAATTGCCCCAAGGCCGAACGATCAAGTCAAATAAGTTCCACTTAATACAGAGGAGCCTTCGAAGACTGTTCGCATTGGAGTCACTCTCTGTAATAGCCTGGCCTGCTCATAGCGTGGCCCATGTGGCCTATGAGGAGTTGTGTGGTGGGATTAGTCCCACATTGCTTGTCTCAAGTGAGTTGTACTAGTATATAATGCCTGTTGGATCCAAACGTAGTACCTCCGGGTTAACCCTTTTACACAAAGCGAGGACGAAAGTGTAAGTGAGGTGCTATGCATGTGCGGGTCCGCCCCATAGTGGGCTGGGCATTGAGCCGATTTTGGGTCAGGGTGTTACAGATGGTATCAGAGCATCAACCTTCGCCAGACGGCGTGCGGGGATGCGGGCGGGCATATGGCGCATGGCACATGTGGGCCCGGAGTGGACACATGGCATGGCATATGTGCCGGCACTGGACGCACGGACGTGTACCGAGAGGTGGTTCGGGCATTTGTCGCAGATACGGTATCTTTGAGGGCGCCACCCTTGAGGGGGGGTGAGTGTAATACCCTGGCCTGCTCATAGCGTGGCCCATGTGGCCCATGAGGAGTTGTGTGGTGGGATTAGTCCCACATTGCTTGTCTCAAGTGAGTTGTACTAGTATATAATGCCTGTTGGATCCAAACGTAGTACCTCCGGGTTAACCCTTTTACACGAAGCGAGGACGAAAGTGTAAGTGAGGTGCTATGCGTGTGCGGGTCCGCCCCATAGTGGGCTGGGCATTGAGCCGATTTTGGGTCAGGGTGTTACACTCTCGACCTTACATAAGACACCCTCGTCATCTTCCTCCGAGCAAACACAGATATCTTCGCGTGGCAACCATCCGACGTGCCCTGATTCCCAAGGGAGGTGATCGAGCACAGACTAACTTTACGGCCTGACAAGAAGCCCATAAAATAAAAAATAAGGTGATTAGCACCTAATCGACGAGACACTATTAGATCATAATTACACAAGCTACATAAGGTAGGATTCATAAAAGAGGTCGATCACCTAGAGTGGTTGGCTAAACCTGAATGGTTAGGAAGTCTAAAGGTAAATAACATATATGTGTAGACTTTACTGATCTAAATAAAGCTTGTCCACAGGATGATTTTACCCTTCCTCGTATCGATCAGTTTGTTGATTCCACTACTGGTTGTGAAATATTAAGTTTTCTATATGCATAACCTGGTTATCATTAGATAAGTATGTACTTAGATGATAAAGAAAAAACCAAATTTATTACACAATTTGGAATATTTTACTATGTCAAAATGTTATTTAGTTTAAAAAATGCTAGTGCTTCCTTCCAACGCTTGATGCTGAAAGCATCTAGGTCCCTAAAAATTATTTTGGTAATTAATGATTATATGTGAATATGGGACTAACATGTTTATTGAGTGTTTAAAAAGGTTTAGTCCCAGTGACGAATACAACAACCTGGAGATGCATGCTAAAGGTCAACATGAAGATCAAAAATGTACAAAGACAAGGTACAAGTAGTCTAGGATCCTTTATGTTTTACCGGTCTTAGGAGAAAAGGATGGAAGATTGGATTTTAGGTTAAATGCCTTACTATTAAGAGGGATCATGACCAGCCTGATAGCATGTTATTGTGCCATTTGGGTCAATCTAGGATCATGCATGCACTCAGAGCTTGTTTTGAAAGCCAACTGTGTTTTTCTCAGGATAATCGGTAGTACCGGAGTGTTCTTGGCGGTACTACCGCACAGCGGTATGACCGAGAATGTAGTGCAGTACTACCACAACCCGCTCGGACCGAGTTTATGTTTGTGGTACATTTTTTTACAGAATGGTGTATTTCTGAAGTTATTTGCTCTCTTGGAAGTGCGGTAGTACCGTAGTTGTTATTGCGGAACTACCGCAACCCGGTATAACCGAGACTCTTGAAGCGGTATGTATTTTATAAAGTATCGCATTTCTGAGGTTATTTGCTCTCTTGGAAGTGAGGTAGTACCATAGTTGTTATCATGAAACTATCGCAACCCAGTATAACCGAAACTTTTGAAGCGGTACGATATTTCCAGTAAGGGCCATTTTCAGACCTCAAAGGAAGCGGTCGTACTACCCCATTTGACTGGAACGACCGATAAATGGAACTACCGCATGATCAATGGCGGTAGTACCGCGCCAAATTTCCAACGTTTTTTTAGACGCATTAAATGCTTTTGCGATAGCCGTTACTGTGCACTTTTGGAGGCGCGGTAGTATCGGGTAGTGAACAGTGGCACTACCGCTTGCGCTGAAAATTCCTATGTTTTGCCTCCAACGATCGTATTTGTTTGTGAGTGGTATAAATACTCCCCACACTAGCTCTAGGACAGTTGAGAGAGACTTCATTTAATATCTTTGAGCCAAGAGCATTATCTCTATACCTTAAATACACTTGTTGCATTCATTGTGAGGTAGTTGAGCAAAATTCAAGTGCATTCATTCTAGATTGATCCTTAGCACTTGATTGACGTCAAGCGAAGATTGCGATTCATTACGCTTGGTGTCTGTTAACACCTAGATGGCTTGGCGAGAGTTTGTGTGGTGATCTCTTCAAGGAGTTTGTGAAAAGGCCCGACGTCAAATTGTGATTGGTTCGGTGTTCGCCATCTCCGGAGAGGAGGATGAACAACCACTAGTGAAATCGAGGAAGGCTTAATTTGTGGAGTCGTCTTGATTAGTTCAAGCTTCCTCAATGTGGACTAGTGAAGGCCGACAAGTCTTCGATGCCACAGGAAAAATTTATTCGTCTTCATTGTGGTTAATTCTTGTCTTTACTATTCCACATTTACAATTCTAGCAATTCTCTTGCGCTTGATTTGCTTAGCTAGAATTGTATCTAGTATTGACATTAGCTCTTATTTGTCTTAGTAGCATAGTAGTTCTATCATATTATTTGTGCTAGAAAGCTTTGTTAGAACTATCTTCCTTAAAGTTTTAAAATAGTCAATTAGTTTTAAAAACCTCCTATTCACCCCCCCTAGTCGGTTATCCTTTATCCTACAGATGCAAAAGACCTTCCTTCCTCAAATTGGCCAAAATTTGGAAGCCTATGTTGATGACCTGGTCGTAAAAAGCATACAATGTCTTAATCATATTTCTGGCCTACATAAAACATTCGATGACCTCGGAAAACGCCAGTTGAAACTCAATCCTAAGAAGTGTGTGTTCGAAGTTTCTTCAGGAAGGTTGCTTGGATTCCTTGTCTTTGCGTGAGGAATCGAAGCAAACCCTGAAAAGATAATAGACATTGAACAAATGCGCCTCCGACCACAAAGAAATAAGTTCAGAAACTCATAGGATGCATAGCGGCTTTAAGTCGTTTCATCACACGACTAGGAGAAAAAAAGACTTTCTTTCTTTAAACTTTTGAGGAAATATGGGGGTTTCGAGTGGTTAGAGGAGGCAAACAAAGCCTTCGAGTATGTCAAGAGATATCTTACAAGTGTCATTGTTTTGGTTTCTTCTAAACCAGAAGAAACACTTTTAATGACAGTACTGGTCGCCGAGCATGAAAACATTTAACGACTAGTTTACTACATTAGTAAGGTTTTACATGGGACTAAGGAGCGCTACCCTCAACTCCAAACACTTCTATATGCCCTCCTCATGTCTGCAAGAAAACTGAGATATTATTTCCAAGCACATGAGTTAATCGTGTCGTATAAGTTTCCCGTAGGATAGGTCCTCCAGAACAGGGTAGCAGCGGAGCACATGGCAAAGTGGTCAGTTGAACTTAGGGAGTTCGACCTCCATTTCATGTCCCGAACGACCATTAAATCCTAGATCTTGGCAGACTTTATTGCCGAATGGATAAATCCTGAGCCTGTTCAGGGACCTCAGTACGAATCCCATGACCAGTGGGCAAGGTACTTTGATAGGTCACTTACGCTAACTGGCTTAGGGGTTGGGGTGGTCTTGGTATCTCCTACAATAGAAACCTTAAAATATATTATTCAATTAAACTTTCCTCCTACAAATAATGTGACATCATATGAAGGTTTATTGGCTGGCATATGGGCAGCAAAAGCGCTTGAGATTCATCGACTTCTCATGAGAGGAGATTCTAAACTGGTCGTGAATTAGGTCAAAAAAGAGTACCACTGCTCTGATTCGACCATGTCTCAGTACTTATCGGAAGTACAATACATCGCTCAAAATGATAATTACCTCGCTTACTAGTTAGCTCTAATAACTTATTCCCGATCACAAGTACCACAAGGAGTCTTCTTGGAGCAGCTCCAGAAGTCGTCCCTAGTTTAAACACCAAAGACTTCTTCAATTGAGACAACCTCCATAGAATACAAGGATACTTGGATAAATCCCATCTACGAGTATCTTCAAAATGGTACCATGCCCAGTGATGATCTTTAGGCTAATCGTTCATCCCGTAAGGCCAAAATATATACTTTGGTCAAAGGAGTCCTCTACAAACGAGGTACTCAAGTGGTTCTCATTCGATGCATATCGCAGAAAGAAGGATTAGGCATCCTTCAAGAAATACACAGAGGCATCTGTGAGACTCATGCTTCCTACAGAACGCTGGTCGAAAAGGTCTTTCGATAAGGTTTCTACTGGCCAACAGCCCTCCGTGATATTAAAGAGCTCGTTAAGAAGTTTGTACAATGCCAGTTTCATAGTAGGCAAACACACTTGTAACACCTTGGCTAAGCAGAAGCCAAGATATTACCTAAAGTCTAACACCAAGCAATAGTACAAATCAATTTCAAGAATCTTTCAGCTAATAATATAAAAAGAGCAACAACTATCAGAATGAATATATGAACTAAATCAGAATACAACAATATATCAAAACTCTAATTATCCAATCATGTTGAATCATTTAGGATAAACCTATCAATAGACTATACGAAGATCATTGGACATTTACTAAATCAACCATATCATAATGAAGGATAACAACAACCATCAAACTCCATTTATTACAATCCAATATTTATCGGATGAAAGGTAATGACAAGCTCATCTAATTAAAAGTGAATAATGTGAAGTGAATGAAGTGATCTGTGACTATTCCCTCCCAAGCATGCCATCCTCATTGTTTACCTAAACAAATAAACACGGCAAGAATGAGTCCACGACTCAGCAAGTACCACAGAGTAATATGAACAACAATGAATAAGAACTTGACAGTCACAATACGGAATAAGAATGTAGCATGGCAGAAATAATATGAATAAATGAAATGCATGACATCCTCTTCTGCTTATACCGGTATAGCCAGTGAACACCCGTCGATGTTCACTCATGCCCTCATTATCCAAAATGCGGGGATCCAATGCCCGTTTGAAGAATGTTTCATAACGGGGATCCATGTTGCCCACATTGGAATATTGGGTCTTACATGCCCATATTGGAATGATGGGTCTTTACATTCCACTCCCGTGAGTGAAACATGAATAGTGATCGAATGAATGAATGAAGTCATGAATATGAAAGACATACTTTTGGGAAGCATGGATTAACACTCATGCAAAAGAACAAGAATTACAATAATTATTCACAATTCATAGAATCTAACCAATTCAATAGCATCACACACTTTGAATAACCAAAGACAATCATGACCATTCCAACTAACCTTGCCTCAACTGTGCGAAGACTGAAGACGTGACAAGGATGCTGCCCCCGGAACCACACCACCGCTTGAACAATTTTAACGACTCTAATAAGAGAGAAATTTGGGACATAACATTGCTAGAAACAAGTATTGACATACTACGCTCTCTAACGTAGCCCAAAACATCTACTTTCAAAAACAGCGGACCGTCCCAGAATGGGACAGTCCCCTTCTAAAATTCATAACTTTCTACAGGACTATCAAAATTCAGTGATCTTTAATCCCCTGGAAAGATTACAAGTTTTCCCACAAAAACCTACTTGACACGGTTCTCAGATTTTGCCTTCTTCTACCCCTTTTAAACAGGTTAATAAACCTATAAAAATCTCATCAGAGGTTCTGGACAGTGAACTAAAACTAACGTAACTCTCAGTACAGACATCCAAAAAATGTGATTTTTTTCTCTCTGGAAAGCCTATGAAAATATCTACAACTTTCATGTTGGTGAGATCCTCAAAAAAAATTCATTATCTAATTCTTATTAACAAATTTCTACGATCTGTTTGAATCAGGACAGAAACCTATAACAGCAACATTGCAAAATTCATAATTCATGATTCCCAACTCCAAATTGAGTGATACATGACTCTATGAAAGACCAGCGACGATACCTATTACTCTCTAGGAGACACCCTGGTCAAAATCTATCGTTAACTACCCAAAAACAGACGATCTCTATAGATTGTCACAATCAATCTACTATCGATTTCGCCTATTCACGAAAATTATACCTTAACCTAATTGAATTGGGAGGATTACCCTTGGAGACTTGCTAGCCCGCTGAGTTCCTAGCGAGGTGCTCCTCCCTCTCCTCTTCTCCTCGCTCAATCAGCCACCAATGGGGGAAGTGGCGGCACCGGGAGACTATGGCGCAGGGAGGTGGAGCAGCAGGAACAGCCGGTTGGGGAGGGGGAGGCGGCGCAGCACCAGGGAGGGGGAGGAGGTGGCGGCCTAGTGGGGAGGGGTGGAAGAGGCGGTGGCTTGGTGGCGGAAAGAAGGGAGGGGGCGGCTAGGGGTGAGGGGAGGGGCGGCTAGGGTTTAGGGTGGAGGGGCACCCCCCTTGGCCGGCCCCCCACATGGGCCTCCTAGGCCGTGGCGCAAGGCCCAGGCTGGCCGTTTTTCATGAAAACCCCCTTGTAACTCCTGAAAATTCTAATTTTCTATTTAATTCTTTCTCCCGACTACTCTTCTAATCGTCCGAATAAACTTCGGGGTATTACCTGGGGCCATTGATACATTCAAAAAATGGATTGAAGTCGAACCTGTGACTGGGGTAACAACCGAAGCAACCAAGAAATTTATGATGAAAATATTATCACTCGATTTGGTGTACCAAGTTGGATCATAACATATAATGGTACGTAATTTTTGTGTGCAAAATTCCAAGAATTTTAAGAAGAATTGGGTACTAAGCTATTTTATACCTCTGTCACCCATCCACAAAGCAATAGAGCAGTCAAAAGGGTAAATGTCAAATTATGTTGGGAATCAAAACTCAAGTTTTTGACCAGCCTATAAAGTGCTAGGGGGCTTGGGTAAAAGAATTACCTTCATTATTACGGGCAATTCTCACAACCGCTAGTCGTGCTACAGGCGAAACACCATTTTTCTCAGTTTTTGGTGCTGAAGCTATTCTTCCACCTGAACTAAATATCCTGTCGACAAGGGTCGCAACCTATAACGATTCTGGCCAAGAACAAGACATCAATTGACTTGAAGAAAAGAGGAATCAAGCTTTAATCCGTTCGACAGTCTACCAACAAGCCCTATGCAAATACTACGATCGTAAAGTCCAACCTCGCAGCCTTGTTATAGGTGACTTGGTATTGAAAAACATTCAATCTTAGTCTAATCAAAATAAACTTTTCACTAAATGGAAAGGTCCTTACACCGTGGTCGATGTAACGTGACCAAGCTCGGTACGACTAGTAATGGAAGACGGTATAGTTATTTCCAATTCATAGAATATCGACCAGTTGCAAAAGTTCTATGTGTAATCCCTTATATTCTCAATAAAGTTTATGTTTTATTCAATCTTTATTGTCTTAAAATATCCATTGAGCAACACTCCGATAGTTTTTTGATCACCTTTATACAACACTTGTATTTCTTTACATTGGTCAAAGGAAGGTAACATCACCTAGTCAAAGTATTTCCTAACTGTACGTGGTCCAGCCCACTAGAAGTAACTTCCTGATGTCGACATGTTCCTTACAAGGAAAATGAGTTCAACAAAATATGGTCGAAATAATTTTGAGCAAGCTCTTTTAAATCATTTACTTAATTTCTTTACTTCATTTTATGTAATGATTTCTAAGTGAGTTGGGCTTTTATAGTTTGTTCGACAACTTCAGATACACTCGATTTGATTAACTTGGTGGGGGGGAGGAAGAAATATCACCTAGTCGAAATCTTTCCTCTCTGCACATGGTCTTGCCACTAGAAAAACTTCCTAGCATCAATCTATTCCTAACTCTTGCTACCAGCACAGGAAAATCGAGATCAAAAGCAAAGGTTGAACGAATTTTAAAGTGAGCCCTCTTCCAACTATTTACTTAGTTTATATAATTAAACTAAGAAAATACTCGAGGCTCGGATAAAATTATAATTATGACTTTAATTCTTAGTCTTAAAATTTTAATTCTCATTCTTTTATCTTGTCTTATGAGTTACTAACTACTCGAAAAGACATATTGTAGGAAATAAAGTTTTATATACATAAAAAAGAAATTGTTTTACAAAAGAAATCCTATTACAAACTACTATGATGAAGGAGAACCAATCTACATCTCCTCTGCAACCTTCTTGCCGACTGACAACACTTATTCGGTCAGTCGTGTTGCCTCTGCTTCAGGGCGGTCGAAGTCAACTTCGATTGCTTGAAGGCTAAGACTCCGATCATGAGCCGTAAGTTTTGCAAGAGCAAAACTTACTGCCCTTTGACCACTTGTCTTATTGAGTCAGCTTGATTGGTCTTCACGGTAGTTATCAACTCCTAAAGTGTCTCGACCAGTTGTCCAATGGCGCTCGTATGTCCGACCACACTGTCTTCTAGAGGAATGACCATCTCAACACCAAGTCCACCGAGCACATTTTTTAGGAGAGAAATGTTGGTTTGAAGTTTGATCTTCGTAGCCTTTATTTCCTCCTTACTACGGGTCAAAGCTTCATGAAGTCGTTTTATTTCAACTGCTTGCTTTGAAAATAGAGCATGACCAGTTAAAAAAACACTTCTCAAAGATCAATAAATAAAACTGGTCGAAGGTAAAGAATTTTTACCTGCCAAGCGAAAGACAAGCTTCTTGATCTTATGATCATGAGAGATAACATCTTTCTAATACTTATTTTTGGATCATTAACATTTGTAACATAATTTTTTTCATGGTCGAGCAAATCGGTTATAATCTTCCCATTACTTTTGAACCAACAAGGGAAAAAGTGATATGAGTGCTAAACAGGTAGTCGAAAGCTATCCTTTTCCTTATATTTCTTTTCATAGCTTTTGATCCTCCTTACACTAGTTGAAAAATGGAAATATCACCTAGTCGAAGTCTCTCCTATCTACACGTGGTTTTTTGCCCACTAGAAGGACTTTCCTAGTATCGACTAGATCCTTATTCTTGCTACCAAGATAAGGATTTAATTTCAAA
Source organism: Hsuehochloa calcarea (assembly GCA_036346395.1). Lineage (NCBI taxonomy): Eukaryota > Viridiplantae > Streptophyta > Magnoliopsida > Poales > Poaceae > Hsuehochloa > Hsuehochloa calcarea. The sequence goes on along the minus strand of CM070603.1, from coordinate 19,626,452 downwards.
GTATGTGATCGAAACCAAGGAAACAAAGCTTTATTTTTCATAAAGTCCAAAAGATACATATTACATGTCACAAAAGTAAAAAAAAAATCCTAGTTACATTTCTTCTATGACCTTTCTTTAACTGGTTAGCCTTTTCGACCAGTTCTTAGGATTTTTTCTTCAAAGTGGTCGAAGTTGATCTCCATTAAAAGAACCAGAAGATATGAGCCCTTGTCTAGTATGTTGCTTCCCTCTGATATGAACTTCAGTCTTGATTAGAAGTTACACATCATAGACAATGAAGTGTTCAACTGCTCATCGATATCTTTTTTACCAAATTCCCGAGGACTTCAATTCATGGAACAAACTGACTTTTTGACCACCTTAAAGTCATGTTCCAGGGATTTTATTTTTCCAGGATCTTACTCACAATGGAAGAATACCAAGGCGATCTGAGTTCACACTCATAAAAAGCTTTGAAGATAGAAATCTCATCATTCTCTTTTAAAGCCCACCGTTTATCATCTACCATTTTCCACTTCAACAAAAGTTTTAGAGAATTTCTTCTAAGAACATCAAAGATGGTTGACTTCTTCATGTCCAACCTTGATTCTTCCTATTCAAACTTATGTTCGACTATTTCTTCTCACGAAATCTACTTGGACTAGAGTAGTTTATGGATAGAATTTAAAAAAGCAGAAGTGGAAAAGATAGAAAGATCACGAGTGAAAATTTCTTAGTTCTACCCTACTGATGGTTATTTATAGCCATCAACTTGCGACGGAATTCAATGGATAAAGACAGAAGTCCAACGGTTAATATTTTATTAGAAACTGTTCCCGATGAATCATTGGAAACCAAAGCATCACCGTGTCTTCGGGAACTATTTTTCATAAATAGAATTACAAGAGATGGTTGGCATTCTTTTTTTTCTTTCTATTCAGAAAAATGAGTTTTATTTTTACAACTCAAGTAAAAATACCTTTCTTAACCAAGTCAATTTTTGGTCGAAAGAAAAACCAGTCAGAAAGACTTTACTTTTGACCACTATCCCATGACATCTTTTCCATGTAAGTCATTTTCACTTGAAGTTAGAGGGCTAGATGACGATGATATAATAGTCCTCAACTAATTAAATTACTTATATGTAGTATTATATATAATAATATCGCTTATACAAACTTCAAAGGTATCCCTCAATATTAACAATGAGAGAGATCATACATACCTAGTGGTCGTAAGCTATTCTACGACCACCCTATATGATCGTAAGTCCTACTATGATAACCTCATTGTCATAAGTTCTTCCATGACCACCTATTGATTGTAAGTCCTACTACGATCACCTCATGGTCTGTAACACCCTGACTATAAGGAAGTCAAGATGTCACCTACAATCACTACTCTTTAGTATAATAACATCAAAACACATGACAAGGTGAAGGAATTAATAAGGATATACGGAAACAAGAATTCATCATCAAGTTTAATCAACGGAATGGAAATAAACAATTCAGAGGGATACGGTAGTTATGACCAAAATGGCTTATTACAATTAAACACAAGACATAAATAACGACAATAAAAGTTCTCAAAATATTTGGATTATGGTAGTGAATGCATCGTGTTGAACTACCCTCCACGAGATCATTCTTCCTTGTCATTTACCTAAATAAAACAACAAAGCAAGAATGAGCCAAAGACTCAGCCAGTACTTGTATGTAACAATCAAACATACCATGAACAATTTATCACAATCATAACTTGAACATTGATTGAAAACAACTTTATGAATGGATGAAGTGAAATGATGCATTGAAGGAATTGGACATATCGCAAAGATATACTGCAGTATAGCGAGTGAAACACCCGTCGGTGTTCACTTAAAGTAACCGTATGAAGAACGTTTCATACGGCCGTCCAACGTGGCCCACATTGGAATGGTGGACTCACGTAACGTGGCCCACATTGGAATGGTGGACTCACGTACCCATTATGGAATTGATGGGATTTTCAAGTGCCCATACTGGAATTGATGGGTCTTACAAAGATAATTTATGCATGTCATGATGTGATCCCATGGCAAGATTGAATAGTACTCATAAATGAAAAGATACACATGGCATTCATCTACAAATACGAACAAATATAATCATTCATTCACACATCACATAATGCATCAATCATAGTATACAAGTTACTTGCTCGCTGCTGCAGCGGTTTGGGAGGTAATCGAGGTACCCCTCCATTCACCGCTTCACCGCCTACAATATAAAATGATCGATATGAGGACAACCGAGTAAGACGAGTTGCTACACGTGCCCTCCCACAATCTCTAACCAAACCAACCAAACAAAAGGTTCAATTTGATCCTCTACACAAAAAGTCCAGATTACCTATCTTCTGGCAGTCGTACGAGAAAATTCACCATTAATTGTCTGTAACTCTAAAAGACATGAAACTAGTGCTCACTGATTCTTAACTGATCAGGCTACAAAACATTAGTTGATGGAATCCCCTGATTCGGCCAAAACAGAGGGCTAATTATCAGTTAAACACAACCCATCTACGTCTGTCCAGAATACAGATCAGTAATAAAGAAATCGGCGTAACGTTTAGCCTACTGATCCAATGAGAATGATCCTTATCAACTTGGAAAGATAAATTCGAGAACTACAATAACTTAGTTGGGTGAATGTTCTGATTCGGCCCCTAATTTGAACAAAACCGAGGGACAAACCTACTGACCTCAGTTTTCAGACAGACCGGACAGCTCGTAATCAAAAATTCATATCTCCCAAACTACAGATCGGATTTTCCTGATCTCAGTGCCAAAAGAAAGCTAACGTTCCCAGAAATAAAACTCTAGAAGGGAAAAACCCCAGATTCGGCCTCTACAGTAGTCTAAACAATAGATGAAAACGCTAACATTTATCTGCCCAGAATTCAGAACAGTGGTAAAGAAAATATAATAACTTTCATTATACAGATCCAATGGAGATGATCTTTATCAGCTTTGAAATATAATTTAAAGGGATACAATAACTTATTTGGATGGAGGTTCTGGAAATGCCTCTAACTAAATCAAAACCTAGGATCAAGCCGACAGATCCTTCTCGTCAGACAGACAGAACAGCGCGCACTAAAAAACTCATATCTCCTAAACCGTAAGGCGGAATCACGTGATCTCGGTGGCTATGGAAAGCTAAGAACAATACCTACAACTTTCTAAGATATGGACAGGACAGAAAACAAACGCATCTTACCCAAAATCGACGTACAAGGCGGCGCACAGCAATGGGGAAGGGTGGCGGCGGCTCCAAAGGGGGGGAGGGGGAGAGAAATGTGGAGTTTAGGGTTTGGGGGTGGGAACCCCCCCTTATGGCCAGCCACCACATGGGCCCCTCCTGGCCGTGGCCCAGTCCAGTTGCCGTGAAATCACGAAAACCCCGGTGAAAAGATGATTCTGTTTTTCGATTAGCTCCTCTTCCAAACTTCTTCTAATAAGCCAATCACCTTCGGGGTATTACATTCTACCCCCCTTAACGGAATTCGACCTCGAATTCTAACCGGCAACTAATACCAGAACGAATTTCCAAGGAGTTGAAATCAACGGATTTAACCTGTACCAGAAACAAACGGGTCTGGATACTGCTCGCGCATGCGAGACTCTATCTACCAAGTGGCCTCTCTCTCGAAATAGAGAAACCACAAAGCAAAGATGTGAAGCAACGTCTGACCTAACAATCAACTTGAACTTTCTAGGTACACTCATCAGAAGAGGATCAAGGTAAGACCTTACTCGATGGTCAACGCCTTAAACTAAAACTCGAACCTTGAATGGTTCAATGCCCACTCAAAGACGAAACACACCCGACGCTTGCGTGCTTGCAGATACCCGAGACGGTCAAAACGAAATACCAACTTTCTAATTTCTGCAACTTTCGAAAACGAAGAGAATCCAATTGAAAATAGAGAGTCCTCATCGCGTCCACTCAATGCTAACTCTCCACCAAAAGATTAAATTCCAAATTTGACAATTCATCTCAAAACAAATCCATTTTCTAAATAGGCAGTTTACAAATGAACACCACTACAACCAAAGGAGAAATTATCGAACGCCTAAACTAAACACCGGCGCTTTATCCGAATTGGAAAGAATCTACATGCCAACACAGCCTCAACTCAAATTGCAGAAAACACCGGTCAACAATACCAAACTCAAACGAGAATCAAGAAAACACCTAATTATCCGATGAACATTTCTTTCCACAGTTTCTCTCTTCTAGGGATAAAATTTCTCTCGAACCTTGGAATTTGACTTCATCGCATACCACACGAGCTTAAACCTCTTAGTTAAATATCCTCAAATCATGCTCAAACTGAATTAAATCATCCACACCATTGTGAAGAGACTCTATGAAATCTACTGGATACTCTAGGTAATACAAAATCGATTTGATTAAAGGCATCCATAACACCACAATAGTAGGCACCACGCAATCACATTACCTTCAATTTCCAATAACAACAATTCAAGATCCTTAGCACGCACGGACATGTATTACATCAGAAGAGTTCTATCAATGACCATTCATTGCTCAGGAAACTCTATTATCCCACTTCCTCTACGCACAATCATCGTGTGACCAATGGTCTAGCATAAAATGCACAAACCCTGCATCCAACTTCCAAAACCTCTACAACAGATTGCTCTTATAACCGATTGTGAAATCATCGAATTAAATCTCCAACATTACCACCATACTAACATACTCACTCATTGACATCATCAGAAATCACCCACACCATCTCGCAATGCTATCCAATTGCGTTACTCTAAAAAATTCAATGAAGGTTTCCATACCTCCGATAATCACCAACCTTTCAATCCTGAATTGAAGTTCTAGAATTTCACTATACCAGGTGTTAATCAGCCGTAGCACTTTTCAGACTTACTTCGAAGTCAAACATCTCAGGTGAATCAATTTCCCTCCAAGGGATACAGATCAAAACTATTTCACATTCTACTACTCCTCCGATAACTTGGTAGCAAAATATCATCGCTACGATTACTCATCCACTACCAAACAGTTGCCAAACTTTCACCTTGCAAACACTTCGCAACACGAAACTGTGATCCTTTCTCAAAAGGAAGAGGCGAACAAAAACAAGTTCATTCATACAGGGAAGCGTTGCTCACCACGGCGGCCAAGAAACCAAAAGAAATATTCTGCTAAAGGTGATCTTAGAAAACGAAAACTAAGTTTGTAGTTGAGGGAACACATTCCTCAGAAGATAATAGCAAATAACAACAGATAAGAAAACGGCATTACGATTGAAACTCGAAATCTTTGGAGTGAAAAGGGCAGAAAATTTAGGCATGTTTTAAAAACCTCAAGTTACAAAACTTGACTCGGACTAATGACTACTTCTCTGCCCTTTCCTTTAACACAACAATTAGTCCTTGAACGAATAACACCTTGCCACATGAACAAGGTAAGTTCTTTAGTCCAATCCACGGAACTACTTAAGAACCAATAACATTTTTCAACACGCCAAATTTGTTCAGAACAGTTCATCTACTCATGAAACATGAGATCCAAATGCCTCCAGCCACAAAACTCGAAGCATTTCCCTTTACAAGACTTCAGGGAAAACAAGCGGATTCTCAACGAATCGACGATAATTTACTTTGATCGCAACCTCTCTTAGCGAACCCAAACCAAGGAGCCTTTAGGGCTAAATCACACGAAACTCTTAAGAAGCAATAGGATAATCCTATACCTCAAGTTACCCAAAATATTTTCAGTTTTCAGATGATTCATGAACTCCCAAAAGGTCACGAAAACTAAACTCGAAGTATTCTCATGTTAAGCGATATCACCAAGGGCGATCAAATTTCCACATGTATCAACATCAAACTCACTACAACATTTAGAAAGTATTTCAAAAGACCCACGTGGAAAGAATGGGTTGATTCTTTCTCAAAAGAAGAGGCAAATAGAAACGATCTTCAACAACTAGAGAATTGCTTACCACTCGCAGTGAACACAGAACCAAGGGGAAAACCAATTACGCAATGAACTCATTGAACATAGGTGGAGTCCACAATTGAAAATATGAGCCTCAAAAGAAGAGAATGACGGATCTTTACAGATAAGAACAACGAGCATTCAAGATCAAAACGCTCACATCACTGAAGAACCATTATAACTCTGCAACAAATCGTTTTATGTGGCAAACTTCGTTTATCATAATAAACTGGGACCTCCAATAGGTCATGAACACAAAACTCGAAATTGAATCATTTTGGAAACATCAAGAAAGGTGGTCAAACTTCTTTCTCTATAAAAGAATCAACCTTACTCTCACATTACTGATCGTGTCAATAAACCTTCTAAAGGAAACATGACAAATCGGGTCATAAAAAATTTCAGCATCACATGGAATTGTAATAACAACTTGTTCTAGAAAAGAATTCAGCACGAAAACCACACAGTTGAACAAACGTCACACCCAAAGACTACAAAACTCTAGAGAAAGGGGTTTCACACTTTTCTTTTTCAATGGGAGGTTCTAAACTCCAATACTCCAAATATTCCAAAGAAATGAACATAGTCGAAATTTCTTCAATGAACTTTGTGAAAGGAAATTTTCATTCTCCGAATCACAAACGGATAACCGAGCTGCCCTTATCAACAAGAGAGATAGGGCTAACATAAGGAGATCGATCTTGTCAAAAATAACGCTCACAAACAAAGAATGAGAGCTCAAGAGACGTAAAGGCAAGAAACTATCCGGAAAAACAAATAGGGTCTAATAGAAACCCGTAGCCCACAATCTTTGTTTGGGTACAATCCCGACTTAAGCATAACCAAGCACTCCAAAAGGGTTTTTACGCTTTTCTTCGAAAAAGAGATGCATCAAATTTCAACAAGCGAGGGTTCCAAAAGGAATACATTGAGCCAAAGCTTTCGTGTTAACGAACTTGCAACAAGAATTCTCATTAGGCAAACCATCAAACAAGTAAATGAGTCGCTCTTTTCCAATGAGAAAGAAAGAACAACCATGAAAATATCAATGTTGCCAATTTACAAAGATCATTCGTAGTAAAAGCAATTCGACAATCGAAAAACAATAATGTTTTGGAGTACCATTAAAGGCCTTTTAAACTCGTCTACCAAAATCATGAACCCAAGAGAAATTCATCAATCGCCACCGGACAAGAATTTGTCAAATTCGAAAATCAAGGAAGAGAACGACTTACTAAAGCAGCTCAAGAGAAATATACAAGATCAATACACACTTGATAAAGAACTTGTAAAAGAAGTTTTCCAATACCGAGATTCCAAACGAACGAATGAGTTAAATTTCCCAATAGGGTAAAACAAGTCTTTTGTGAAAAGAGAAATCTTGCATTTGAACTATGCTCACGTGGAGCAGAAATATCACAATAGTCGAAAGGGCAATATTTGTTTCAAAGAACGAATCAGAGAACTGCTGGAGCTTACCTTCTTCATTAAAACTCCAATTTCAAAAGAATTCACGAATCGCCAGAACCACAACCAGAAACCGGATATCGCTTCAAGAAAGGCAACAAGTTCATCAATGAGCTCATGCTCAATATACGACTTATGGAACAGAGGTAAGAAGTTCTCTAATATCATACTACAAGCAAGGGGTAGCCCGCAAAACCGGTGACATCAACCACGAACTCAATCGATCAACGCCGCTAGCGAAACGCATAACTAATGCAATCAATTATGAATATATATATATATATATATATATATATATATATATATATATATATATATCGGATCATCTCATGACGATCATAGAATAATTTCATAGATAGAGGTTATCACATCATATCATGGATTAACACATCATAGCACAACACAATTTAACAACGACTCAATACTCGAGTCACCACAATTGAAATGCGGAAGCAACAGCTTACCCAACCCTCCTAATGTGCACAAGTGTCAATTTAATATGTTTGAATGAACCATGGACCTAAAGTCCGCTCTGATACCAACTGTAACACCCTGACTATAAGGAAGTCAAGATGTCACCTACAATCACTACTCTTTAGTATAATAACATCAAAACACATGACAAGGTGAAGGAATTAATAAGGATATACTAAACAAGAATTCATCATCAAGTTTAATCAACGGAATGGAAATAAACAATTCAGAGGATACGGTAGTTATGACCAAAATGGCTTATTACAATTCAACACAAGACATAAATAACGACAATAAAAGTTCTCAAAATATTTGGATTATGGTAGTGAGTGCATCGTGTTGAACTACCCTCCACGAGATCATTCTTCCTTGTCATTTACCTAAATAAAACAACAAAGCAAGAATGAGCCAAAGACTCAGCCAGTACTTGTATGTAACAATCAAACATACCATGAACAATTTATCACAATCATAACTTGAACATTGATTGAAAACAACTTTATGAATGGATGAAGTGAAATGATGCATTGAAGGAATTGGACATATCGCAAAGATATACCAGTATAGCGAGTGAAACACCGTCGGTGTTCACTTAAAGTAACCGTATGAAGAACGTTTCATACGGCCGTCCAACGTGGCCCACATTGGAATGGTGGACTCACGTAACGTGGCCCACATTGGAATGGTGGACTCACGTACCCATTCTGGAATTGATGGGATTTTCAAGTGCCCATACTGGAATTGATGGGTCTTACAAAGATAATTTATGCATGTCATGATGTGATCCCATGGCAAGATTGAATAGTACTCATAAATGAAAAGATACACATGGCATTCATCTACAAATACGAACAAATATAATCATTCATTCACACATCACATAATGCATCAATCATAGTATACAAGTTACTTGCCTGCCGCGCTGCGACGGTTTGGGAGGTAACTGAGGTACCCCTCCACTCACCGCTTCACCGCCTACAATATAAAATGATCGATATGAGGACAACCGAGTAAGACAGTGCTACACGTGCCCTCCCACAATCTCTAACCAAACCAACCAAACAAAAGGTTCAATTTGATCCTCTACACAAAAAGTCCAGATTACCTATCTTCTGGCAGTCGTACGAGAAAATTCACCATTAATTGTCTGTAACTCTAAAAGACATGAAACTAGTGCTCACTGATTCTTAACTGATCAGGCTACAAAACATTAGTTGACGGAATCCCCTGATTCGGCCAAAACAGAGGGCTAATTATCAGTTAAACACAACCCATCTACGTCTGTCCAGAATACAGATCAGTAATAAAGAAAACGGCGTAACGTTTAGCCTACTGATCCAATGAGAATGATCCTTATCAACTTGGAAAGATAAATTCGAGAACTACAATAACTTAGTTGGGTGAATGTTCTGATTCGGCACCTAATTTGAACAAAACCGAGGACAAACCTCGACCTCGGTTTTCAGACAGACCGGACAGCTCGTAATCAAAAATTCATATCTCCCAAACTACAGATCGGATTTTCCTGATCTCAGTGCCAAAAGAAAGCTAACGTTCCCAGGAATAAAACTCTAGAAGGGAAAAACCCCAGATTCGGCCTCTACAGTAGTCTAAACAATAGATGAAAATGCTAACATTTATCTGCCCAGAATTCAGAACAGTGGTAAAGAAAATATAATAACTTTCATTATACAGATCCAATGGAGATTATCTTTATCAGCTTTGAAATATAATTTAAAGGGATACAATAACTTATTTGGATGGAGGTTCTGGAAATGCCTCTAACTAAATCAAAACCTAGGATCAAGCCGATGATCCTTCTCGTCGACAGACAGAACAGCGCGCACTAAAAAACTCATATCTCCTAAACCGTAAGGCGGAATCACGTGATCTCGGTGGCTATGGAAATCTAAGAACAATACCTACAACTTTCTAAGAGATGGACAGGACAGAAAACAAACGCATCTTACCCAAAATCGACGTACAAGGAGGCGCACAGCAATGGGGAAGGGTGGCGGCGGCTCCAAAGGGGGGGAGGGGGAGAGAAATGTGGAGTTTAGGGTTTGGGGGTGGGAACCCCCTTATGGCCAGCCACCACATGGGCCCCTCCTGGGCCGTGGCCCAGGCCCAGGTTGCCGTGAAATCACAGAAAACCCCTCCGGTGAAAAGATGATTCTGGTTTTTCGATTAGCTCCCTCTTCCGAAACTTCTTCTAATAAGCCGAATCACCTTCGGGGTATTACATGGTCATAAGTCTTACTATGACCAAGTGAGATACGACGGCCCTATGGTCGATAAAGTCTACAAACATGTGGACCCAATCGACTAGGGACATTTATATGCGGTGTTTAATACATACATTAATTAATATATGTCGTTATTCCTAAAGATAACTACACACGTTAAACCTCTGTTTCTGACATAACCGAAAGGCGACGTAGGGGATATGTCTTTGACAATAACTGCTGTATCAAACCCTAGTTCTTGTGACTTCCTTCTTGTTGTAAATAAAGGGATACGGGTAGGCTATGCTAGCTGATAATTCCAAATTCTGCCACTTAAACCAGGATGTCAAGTAAGCAAGAGATCATAGATCGTTAGCATCAGACGCGTAGTGTAGCAGAAAAAGAGTTAGAGTAGCATGATCCAACATAGAGCGCATCAATGAAGTAGTTGAAGTCGATCGTCGAGTGTAGTCGATCGTCCTCGGTGGTAATCGTCTCCTCCAGCAACAAATCGAGTTCCTTGCCAAGGTCGTGGATCGTCCTCAAGTGCAATAGTATCTGCAGTAGTGCTCTACGGTATCCACATGTTCAGGGAAGGAACACCGTACGCTGGTGTGCTAGCACCAACTCACACGGTAGAGCTCTCAAGAAGATGGTGGCTAGGGTTTCGGTAGAGCAGCTCACATCACGTCTATCTCGTGTATCTCTTTTCTCAATAGCCTCATGCATTCCTTATATAGAGCTTATAATGGATCCTATCCGAATACGTTTACTCCAACCGTTTAAGTGTGTGACTAATTAGGTTCATGCATAGTCGGTTGTGACTCAGAAACCTTTTTCAATCACAAGTCGTTAGCAGTTCCTAACAGGATATAACGATTCCCGAATACACACAAATAATATCAGAGGAGCCTTAATGCAATATGATCTACGACCAGGTCCTTGTCACTAACGACCAGCTCGTATCTCTATACGACCATATCATATTTAGTCTGAACCGGTTCGTAACTCCTTACAACTAGGTTTCGTCCACTTAGTGATTTTGTTCGACCAGTCTACGACCAATTCATATCTTCATACGACTAGTTCGTATCTAATCGAATTAAACGACCAGCTCGTGTATTCTCCCTTTGCGTCATGATATCTGGTTGAACTCCAAGTGAGATATCATGTTATCCATGGACTGTTCAATACTTTCTCGATCAAGTGTTGGATAACTTTACGTGGTCGAACTCTTCGACCACTAGCGGTATGGCCATGCACTTTCTTTATCCGACCACATCGAGGGACCCAGAGATATTTCTCCTGTCATGTTAGGAGGGGCAAATTCTATATCAAACCAGTCATATTCCTCCACATATTTTATAGCATACCTGAAAGCTACCTTTATAACTACCTAGTTATAGAGTAGCATTTGGTAACACCAAAGTGTACTCTTACATATGTAGAAAACCATGCGGATCTCAGGTCTAAGGATTATACATCATCATTGCTTGAAACCAACTAATGACACATGAAATCATAACAATCTCAGCAGTCTCTCAAGGTAGGTCAATCCAACACCATGTTCTTTAACATGTGTTCACATTATTGATTTGATATCCCTATATCTATGACCGGTGAAACTTGGTCATCAATCAATACATGTGCATGTCGATATAGTCACTAGTGTTCCTACCAGTGACATCTGATCAGGAATACATTTAAAACTACATCATATAAGTCAAAGAACTTCACCAACAAGTGACATACTTGTCAAGGAACAGAATAACATTTATTCAATAACTTATAAACATAGACGTGATATAATTATCTCTATGATTACCACAAGGGAATATCACCAACAGTAAACACAATTAATAAGCAACACAGGAGTAGGATTATTATTCTATCAGGAGAAGGCTTGAACGTGTATAAAATCCCTATGTCCTTTTCTACATGGTTTCGCTCCAGGAGAGCGTCCAATATTCATTCATAAGATCGATACTAAACCATTGACATTGGTTGAAAATATCGGACATATATTGGTCGAAAAATATTTTACAACACAATGTAAAGAAGCTAGATTAATGCATATGGAAAGCCCTCCATCCGCCCTCTACCGCCCTCCCTGCTATTTCTTGGTTGTTGCCTCGAGCCCCCAATCGCTGACTAAGAGGAGTAGAGAACAGAGAGGATCGGAGGAGGAAGAGACAGAGAACCAACCAAATCGAGCCACCACTGAATTGAGAGGACAGAGTCAGTTATGGCCTTGTGGGGCACGCATCGATCGCCGCCAATACCACACTGTGCCCCGAGCCCCCGACCGCTGATGAAGAGGAGCATAGGATGGAGAGGATCGTAGGAGGAAGAGACAGAGAACCAACCAAATCAAGCCACCACTGAATGGAGAGGATGGAGTCGGCTGTAGCCTCGTGGGGTGCATGTCGATCACAACCCTCTCTGCCATCAGCACGCTGAGCCACGAGCCCCCGACCACTAATGAAGAGGAGAAGAGGATGGATAGGATTAGAGGAGAAAGAGAGGACCAAATTGAGCCGCGACTGAGTGGAGCCAGTGCCTGTGACATAGGGCAAGCACAAAAGGAGGTCATATGGGCTTGTTTGGGCTGGCCTCATTTCGAATTGGTCCAATTTTTTAAACCTGGTTTGCAATTTAACCAGGGGTACCGATAGAACTGATATTAGTGAAAATCGGTTGGAGCCGATGATTTATTATCGAACTTATGAAATGAGTGCTAAGGGAGGCTCCTTGAACGAGACTACATAGGAATGAGATAGGGATTTAGATAGGTACATGCCTTCTTCTTGGAGAATAACAACACTAGTCATATGTTCTTGTATTAATTGTTCTTACAACAAGAAAGATGTCACCGAATGCTAGAACTAATGACTTATGTCTATTCTATTGCTTGTGTCGCCTCTTGTCTCTATCCACTGGCGTTATCCCTTATATAGCGTCTGAGGGGGTGATAGTTGTCCATGCTAGGAGACGTCTCAATGGTTGAAGAATAGTGCACATTGATGGTAGTTATTGTTAGAGAGATCACACCCCACGTTCGCCTTGCGGTTATGCCCGAGACAGAGATTAATACATGTAATTATACCAAAGAATAATTACACATATTAACTATCGCGTGTATTTAAACATAGTGTATAAAGTTGCTAGTCGATTGGGTCCACATATCTATGGTCCTTATCGAACATAGGGTGGTCGCCGGTTTTTTGTCGGTTACCAGGACCCTGATCCTGACATGTTCAACATATATACCGTCATACCGTGTAGGATCGTATGTTAGTACATGCATGCATACCACTCAATCCTTCTATATAAAAGGAGACATCATTGGGGGGCTTCTCAAGGTGGCCATGTCGGTTTTTCCCCTTGTCCGTAGGATGCCCTACTCGCATCATCTACACCGTTCGATTGGATCGGGCGGTCTACTCACATGCACTGCGTTTGCTTTGTCTGTCGGATGTGGTGTACGTGTTTTTTGGCTCGTCGGATCTCAATGAGTGGTCGACAGATGCATATGGGTCTCATTGTCAGAGGTAACTTCATTATGAACTTCCAGAAAGATTTTGTGTGGCACCGACTCAAGGATTTGATAGTAATATGTTGTTCTCTCAAGGTCTCAATATAAAATATTGGTAATTGTATAATTTAATATTGTGTTATTAATATAAATGACATGATCTTTCATTCTTAAAAAGAGCATAATCGCCTTTCAAGAAAAAAGTGCATGTTTCCATTATAGTTAAGTTAAAAAAGAGTTTCATGATCAATATGTTGGTGATACTCCCTAGATACAATCATATAGATGATTGAATCGCTTTTATGTTTATGAACTTCTGAATAATATGTTATTTTATCCCTGGAATGAAATTTCATTTATATTAATTGACAAGTATGTGACTTGTTTGTGAAATTCTCAATTTATGTTTATGCTGTCATTCTAAACATCCATGGTCTTATGTCATTATGTGGGACACTTCTGATTTATGGATCAGAACATGTATTAATAGATGACCATGTTTCACTTTCACGTATCACTGATATGAGATATCAAATCAATAATGTGGACATATGTTGAAGAATATAGTGTTAGATTGACTCACCTTGAGACCTAATGAGAATTTTTATATTCTTAAGTATCATCAGTTGGTCTCATACACATAGTGTATGTGGGATCCTTAGACCGTGAGGTCATTATAGTTTTCTACATGTGTAATAGTTTATTTAGGGGTTACCAAACGCTAATCCATAAATGGATAGTTATAAAGATAGCTTTTAGGTTTACTACGAAACATACGGAGAAATATGAATGATCAAGATGAAATTTGCCCTTCCTATTTAATGAGACATATATCTATGGGCCCCTCGATGTGGCTGGATTAAGAAAGTTCATAGCCATGCCGAATATGGGTGAGGAGATAACTACAACTAAGTAATCCACTACAAGATCAAGTGAATGATCGAGCTATTATAGGATGGCACACATTTCGCCTTTAGTTCGATCTGGTATCGTGAGGCAAAAGGATCAGAATATGAGCTTTATAAAGGTTAAATCGATATGATCTTTATGTGTATTCGGAGTCGCTATGTCCTACTAGGAACCATTACGAACTTGTGGATCGGAAAGGAGTTTTTAGCTCATGATCAATTTCGCATGAACCTATAGGGTCACATAATTAATGGATTGGAACAAACTAGCTTGAATTGGATACGTTAGAGGCTTAAATCGGATTATAATCCTTGCGTTGTTAAGAGTCCTAATAGGTTTCTAACGTAGGGATTCGTTATGGACTCTTTATAAGTGGAGCCTTGCGGGCTTTTGGGAATATGTTACATCACCCACCGAAACCCTAGCCGCTACCTCCTTGGAGGCCCTGTCTTGCGCACAGGTGCTAGCACATCGGAGCATGGTGTTGAACCCCTGTTCGTATGGATACCGTAGAGACACTGTTGCACTGATTGAGAACGATCCGTGACGTACGTAGGGAATGCGAGAGGCTGTTAGAGGAGATGATCGGCGGCCAAGGACGTTGTACGATCGACTACTTCAACTACATCGATGCGCAGAACGTTGGACCGAGCTCCTCTAACTCTTTTTCTGCTGCACTATGCGTTTA
Source organism: Hsuehochloa calcarea (assembly GCA_036346395.1). Taxonomy (NCBI): domain Eukaryota; kingdom Viridiplantae; phylum Streptophyta; class Magnoliopsida; order Poales; family Poaceae; genus Hsuehochloa; species Hsuehochloa calcarea. The sequence continues at coordinate 19,611,140 of CM070603.1, read as the reverse complement.
TGGGTAACGATCTATTATCTCTTATTCGCATGACTTCCTGCTTCATGAGGTAAATTTTTTTAATTGCAGACTAGTGTATCCTACTCGTATCCCAATAGGATGGTGCACAGGCGCAGGGTTATGTCAAACTGGAAGAGTAGAAGTTACAAACGGTCGATGGTTAATTCAGGAAAGTTACTGAACTGATGTAGATTCTCCAGGAAGACTCGTCCAGTCAAAACACTTATGCATCCTATTCTTTTGACTGACGGATGATTCTTGCTCGATGCAGACTCAACAAGTAGTAACCTACTTAATTCGGTTACTTTTTTTTTTATAATATCGCTGTTATTTTAGAGGTGTAATATTGTTAGTTAATACTTTATTTGTACCAATCAAATAAGCCAAGCAAGACAAGTATTCTTAATTAACTAAACTTTCAACTTTTCTTCAGAATTATGGTCTGGTGGCACAATTGACTAATGAATGGTACATCTTGTCTCCGTCGGAGATCTGGATTGAAGATGAAGGGTTCGAAGGCAAGATGTAGTTGTGCAATGGATTTGGACGGAGTCCAGAACCTCGGCATCGCGGCTGGGACACCGTGATGGTCACAACTGCGTGGCAGAGCTATATATGGAGTCTTTGTCGAACAAACAGAGCGAAGCAATGCATAATAGAGGAGCAGAAGAGCTTTGGAGCATTTTTCTGATATTTTTCTCGCTGAAATCAAAGTAGTATCTCTCCTTTAAATGGAGAGAAGACCTAACCAACTGAACTAGTAATATAACTCAAATACGAAAACAAACTAATACATGATTCTGAAATAACTAAGAACTGAAAAGGAAACTGCAACACGAACTATTCCTAATCCGACAAAGCAAGTTAAATTGCTGAAACATCATGACCAGACGTCCCTCGATTTCTGCTTCCTTCACTGCTACTTGATGCCCCGCATGATAGTCTCATTGTCTAGCAATTCACCATAGAATGGGCCTAATTTTCAAAAGAAAAACCGTAGTTTTATTTGGGCCTGGCCTGGTCAGTGGAGATACCTGGTTAGCGGGCCGAACGGGCCGAACGAATGTTCTGCTGACAGGCGAAGGAAGCGTCAGAGTTCAGGTCGTCAGTTCCTGCAGCAAAGAATCCAGCCAGACTTCAGTTCATCACATGATCACACAAAAAGAAAAGGAAACGAAGAAAGAGCTCAATTCACTAGTTAGTTGTTGGAAACATGTGTAATATTTTAATTATAGATTTTATTGTAACACAAATATTACAAATAATTAGAGATGTATAAATTAATACTAACAACACTCAACACATTGTACTCCCAAATAAACTCAATAACAAAACATAATATAGTCGTTCGGTCACACGAATGACATACTATTGGGCTTGATGAAGAAAAGGAAGCAGCAAAGCATGATGCGATCACGTAACATAGATGAAGCAGCAAAGCGAGCAGTCGCGCAGATGCGCTACCTATAAACTTTATTGCCTCCTCATGCAGGTACTCTCTGCGGCAATAGCTCGAAGATAGCCACTTTCCCTCCTCTTCGATGCACGTTGAGAAGAAAGGTCAGCGAGATTTGACCGCTCAACACTCAGAACAATTCAACATAAAAAAAATAGAGGAATGGAGGAATTCAGTGTCTTCTGAACCTGGACATCTCTAGGTCCTTTTAAGGATGCACGTCAATTATTCTCTAGTAACAGTCGTAACGGTCGCCATTAACACGAATTAAACCGAATTAATCCACTCGTTTGAAATCAAATTCAAACAAAATTAAGAGAGATAATTGCATGATTCAACAAAATAAAAGTTGGATATTATGTGCTAGGAACACCACTACAGCACGGTGCAGTAGCGCGTCACAAGTCACACGATTTTCATGCAAAAAATCCACAAATACGCACACACAAGTGTTTTGCCAATGTCCTTCTCATACCACCACATGACATGTGTCACATGTTTTATGTGGTGGCAATAACTCTACCTTATATATTACTCTCATCGTAGTTGCCCAAGCAATATAGGACTAAACTATGACGTACTTGAGAATTTAGGAATGAATGGCCTCAAGATCATGGCCCCAATTTCTAACATTAGTCTGGTTGTGACTTGTGAGCAATATTGTAATGGAGTCTGCTGTACAATAATCTAAAAAACAAGAACTGCGAGCTCTGCAAGACTTGCAAGTAGTGATACCCTGGATTTTGAGTTTACAAACTAAAATCATGTAAATTTACAGAAGAAACATTTAGTTTAAATTTCAAAATATTTACTAGTGCGCTCTTTAAATTATATTGGAGTTTACAGAACTACATCAGATTACCTGTACCTCCTCAAATGACAATAAAATCATCTGAACATGTGATAACTCATATCTGTGATGCACTGGTACTGTTAATAGGCCTTGCACCAGCACCTGGTACGGCATCATCAAGTACTGGTATGGCTTGGGTGCGGCGCCGGTATGGTACCCAGAGCTACCAGAATTTTTACAATTAAAACAAATAATTAAAAGAAACAGGTACTGCTGGTACCTTTTGGGTGCTGGTATGGCCCAATAACAAACCCGCCTCTCCTAGAAGCCGATCCCATGAAGCTCGTGAAGTTGATGTGTATGTGTCTAACCGTAGCACATGTCAATCATTCCTCTCCTGCCGCCTCTTGCTTTGTCACGATCATTTTAGTACTACTGGTTATATACTAAGTTAATGCGTGTTGCCTATGTTATGGACCCTAACGAGCTTCGAAACATCAACTCTTACCACAATAATCATCATTTCAGGTAATAATAAATGATCATGATCATCACATGTACTCATCTTATATATATGCTAGCTAGAATAATTGAACTGTTGATGCCCGAATGGTCATCTTCCTCATTTCTGAACAATACTCGAACTGAACATTTCTGAACAATACACAACTCCTGAACATGAGGAAGTACAGAACAATAATAAAGTGATCGTTGTCTTCTCTACAAGTGTACGTCAGTACTCCTTACACATAGATAACAAATAATTTTCTGCACGTCAATCATCGATACAAGCTAGACGAGTGTAGATTACTCAGAACTTACTGTGTGCTAGCTCCTTAATTAGGATCCTTGCATACGTAGCAAACAAAACAGCTGCTGCATAAACCGTACCAACAGATGTGCTGCGTCGATCCAAACGATCGAGTGTGGTACGTTGCTTTGTTCCCAAGACAGCGCCCCTGACAGGCCCCCTAGTAAAACTCTTGCTGCCTGACTACGAGGTGCATGGGCAGGCATTAATGGCGGCGCAGATGTCGAGTGGCGAGCATCGCTCTATATCGATGCACGACACCGACGCTTCCGTAGCAAGCGTCGCTTTGATATGCCATGTTTGCTAGCTGTAGCAGTCGTTCGGAACCATGGATATGTATGATAGAGGCCGGTCAGTCAGCCACTGCGTCGACATGAAGGAACCATGCACGCTCTTCATGCTGTGACATGAAGCATTAGAGTAGGCACAAGAGCCTGCAGGTGCAGGAGATATAGTGTTACAATTCTAGGGTCGATAAATCACGAATTCAAGACAACACACCCCCGAATATACCTTAGGCTAGCTATTAAGTGGAGGATTCAAGGGAGGCTCGCAGAGAGCAACAGATCCACTGGAATTTAGCTAGAGCGTGAAATTTTATGTGTTTAATTAATTGAGTATTTAATTGAGCATATTAGGTTGATGGACAGGATTTTGCAGGTCATACTTTTTAGCCCTTGGTACGAACATGAGAACCGTGATCACAATTCACATGTTGTACTGAAACAATGACAGACAATATCGTGACTCGTGCCATGGATTAATTGGCATATTGACCAGTCCTTAATTATATCAAGACTAGTAAATTTCTTGTTCTAGGTTTTTACAATATTACATGGTTGGATGTGCCAAATTCTTAATTAGTATGCACTGTTGAAATTTGGGGCTATTTTATAATTTATCAATTAGAGAAAAGAAAAGAGACTGTAGCGCGCACCTGTCATTGCGACAGGGGGAGGGATAAGTGTCTCCAAACCTAATTGAGGCATTCGGTTTTTGGAGCTTCGGCTGGCGGCGATGCGTGCGAAGCTGGCGGCTCGGGCGCGATGCTTGCCGGCCGTTGGAGCGATAGCTCACCCTCCTCTCCTCCTCCTCTTCTTAAGGTGCCTTAGTTCTTCTTCTTTCTACACTAAAAAACAGTGAGCTTTCTCCCCAATTTTGGTTCATCTTGTTCCTCGATTTTGGCTTCAGATTTTAGGTCTTTGAGAGCCATTGTGCCGCCGTGGTTGGACCCGGCATCATTGGCGGTGAGGACTAGTTTCCCCTCCTCCTTGCAAATCTCGATTTTCCATCTTGCTTCCTCTTCTCTATTGAGGTGCGGTGAGGGCTTGGATTTGCGCCAATTGGGGGTGGGAACCGGCCGGCTTTGGCTTGATCTTGTGTGGAAGAAGGACTTCGGTTCTTGTTGCTCGGTGCTCTATGGGTGCATTCGACCGATGCATCCTTGATTGGGTCTTGTGCGGCATTCTCTGTACCTTGTCTTCGCACACTGGTATAAACTACTTTGTGAAGTTGGCATTGAATCTCCATCAATCTTATTCGGTATTCGTGGCACAATGGGGCGATTGGTTTTCTGAGTCAACGCCTTCGGCGTGCCTTGCCCAGTTTTTTTACTCGGTGGCTTTGAGTGCCATTCGCATCGAGAGTATTGTTGTTTTCCATTTTTCGCATTACTTTGTGTTGATTTGATTTAATCTCGTACGGGGAGATATTGCTTAGTAATATTATGGGCTCGGATTAATGCTTGATGAGGAGTGGGGTCATTGTGAGAATTGAATATGATAATTGGATATAAATTGGTCTTGAGCTTATAGATTACTTGTTGTCTTTTTATTGTGTCATACATGCTTGTCTGTTCATTGTGATTATTATCTAGTCTCTATTCGATGTGATCTTTGTTCGATCTCTGTTCACTGTGATCCTTTTCTGTTATTGTTATACATTGTTGTCAATTGATATATTGAGTGGTAGAATCAAGTACATGCTCTCAAGTGAATTCAGAATGGATGATTTGCATTAAGTGCTAATTAGACTAGCAAGATTTTATTTAAGCTCAAGGCCTAATTTATTTCAGTGTAATTGTCATATTTAATTTGTGATCGAATTTTTGACTCAAGTGGTGTGGAGGCCAAGATTACATCTTCAGCAGACTGACATCTATGAGCAATAAACAAACATTTAAAATCTGAGCAAAATATACCGATTTTGTATGTTTACATGTTCCATCTATTGAGCATATTATCTTGTTTATTTGACATGAATATATTATGTGTTTATATGTTATTTTTATCATTTATATGCTATTGGAAATATGCTTTAATTATCTTAATTTATGCTGGAATTAATTCTGAATATTTTCTAAAACTGCTAATTTTACGACATGCACAATGTTGATTCTTCAGACATAAGTGCTCACAACTTTCGGATAAAGAGTAGTACAAGAAATATTAGGCTTCTGAATATCAAGGCTTTTTGTAATAGTGCAAGTTCCAAACAAGCTTATGTCGGACCCGAATCTGCATCCAGACCCCCTATGTATAACGAGCTAGTCTCATGATTAGTATCTAGCTCACACAGTACAATATCGATGAATATCACATCCATACACGCGAATAAAAGATAATAAATATGTGTAAATAGACCACATGGTCGAAGCCTTACATCATGGGCTGGGAATGTCAAATATAGATGAAGTCCTATAGCAGAAAAGATAAATAGCTGTGGTGACCCTTAGGATATGCCCACGGGTATTCGACTGGGGTAAGCGACCTAGTACTTGGCGTCATCTTCAACTCCCGAAGGGTATGGGGTAATTGTTCACTGGTTGGTATCATTGGACACTGAATCCACATATATAAGCAACAATGAGTACAAAAGTACTTGGCAAGTCCTCACACCAAATGCAATTATATAAATGCATGGCTTGCCAAAGTAGGGATCTTATATTTATTTTAGCCCAAAGCAAGTTTTTCTCAGATACTGTAATTATTTTCCAAAGCTAAGACCTAGCCATTTTGATTTAAAAGCAAAGTGTCATTTGTATAAGCAATTTTCATCATGTAACCAATTTCTATCCTCCTATTACTAGTCATCAGGTTTCATCCACCTATATCATCGCTACAACCATTTTTACATTAACATGTCTCAATCCATATTTTATTAAAACTAACCAAGTGTGGTCTTCTTCACAATACCTATAATCGGGGACACCGCTATTCGAATAGATTATACACTCTCTAGAGGTTGTATATTGTAGGACCGGAAAGGCGACTAAAGGGGGGGTGAATAGGCGCTTTCAAAACTTTCTCGCCTAAATCAAAAACCAACACGAACTTTACTCCTTTAGCTATGAAAGCTAAGAAGATCAGTAAGCACACAACGGAAGCCTTGTGTTGGATTTGATAAACCCCTCAACCACACGACACAACCGGAGAAAAGAACTCACAGTTCCTTACTGGAGACTGGCGGTCTGACCGGCTACCACAGGCGGTCGGACCGACGGTCAACAGCGGTCTGACCGGCAACCAACCAGCGGTCGGACCGGTGGACGGCGGTTCGACCCGGCAAGCCAGCGGTCTGAATACACGGGCGGTCAGACCGCCGTTGAAAGTCCGGTCGGACCGGTAGAGTCCGAATCAAAAACTCCACCCAAAACCAAAACGAAATTTGATCCAACTTTTGTTTCAACCAATAAAACTTGACCAAATTTCGAGCACACCTCCCTAATGATATCGAGACCTATTTCTAGCGACGATCCGTCGATCCACTTCGCAGAATCGATCTCTCGAGATTTTACCAAAGAAGTGCACAAACCCTAGAAATATGAAAATCTTGATTCAAGACTTGCTTGTGGGGTTGATGATCTAGATGACTCTAGGAGTAATCCCACACATCAAGCAAGATAAAGAAGGTCAAGAGACCAAGCATGAACCTTTGAATCAAGGAAGCACCAAAATCATCCAAAAGGAGAAGAACACAAAAGGAGCAAACGATCTTTCAATTGAGCATCACAAGATTGTTCGGTTACACAAGATGCTTACAAAGCCTCTCCAACAAGGAGGGCAAGAGCTCAACAAGGAGCACACTCCAAACCCTAGTTCTCCTCTCCTCTCCTCCAAACCCTAGAAAAGGAAGAAGGGGCTAAAATGAATGCTTGGCTTAGTTTTCCATCTCCCCCTTTCCTATTTATACTAGAGAGCTAGGGTTTCCTTTTTGGGGTCACTTACACATGGGACCCACACACAAATAACTCTTGAAGCAATCGCTTCTTCACCACGTGTAGGTTGATCAGCGGTTCTCATCGCGTCGCCAAGCCTCTCTTGTCCGAATCCCATCGGAACCTCCCAGAGACTCGCATCGATATCCGCACCGCCTGATCCAACCAGCTGTACCGAACTACCCGTTCGATCCATCTTGTCCATCCAGCACCATGCTTGTGTCACACGACCTCACCCGGTGTCCCCGATCGCTCGGACCTCGGCTCTCCAAGCGTAGTCCCGATCCACTCACCGCTGACGCCGTTGACTCGCAAGCCACCGCACAAAGAATAGACAAACAAATCGCTTCGAGAACAAGTTCTTCACAACTTGACCCACGCCGCCCGCAATGCAATATACAACAATAAAGCATTGAAGTTCATATGATAACACAATCAAAACCAACTCAATGCAACACTTGGCTAACCTTCAAGCCAATGCCGGTCTGACCGCCCCTCAGGGCCGGTCCGACCGATTTCATGCCGGTCGGACCGCTCCCACAACGGCGGTCGGACCGGTCCAAAGGACTTAGCCAAATTTTCAACTCAAAATTCCGAAACCTTCTGGAATTTTCAAACGAATAGAACTTTTGACTGGGAGCTCCAAAAATGATGGGACCACATCCAGAAGACTCCCACTTGCCTACACAACCTATTTTTGGATTAGCCCCAAAATCCAACTTTAGGTCAGGCCGGTCCGACCGGCCACCACTGCCGGTCCGACCGTCACACGGGCGGTCTGACCGCCCCGCAACGCCGGTCAGACCGCCTGTGGTCTGACAGCATGAAGCAAACCCGAAAACGCGAGATTTTGCAAACCAACAACGCCATTGCCAATTGACTCATCATCCTGAGATCGTGCACATATCCTCACGATATCCACAATCTCCCCCTTGATGAACACATTGGCAATTTTCAAGAAAATGTGGTTTTTCGAAATGAAAAGTAAAAATTCGCCGTTTTCGCATAAAGGCACAACTTGGTCCATAAGCAAGAAAAAGCTTAGGAACCGACCAAGCTGGCTTCAGAATAGTATAGGCAAGTGAGATAAGGCAATGAAAGCACCAAAGGATTCAATTTCCAGAAAGTAGCCAAAAATCTCACTTAGGTCCAAATGAAAGGCAATTTTTCTATTTGACCTTTGATCATTGTGAGTATATTTCAATTGCAAATGAAATCAGGAAAAGACAATAGAACCACAAGACTTAACTCACTATGATCACAAATTTTCAAAAGGTTCAAAATTTTTATTTTATGAAGTTCTTTTATATTAAACCTTGAGTATGAAACCAAAAGCTCCAAGATCATTTTCTTCACAATCTTTCTCCCCCTTTGACAATGAATTCATCAAGATGCATGAAAAAGAAGGAGCATGAAGGAATGACTTTATTTTTGAACTTTAGTAAAAAGGAGCCATGACCATTATCCATAGAGACAGTACAAGTATTATACCAAGCCATACAAAGAGTAGACGCTATATTCAATCATGGCAAAACATGTACTGCAAAGCTAAAACCAAGATAGCAGCAATCTGAGATTAACAGAATTAAAATCATGAAAGGTTGCTCAATATCATAGATTCACTCCAAGCAACCAAAAATGAGTCAAGCCATGTCTATAAGTAAAAGAGACTCAAAACAAGAATTGAGGTATTTTGAGCATTAATAGAATTCTTTTGAAGCAAAACTCAAGCACTTAGCCCCTTTTTGGGCAATTCGTTTTTCCTTTTTTTTTGCTGTGCTAGATCTCAAGCCTTGCCGCGACCATCTCAAGCGATAAGCTTAAAAGAATGATCTAGGTCATCCAAAACTCCCCCTGAGTTCATGCCTAGTGCAATGGCAAGCCGTCTCATGAGAAAGGATTGGTGAGATCAGTTTTTTCGCACAGAAAATCTCATTTTTCATTTGCTTGACTTAATAAGATAAAAGCTCATTTTCAACTCGAAATAAGTTCAAGACTCAATTCAACCTGTAAGACATGGCGAGAATCATAAGAGGATCACTAGAGCAAAACTAGTCACAAGATCCAACAAGACATGATTTGATTCAAATTTCTCACAGATACAAAGCTAGCAAGGCAAAGGCTAAGCCAAACACGAAGAGCCATAAAAGAAGTCTAGCAGACTATCACTTGATATGACAAGGTAGAGAAGATGAAATTAAGTCATACAAGGATAATAATCAAAGCTCCACTAATTTTATTATACAATGCAAGACAAATGAATTGAAACATGCATTATGATACAATGAGTGCAAAAAGAGCAACTTCCCTCAAAACAGCCCAATAGGACTAATAACCCTAACTCTCCCATAAGCAAAGAAACGCGAAGAGTCAAGAGCCTTAGTGAAAATATCTGCAAGCTGTTGCTCAGACTCTACAAAGTGAAGCACAACATCACCTTTCTCAACATGGTCTCTCAGAAAATGAAATCGAATGTCAATGTGTTTAGTCCTGGAATGTTGCACTGGGTTTTTGGCAATATTAATTGCAGAAGTATTGTCACAGAAAAGAGGAACACTTCCCAAAGATAACCCATAGTCTCGCAGCGTGGACAAAATCCAGAGAACACGAGAGCAGACCATCGGCGGCACTACATACTCGGCCTCACCAGAGATCAGGCAATGTAAGACTTTTCTAGAAGACCAAGAAACAAGAGATGTGCCCAAGAAATGACAAGTGCCGTAAGTACTCTTCCTATCAACTCTACACCGTGAAATCAAGATCGAAAAATGCTCGAATTGAAAGAGCCAAGAAGAAGAATACCGAGTCCAAAGTCAAGCGTATCTTGAAGATACCAAGATGCGCGTCTTCGCTTGACGATGAGAAGCACGAGGAAGCTCGAATCGAGCGCATGGACATACGGCGAATTGTATGTCCTACTCGACGTAAGATAGAGGAGGAGCCAATCATATGCGGTACTCCTTCCGGTCCACGGACTCTCCATCCTCATCGTGGTCCAAAGACGGTGGTTGTAGCAATGGGAGTAGACATTGGCCTCTCGCTTCCCATATTGAAGCGCCAAGAAGGTCCTTTGTATACTTACTCGTGAACAAAAGTGCCTTCTTTCGGTTGCTTGATTTGAAGACCAAGGAAGAAGGTCGACTCTCCCATCATGCTCATCTCGAATTCACCGCTCATAGAATCAAAATCTAGACACCAAAGCATGAGAGGAACCACCAAAATAATATCATCCACATAAATCTGAACCAAGAAGAAATCAACGCCATGCACGAGAGTGAACAAGGTTTTATCAACCATTCCCATTTTGAAATTATTTTCAAGCAAGAAACTCTTAAGCTGTCATACCAAGCTCTAGGAGCTTGTTTCAATCCATCTGAGGCTTTAGAGAGTTTAAAAACATGATTCGGGAATTTTTGATTTTCAAAACCAGGAGGTTGCTTGACAAAGACCTCTTCTTCTATGAAGCCATTCAAGAAAGCACTTTTAACATCCATTTGAAAAAGCTTGAAACCTTTGGATGTTGCAAATGCTAAAAGAATGCGAATGGCCTCCAATCTAGCTACTGGAGCAAAGGTCTCCTCAAAGTCTAAGCCCTCTACCTGGGAATAACCTTGAGCTACAAGTCTAGCCTTATTGCGAACAACCAAACCATCCTCACTTTGCTTATTTTTAAAAACCCATTTTGTTCCAATAACATGAGAATCAGAAGGTCGCTCAACTAAAAACCAGACTTTGTTTCTTTCAAAATTTTCAAGCTCTTCATGCATGGCATTGACCCAAGAGGCATCAGATAAAGCATGGGTGATATCTCGGGGTTCAAAGAAGCGACAAAAGCGTAATGTGCATGAGAATCGGGAGAATAAACACGAGCGAGTGACTCGCTCTTGAAGATCCCCAATCATCTGCTCAGGTGGATGTTGTCGCTGTATGCGAAGTGGTGCTCCTGGTGCAGACGTGGCCTCTACCTCATGAGTTGTGGAGGTAGGAACAGAGCCACTCAGATCATCGGTGGGGATAGGAGGAGGCTGCTCAGCTGAAACTGACGTAGTAGTAGCAGGCTCTCCACCCTCTCGAAACGGTGGAGGATGATTTGGTTCTTCATCCTCGAATCATCATCGATTTAAAATGCTTCCTTGAATTTCAGGAACTGTGTACCAAGCATCGGGTCTAGTACTGTGACTAGCCTCATCAAAAGTGACTTCAAGTCTCAACAATTTTGTTAGTGTCAACATTAAAAACACGATAGCCACGAGAATGAGCAGGATAACCAAGAAATATGCCATCAAAACATCTAGACTCAAATTTATCAAGATTGCCATGTTTAAGAATGAAGCACTTGCAACCAAAAATCTTGAAATGAGAGACTTTGGGAGAATGACCAAATCTAAGCTCATAAGAAGTCTTTCCAACCACGATCTCAAGAAAACCCATTGGAAATATAACAAGCGATGAGAGATCGCCTCATTAAAAATCTCCTAGGAGTAGAATGCTCATCTAGCATGGTCCGAGCCATCTCTACAAGGGTTCTGTTCTTCCTTTCTACAACACCATTCTCACGAGGAACTCTAGGAGAAGAAAATCGATGCTCAATTCCCTATCGGTCTGAGAAGGTAGAAAAAGAAGAATTCTTGAACTCGTCCCATTGTCACTCCTAATGGCTCTCAAAGCTCCGGTATATCAACAGCAATTCTAAGGACCAAATCTCTAAAGAATCCAAATGCTTCGTCCTTAGAAGCAAGAAAATAAACGCATGAATACCGGAGTAATCATCCACAACCACCAAAGACATACCATTTCCCACCACCGATGAACTCTAGAAGGACCAATCAGATCTAAGTGAAGAAGCTGTCCAGTCCATCACCATTACCAAAGTAAGAGGTGGGTGGGAAGCGGACACCATCTTACCATGTCTCTGAGGTGAGCATACAAGATCTCTAATACCTTCACCTAGGCAAACCTCTAATCAAGTCCTTGCAATCGACTCTAGACAAATGATCAAAACCTATATGCCCAAGTCTACGATGCCACAAAACAAGGTCATCGAATCGAGGCTACAAGACACCTAGGATTGAAATCAAGACATCTGAAATTTGCATCAAGATCTTCTCAAATCTGAGATCTCAAAAACAAGCTCACCGAGGAATCTAGAACTCGACTCAACTCTCTTAAACCTCACTTCTAGACCCTCATCAAGCGGTGAGAAGCAGATAGAAGATTATACCTCGACTTACTTACCAAAGCGACGTCTTTTAGCATGAACTTGTCGTTGACGCGCACAGTGCCCTTTGCAGTCACGGTCCCGGTAGAAGCATCCCCAAATGTAATCAATTCATTGCGGATGCACGTGTGAGGAGGAGAACCATCTAGAATCTCCACCATATGTCGAGAACACCGAGTCAACAAGCCATATGTCCTCCTTCCTCGCACGACGGACCTAAAAGCACAATCGAAAACATCCGTGCCTCGATCTCAAGTTAGTGATAAATGATCGAGGATCCAAAGATCGAGAAGCACGATGTCTAGGAGCAGCGAGAGAAGTAGCGTAAACATGATCGGGAATAAAATCACAAGAATGCACATGAGAACCACCTAGACCTCTCCGAAACGATCTACCAAAAGATCGATACTCCCCCTGTCTAGGTGCTACCCGTGGTCTCTCCTCAATATGTCCTAATCCAACATGCTGCCTAGACCCACCAAAAGGGTCTACAAAGTTCTCTACAAATCTAGGCCTATGTGTGGTGCGATAAACAGGCTGCCTAGCTCTAGAGACTACAGCTGGAGAAGGGACTCCTCTAATGGATCTTAGGACGCTCATCCTCTCTTTTCTCTCAAGTTTTGCTCTCCGGAGCGTAACTCAACAAGATGGCCTTCTTTCTTGCGAGAAGGTGCAATGGTACTGAACCTTTTGAGAGGCCTGTACAGCATGAGTGAAAGCACCTCTCTTGCCAGAAAGCGTTTGAGCAAAACCAGCGGATTTGAAAACAACCCCGGATGGCTTAGGAGGTTCTAGCTCAAACAAACCATTCTTCACAACTCTAGCAATCCTAGGTGGGTTTTTCTTGGAATGCTCTAGGGGATTGAAACCTAGACCACTATTTTTCACGCTCACCTTGGATTGATCAAGAATCATGTTGAGTTTCTTTTTCCCACTTGAAAACTTCTCAAGAGTCACCTTGAGGTAATCATTTTCTTTCATTAAACCCTCACAACTAGTGCACTTGCTAGACTTGATTACCTCATTGTTCTTACTCTTAAGAAGGGCCACTTCCACCTTGAAGGCCTCACAAGACACACAATAGGATTCTCTAATCCTATTCAACTGCTTCCTTAAATTTGACTCTAAATCCCTCTGGAATCGATTAATCATGGTTTCAACTTCAGCATTTAAAGCACAAGAGTTAGAATCAATAACTTTCTTAGAAGCAGTAAAAGACATGGATCTTTCAATTTTAGTCTTTTCTTCAAGGGTCTTGTTTAAGGCATCAATCTCAATTGTAAGCTTGGGACAATTTTCACAAGATGCAACTCTAGAGTAAACTAGCATTTCTTTCATCTCTTGTATCTTAATCTTATTATTCTTACAATGAGAGCATGTGTGACTAGCATCAAATTTTTGCAATTCTTTTAAGGAGCTATCCAGTTTTAATTCAAGCAAAGCACAATTTGAGCAAGTTAAAGGGATAGCTTCCATGGCAGTCACATCAAGTGAAATGGCATCTAAGCAAGCAGAACTAGACTTGAGAGATTCTAGTTCATCGAGAGCATCCTTAAGTTGATTAGAGACAGAGGAATGAGCAGATTTCAAGCTTGTCAAGTCATTAAGCAAGCTAGTGCAGGATTCACAAAAATCATCAGGATTAATAGATTTTAGCCTAACAACTTCTAGGTTCAAATTATCAATCATAATGTCACCTTCTTAATCATTTTTACTTGCTTATGCAATTTACATTCAGAAGCACCAAAGCCCTTTTCATGTCGACAATAGAAGGGCATACCTCATCGATCACTAAAAGGATCCTCATTGTTGGAGGAGTCATTTGTCGTGGTCGTTCTTGGCCATGAAACACATGCCGGTGAAGTCATGCGTCTTCTTCTTGCCACGAGTCACTCTCGTAGTCCTCCGCTTCCGAGTCCACATCGCTCATATTTACATTCTCAAGAGCGGCAAGGACCGGTACCGACAAACTTTCGATAGTTTGTCTTCTTGGGTTTAGCATCCTCTCCGGGATGTCTTCGTGTCTCCTTCTCCTCCTTGCCCTTTAGCTTGGGGCACTGGAGCGAATGTGGTTTGGCTCACCACATTCAAGCATGTGATAGGTCCACTTCTCCTCCTATTCCTCACCTTGTTATACACTCTTGTGAATTTGGTGGAAAGGAGGGCTAAGTCATCCTCGGCGCTTTCTAGTTGCTCATCACTTAAAGAATGTAAAGCGGATAATGAAAACCGGATGAGCTACAATCAAGAGACTCAAGAACAACCCTTGGATTTGTCGACCACTAATGCCATCGACTGTCTTGGGAGACGCGAGATAAAGTCAATCTCATGCGTCTTCAACCTCGAGTAAAGCTTATCCATGGTAAGCTCACTCATGACAATGTTGTCATTGATGGAAGTGATCTTCATTCCCAGCACCTTCACATCAAGAGCACCCGTGGTCGCGTGCATTCTCGCACTCGTGAAATACCAGTCAACGGCGCAAGATCATGAAGAATCTTAGAAAATCTTCCCACAGCTCATCCAAAGACTCACCGGGCCTTTGTTCGATCTTTGAGTATACTTTCTTGAGTTGGTTCTGTCTCACTTCCTTAATCGCGATGGACCCTTCATGATAGTCACAAAGAGTCCGCGGATCTCGTGAGCGGACCGCAAGTGAGCAACACGCTCAAACCGAGATCGACTAAGGCCTTGGATCAAATAATTCCGAGCCTTCTTTGTTGGCCTCCACATCCGAGTGATCGTATCGTCATCGGTGGCACGACATAAGGATTTTTCACCTTTAGCCAAATAGCGTGCCCTTGAGCCTCGATATATGCTTGCATACGAGCCTTCCAAAGATGCAAAGTCAACTCCTTCAAAATATGTGGCTTGGTTGAGTACTTGTCGATCGCCATGGCTCCAAAGACCGGTTAAGATCTATGAGAAGAGCTAACCGCTCTCGATACCACTTGTAGGACCGGAAAGGCGACTAAAGGGGGTGAATAGGCGCTTTCAAAACTTTCTCGCCTAAATCAAAACCAACACGAACTTTACTCCTTTAGCTATGAAAGCTAAGAAGATCGATAAGCACACAACGGAAGCCTTGTGTTGGATTTGATAAACCCTCAACCACACGACACAACCGGAGAAAAGAACTCACGCCCTCATCGAGATCGCGGTCCGACCGGCTACCACAGTGTCGGACCGACGGTCAACAATGGTCCGACCGCAACCAACCAAATGGTCGGACCGGTGGGCGGCGGTTCGACCCGGCAAGCCACGGTCGAATACACGGCGGTCGGACCGCTGAAAGAAAGTCCTGTCGGACGGTAGAGTCCAGAATCAAAAACTCCACCCAAAACCAAAACGAAATTTGATCCAACTTTGTTTCAACCAATAAAACTTGACCAAATTTCGAGCACACCTCCCTAATGATATCGAGACCTATTTCTAGCGACGATCCGTCGATCCACTTCGCAGAATCGATCTCTCGAGATTTTACCAAAGAAGTGCACAAACCCTAGAAATATGAAAATCTTGATTCAAGACTTGCTTGTGGGGGGTTGATGATCTAGATGACTCTAGGAGTAATCCCACACATCAAAGCAAGATAAAGAAGGTCAAGAGACCAAGCATGAACCTTTGAATCAAGGAAGCACCAAAATCATCCAAAAGGAGAAGAACACAAAAGGGAGCAAACGATCTTTCAATTGAGCATCACAAGATTGTTCGGTTACACAAGATGCTTACAAAGCCTCTCCAACAAGGAGGGCAAGAGCTCAACAAGGAGCACACTCCAAACCCTAGTTCTCCTCTCCTCTCCTCCAAACCCTAGAAAAGGAAGAAGGGGCTAAAATGAATGCTTGGCTTAGTTTTCCATCTCCCCCTTTCCTATTTATACTAGAGAGCTAGGGTTTCCTTTTGGGGTCACTTACACATGGGACCCACACACAATAACTCTTGAAGCAATCGCCGCTTCACCACGTGTAGGTTGATCACGGTTCTCATCGCGTCGCCAAGCCTCTCTTGTCCGAATCCCATCGAACCTCCCGAGACTCGCATCGATATCCGCACCGCCTGATCCAACCAGCTGTACCGAACTACCCGTTCGATCCATCTTGTCCATCCAGCACCATGCTTGTGTCACACGACCTCACCCGGTGTCCCTGATCGTTCTGGACCTCAGCTCTCCAAGCGTAGTCCCGATCCACTCACCGTTGACGTCGTTGACCTGCAAGCCACCGCACAAAGAATAGACAAACAAATCGCTTCAGAACAAGTTCTTCACAACTTGACCCACGCCGCCTCCGCAATGCAATATACAACAATAAAGCATTGAAGTTCATATGATAACACAATCAAAACCAACTCAATGCAACACTTGGCTAACCTTCAAGCCAATGCCGGTCTGACCACCCCTCAGGGCCGGTCTAACCGATTTCATGCCGGTCGGACCGCTCCCACAACGGCGGTCGGACCGGTCCAAAGGACTTAGCCAAATTTTCAACTCAAAATTCCGAAACCTTCTGGAATTTTCAAACGAATAGAACTTTTGACAGGGAGCTCCAAAAATGATGGGACCACATCCAGAAGACTCCCCTCACTTGCCTACACAACCTATTTTTGGATTAGCCCCAAAATCCAACTTTAGGTCAGGCCGGTCCGACCAAGCCACCATCGCCGTCCGACCGTCACACGGGCGGTCTGACCGCCCCGCAACGCCGGTCAGACCGCCTGTGGTCTCACAGCATGAAGCAAACCCGAAAACGCGAGATTTTGCAAACCAACAACGCCATTGCCAATTGACTCATCATCCTGAGATCGTGCACATATCCTCACGATATCCACATATATCTTTACCAATAATATATGATCAACTCATAATATCGGCTATGACACGCTTCCTTGGTCGTGCGACGGAGACGATCGTAACAAGGTTTTTTCAATACCTAGTCCTGACACTTGACCCGCTCCGACACGGAGCCACTCAACGTTGGGACAATGACCATTACAGGGCACCCCCAGAATGCTCTGTTATGTGATTCATTTTCAATGAGAAACCCTTCATTGCTAGCGAGTTTGCCTCCCTTCACAATGATAGAAATCATATTTAAAAACTCTCCACGATAGAAATCGCATAGAGATCTACCTACTCTGCGTGGAATTTATGTCGAAAACTAAGTATAGTAATTGGTCAGGTCTATCCCATACTAGACTTGTGGTTGCACAAGTTTATTAGTTTAGAAATACAGCACATGATTCGGTTCTTAATCGACTCAGGTGAGACAAAGCCACAAATCCAATTCTCATGCATGTATCTACATCGATCTCATGCCAACCACTTGCTCAAGTCTCTACCATTTTATATAACATTATCTTATTTACAGTGGTAACCCACGTTAACACACTATGATTCATAATATATCCCAAATTCTTGTAATAGCAATGTTTGTGTCATATTCAATTCAACTACTAAGCAGTGTCTTAGCACAACCAGTAGTCATTATTGATTAACCAATGGCAATTTTACTAATGTAATAATTAACCTAGGGTGACAAGGCATGAGGAGTTATCAACAATCAAGGATGAGAACAATAATATCAACATTTGGCAAAGCTAGGTATCAACTTTTAACATAGTATTTCATAAATAATATTAAGCATTAAAGTAATACTTTGAAACAAAATAATTCGCATTTGAAAAGTAGGTTCAACAAGATCAATTGTAAGGAATTTCCTTGCTCAATAGTGCATATTACTTTGTCTTGATCTTGTCCTGAAGCAGTGACAAAGTCTTTGGTGACGTTGGAATATATTTAAGCACAAAACGACGACTTCAAATAAATGCACATAACTCAAATAAATTTAAATAAAATCCAAAATTTATTATTTTGACACTTATGGAAAGATCTTGACTTTATATGAATTTAGAAATAAAAATCAAACTATTTGGATTTAAAACCAATGTAATATCCCGAATCGCATTGGAAAGTTCAATGGAACTAGAGAGTGAATTAGAGGATTTAACATGGAAATTCAAATTTTTCAGATTTTTGGGAGTTGGACCTCCACCACGGCGATTTCGCCTAGGTGGGCCGCCATAACAGGTCCTTGAGAGGCACCAAACCCTAGCCCCACCCCATCCCCTATGCACCACATTGTTTTCCCTACGCCCTCCCACGTGCCCCCGCCTCTACCCGCCTAGCGCCGCCATCCTCCCTGTCGTGCTTTCATGCCAGTAGCACAGTTCTTTGCACTATATAACCTATTGCATCTTTTTATGGGTACATGATAGATTCAATAGTAGAGAAAAGGAAGAGAAGCAAGGGAAGAAGGAAGAGAAAGGAGAAGGGGAGAAGAAAAGAGAAAATCAAGGGAAAAAATCTTAGTTCAAATTTTAATGTCTCCATGGGTAATGATCTGGAACCTTTAAAAGTGCTCGTGGTTAATCGCTTTTTATTTTTGTAGATCTTTTCATTTTCAGGGAGGTAGATGAACTTTATCTCCAAACTTGGGATAGTTAGACTCGAATTATAATTCGGTCTAGTTAGATAAAAGATAGGATTTTTCGTTAGCTATCTTTAGAATACTAGATCACAAATTTTGGTTAGGTAGAATGTAAGTTATGTTTTTTTAAGTTATCATCTGATCAGTTCATTAGATTTTTGCAAATGTACATAAACCTATAGATTAAAAATAGAAGATGAATTATTTTGGAGTTTTGATCTTCTTAAAAAAAAATTAGATAACATCTTAAGGATTTCAGTGAGTATAAGATCATGATTTTTGGAGTTGTAGATCATAAGTTATGATTTTATAAATATAGCTATCTTGTTTTAGACAAAGCATTGCAGGGAGAAAATATAGGGTTGTTTTGGGTTTCGATTAGGAGCGGTGTTAATTATTTCTTTTGTAATATTGTACCACTCTTAGATTTTTTCTTAGTGTGTTTTATGAATTCTCAGGTGGTGGTGTGAATCAGGGGGGCAAGGCCCTCTACTTGTTACCCTTCGTCACACGATTGAGGCAAGTGCAAGTAGTCAGTAACAAATGTGGAAAAATATTCATGACTTGTTAATGTCTTATGTATATGAATGTTTATTCATGTTTTTGCTGTTGAATATGCTATGTGCTTATGTTGATTAAGTAAAGAGCTAAAGATTATTGGATGACAACAATTATTTGCATCATTAATTTCATTGATCCTTGAGACTTGGTCTATGTGGTAGCCAAGTAATGATAATATTTGAGGTCCCCATCATATTTTAGACAGGTATGTGGTCCCCACACTCATGGAGTGTGTGCTTAAGGTCCCTATGCTAGAAGGCACAGGCTTGAGTATGCATTGACGGATGCATACTCCGTATTACCGGTAATTGCAAGAAGAAAAGAGAAGTGCATTCGTGACATTTGCATCGCATGATAGTAAAGATGAAAAATAATGAGACAGATGTGACTGGTTGTATCAGAGCCATATTTATGTTGAAAATATGTTCATAAGTTTTTGTTTATCGTATTGGTTGTACTTTGCTGAGTTCACCCAACGAGGTGAATTATTATAGTTATGTTTTAAAGTTCATAATATGGTTATCATGCCCGTATACATGTTAGATGATTTCAATTCCTTAAATGGTCAATGTTTCAAAGGAAATACTGCCGAAATTTACAAAAAAATTATAGTTTAATTCATGTTCTGTTGGTTCAGTTGCATTCTAGGCTCTTGTTGGACGATGGTGTTACAGTTGGTATCAGAGCGGGCTTAGGTCTGTGGTGAATAAATTAACAACTTAGGTAAACTTAATTTACTAAAGTTTGCTTTAGGATTAGTAAAATTAACTAAAATTTGCTAGTGGTTAATTAACTTAAAACTTGACACACTGGTGTACACTACGATGGGAATAGGTCAAGCATTGCATTTGTGTTTCTGTTATGCATTGTTAATTCATGTTATGAGATGATCTTATATGCTTCTGATTTGATTATATGATTGTTACGTGTGATGATAGTCGATGTCGAGAGGTAGTGTTAGGCCCCCAGGTGTGGAATACCCAAAAACTCTATCTGTATATCGTGATAGTCCCAGGATTAAAAGTTAGCACACATATTCACAACATTTGGCATTCACATCCATACATACACATGCTAAAGTAAAGCAAAGGTTACTCTACTTAAGCTATTACAAGTTGTTATAATCACGGCCGACCGGCCAAATAAAGAAGCTACCAGAGAATAAAATATAGCAGCGGAAAACATATAGTAGCAGCAAAAGTCCAGCGGCATGCCCATATGATCCCGCAGGCAACCGACAAGGAACAAGTCCTAGGTAGACCCATCACCGATGTAACACCCCAACCCATCAGGGGCCTGGAATGCTACTAAATAAACATGATAACCAATAAAGATAAGGCATGGTTCTAAATTTCGGCAGAACCTCCTTTGTATAACTAGGTATACTGGAGGTTCCAACAGATGCATATATTATTATCAATATCTCAACATCCAAAGTTCATCAAAGCATTCATAAATAATCTATTCAGCTAAGGCATAAGCAAACATAATTAAAACTTACCACTCTCATTATTACAAATAACCCAATGCATTCAGGCATAACCAAAATTAATCCTTAAACAGTTTGCTTATAATTAAGGTACGACCTAAATGATAATCATCTTTAAAAGATTGTGTGGTAGTGAGTGCATCCAAAGAAATTCTACTCCCTCCCATGCATACCGTTCTAGCAAGTGGTACCTAAAAGCACAACAAAAGCAAGAGGTGAGTCCAAAGACTCAACAAATATAATAAATAGCATCAACAACATACAAGCATGTAACTCATCAACTATACTTCACAAAATCACATATCAATCACTTTACACATGCATGCTATGCAATATGCCCAACATGGACTTTCTCTTTCTCTTGCCCTTTTGCATTTTACCGATAATGCAAAGTGCGCATCCGTCGATGCACACCCATGCATGTAGCATCTAGTACAGCGACCTTTGCCCATACTCCACGTGTATGGGGACCTGAGCCCATGCTCTTCAAGCATGGGAACCTTTAGCCCGTCATTAACATGACGGGGACCTCAAGAGTTGCTTGGTCCTCACATAACCAAGACTTCAGTAAACCAACATAATGCATATGTATAAATTCTCAAAGTAATACAAACATGCATCCACAACAATATTGCATATGAATAACCTATTCTTACTCCAAAATCTCATAACCATAGACCAACAACCATGAATAATATGTTATTCATATCTCTAGCAACCATGAACAATACCAATTATGCCATCATCACAAACATGAACACACAAGTACTCATAATATATATCAAACATTGCCATTCAATAATATATATTATATTCATCATTATACTTGCCTTAACCACGAGAGAACGAGGGATGTACAGAAGGTGCTGCCCCTGCATCACCCACCACCGAATAATAATTATAACACACGCTAAGACACAGCAGCGGACCAAAACAAACTATATAACAACAACCATGAACTCGGAAAACATCTAACTCGATCCCGTCCCCAAATTCCTAAACGTCGATCTGTCCCCTCAGTGGATAGTAAACTTCAAAAATCCATATCTATTGGTATATGAGTCCAAATAAGATGTTCTTAGACTTCCTGGAAAGGTAATTAAATTCTCCAACTAAGTCTAGTTGGTGAGCCTTACTGAATCGGCCAAATAATACCCCTACCAGGCCGCTTAAAAACATCAATTTCTCGTCGGTTCTCGGACAGAGCACTAAAACAACCATAACTTTTGTTATGCAACTTGGAACGGAGTGAGTTTCCTGATTGGATAATGACAAAACCAGCTACAATATTCTAGTTGGATAAGTCTCCTGATTCGGCCTCCTACTAATTCTTATATACAGGTAAAGTTTCTGTCTCTGCAATCTGACAGTCAGCGAAACAGCGGCGGTAAAAATTCCATAACGTTTGATTGCCAACTATAAAAATTGTGATCTTTATCAACATGGAAATCTTAATAAATCCTCTACAATATTCATTTTGGGTGGCTTTTTTAGTTCGGCCTCTAAATAATTCATAATGGCCAGACAAGACAATCTGTCAATTCTCGTCAGCTCTCCTGGTCAGTGGCGGTAAAACTACCATAACTCCTAAACCGTAGGTCCAAATCAGGTGATATCGATGCCCAAAGAAAGCTAAAACCGAGGGCTACAACTTTCTAAGAGTCGATCAGATCAGAAAACGTACGGATCTTATCCAAAACTGATGAGCAACAGCACTGAACACACCAATCTGCTACCTTGTCTTGGCCGGCACTCCAACGGTGGTCTCCTCGCCTTTCCTCCAATGAACCGCAGCAAGGATCTTCGCCGGGGAGGGAGGTGGTGCTACTTGGGAGGTGGTGGCGCAGGGAAGAAGCAATGGGGAGAGGGGGGTGGAGGCTTGGGGGAAGGGGGAGGCGCACAAGTGGGAGGGAGAGGGGAGGAGAGGGTGGCGGCTAGGGTTTGGGGGGAGAGCACCCCTTGTCGCCCCCTGGGCCACATGGGTCGTGGCCCAAGGCCTAGGTTGTCGAGAATTTGCGGAAAACCCCTTGCGATCACTGAATATGGTGATTCCTATTTAATTCTTTCTCCCGAATATTCTTCTAATCGTCCGAACAAATTTCGAGGTATTACAACCGAACCCTCTGGTGCCCAGAGCAAAGAAGGCAGCGTCTGACGTCATCTCATCTGCAAACTCTAAACCAACAATAATAGCAAGATTGAGTACAATGCGAACTCAGCACGACCTGTAGTGTATCGCAAAAAATATATTAGATGCAACTCTACAAGTTCTTTTGCCCAAAGCCACTTTTATTTGCAATATTCATAAGTAGTAATTTGCAACATAATTTAAAAGAGCAGCATAAATAAGTATAGGACAGTAAGTAAGGAACCGAATCAAAATAATAACAACACCCGCAACCCTAATCGGTTGTAAGTAAAAATATATTCATATTCAACCATAGAAATAGCACTGACAAATTCATGTTCATCCATAGAAATGGTAGTCCTGCTATAGACATAGCAGTCCAGCCATAGACATGGCAATTAACTCAACAAATAAAAACCCCATGTCATCACCCAAGTTTTGTGACAAAATAATTTTTAGAAAAAACATAACTATCGCCCTACCAGCCGCACTAAACATACTCTTGACTGCGAGTGCGGCTATTTATGTAACACCCCAGCCCAACACGGAGCCTGGAATGTCACTAAACTACCCAACTTAACTAAAATTCGACTACCCGTTATAAAATTCCAGCAACCAAAGCATTAACGAAGCCCGTCCACGAGACACAATAGAACATGAATAAAGACTTGTCAAGTATGAATAAATAAACGAGGGAAACATAACAAGGTAACAAAATCTAAAATAGTACTGAACCAATAATTCCAAATCCTTGTAATGAAAAGACAAGTCCAAAATATTCATCTAAGCTTATTCAATGTCTAACATGTCCTAAAAGTAATCTAGCAATAATGAATCAAATGGTTCTCATGGTAAATAATCATATATCTAAAGTATGAAACTATCCCATGTGCACTACTCCCTTTCAATCGTGGTGCCCTCAACGATCACCTAAAAACAACAAAAGAACAAGAGTGAGTCCACGACTCAGCAAATACATTAATATACAATGAACAATGATAAATCAACAGTATTCAATAACTTCATCATCAACACTTGTCCTTTTATTAAAATTCTCATGCCATTCTTTTATCTTTGATCTCACACACAAACATCACATCTCTTCTTTTTAATGCATCCCTACACTACATATCCACATGCACTTCTTTCACGTAGACCGATATAACATGAGTGAATGCTAGTGACAATGTTCACTCTCAAGCTTGCTCCTTCTCAAGGATCGGGGACCTCCTTGTAATACCTCATTTATCCAGTTAGGTTGTATCGTTGTATTTGTCTGGGAATTTTATTCGAAAACGAGAGTTACAATTCTTCGGAAACGGTTCGGTAGAAAGAAAGTGGTCTGAGAGAGTAAAAGAAATTGTTTTCGTCGGAAAATTCCAATCTTGGGGTATATGTTATTGCTAGACAACCTGGGCATGATTCACACCAGTGGCCCATGAGGGCCGCCGCCCATGTGGGGCCGCCAAAAGGCCAAAAGGGGGGGGGGCACCACTTCCCCCAAACCCTAGTGCCTCCTCCTCCTCCCCAAGCCGCCACCTTCTTCCCCTCTCCCCACACGGCGCAGCACCTCCTCCTAGGCGCCTCCTCCTCCGGTGGTGGCCGCCATTGGTGTTCCCCTGGAGCTGCACCCCCGATCCTCCACGTCTTCCCCTTCGGTTCTTCCATCGTCGGGCTTCCGCGAGGTCGCTGTTTTGGAGCCGGCCATTGAAGGAGAGGGAAGCCTTGAAGTTGATCCTCGTCGTTCTTCGGGTCTACAAGGGTAACGAGAGACCCCATCGCTGTTTGTTTGCGTTAGAGTTGTCGATTCAATGTTTTTGGTAGTATCGCGTAATCTCTGTCAGTAGATCGGTTTTGTACAGAATGTTGAAACTCGGTTTTGGATGTCTTAGATGCAGAATTGGATGTCTTCGCCTTCTAGAGTTTTGTTCCTTATTTCATTAGCTTTATTTTGGCACCTGGATCACGAATTTTCACCCAGTAGATTAAAAGTTATGACTGTTTTACTACGTGCTGGTCTGTCTGCCAGAAATGCTGGGTATAGTCGGTTGCACCTAGGTTTTGATCTAGTTAGAGTCAGAATCAGGTCGGCCACCCAACTAGGTTTATGAAGATAATTTCACCATGTTTCCAGACTTATAAAAATCACTATATTTGGATCAGTGGTTTAAAAGTTAGAGCCTTTTTGTTAGGGCTGTTCTGAATTCTGGGCAGACTGCAATTATAGTTTTTCATTGGATGGTTAGACCTCTGTATTTGCCGAATTAGAGTTTACCATCAACTAGGGTTTTGTAGCCAGTTAAGTTAAGAAAATTTGAGCACTGGTTTCAGGTCTTTTGGACTTACGGTTTTTTATTGGTGAATTTTCTAGTAAAACTGCCAGATTAGGGATAATTGAAATGTTTGGGTAAATTGATCAAATTGAACTTTTATTTGGTTAGTTTGGCTAGAGATTGAGAGAGGACACGTGTAGCATTGCCATATTTGTTTGCCCTCATTTCGATTATTTTATATTGTAGGCGGTGAAGCGGTGAGTGGAGGGGTATCTCAATTACCTCCCAACCCGTTGCAGCGCGGCAGGCAAGTAATTTGTATTCTATGATCCCTGACTATAAGGAAGTCAAGATGTCACCTACAATCACTACTCTTTAGTATAATAACATCAAAACACATGACAAGGTGAAGGAATTAATAAGGATATACGGAAACAAGAATTCATCATCAAGTTTAATCAACGGAATGGAAATAAACAATTCAGAGGGATACGGTAGTTATGACCAAAATGGCTTATTACAATTCAACACAAGACATAAATAACGACAATAAAAGTTCTCAAAATATTTGGATTATGGTAGTGAGTGCATCGTGTTGAACTACCCTCCACGAGATCATTCTTCCTTGTCATTTACCTAAATAAAACAACAAAGCAAGAATGAGCCAAAGACTCAGCAAGTACTTGTATGTAACAATCAAACATACCATGAACAATTTATCACAATCATAACTTGAACATTGATTGAAAACAACTTTATGAATGGATGAAGTGAAATGATGCATTGAAGGAATTGGACATATCGCAGCATATACCGGTATAGCGAGTGAAACACCCGTCGGTGTTCACTTAAAGTAACCGTATGAAGAACGTTTCATACGGCCGTCCAACGTGGCCCACATTGGAATGGTGGACTCACGTAACGTGGCCCACATTGGAATGGTGGACTCACGTACCCATTCTGGAATTGATGGGATTTTCAAGTGCCCATACTGGAATTGATGGGTCTTACAAAGATAATTTATGCATGTCATGATGTGATCCCATGGCAAGATTGAATAGTACTCATAAATGAAAAGATACACATGGCATTCATCTACAAATACGAACAAATATAATCATTCATTCACACATCACATAATGCATCAATCATAGTATACAAGTTACTTGCTCACACACAAGCGACGGTTTGGGAGGTAACTGAGGTACCCCTCCACTCACCGCTTCACCGCCTACAATATAAAATGATCGATATGAGGACAACCGAGTAAGACAGTGCTACACGTGCCCTCCCACAATCTCTAACCAAACCAACCAAACAAAAGGTTCAATTTGATCCTCTACACAAAAAGTCCAGATTACCTATCTTCTGGCAGTCGTACGAGAAAATTCACCATTAATTGTCTGTAACTCTAAAAGACATGAAACTAGTGCTCACTGATTCTTAACTGATCAGGCTACAAAACATTAGTTGACGGAATCCCCTGATTCGGCCAAAACAGAGGGCTAATTATCAGTTAAACACAACCCATCTACGTCTGTCCAGAATACAGATCAGTAATAAAGAAAACGGCGTAACGTTTAGCCTACTGATCCAATGAGAATGATCCTTATCAACTTGGAAAGATAAATTCGAGAACTACAATAACTTAGTTGGGTGAATGTTCTGATTCGGCACCTAATTTGAACAAAACCGAGGGACAAACCTACTGACCTCAGTTTTCAGACAGACCGGACAGCTCGTAATCAAAAATTCATATCTCCCAAACTACAGATCGGATTTTCCTGATCTCAGTGCCAAAAGAAAGCTAACGTTCCCAGGAATAAAACTCTAGAAGGGAAAAACCCCAGATTCGGCCTCTACAGTAGTCTAAACAATAGATGAAAATGCTAACATTTATCTGCCCAGAATTCAGAACAGTGGTAAAGAAAATATAATAACTTTCATTATACAGATCCAATGGAGATTATCTTTATCAGCTTTGAAATATAATTTAAAGGGATACAATAACTTATTTGGATGGAGGTTCTGGAAATGCCTCTAACTAAATCAAAACCTAGGATCAAGCCGACAGATCCTTCTCGTCAGACAGACAGAACAGCGCGCACTAAAAAACTCATATCTCCTAAACCGTAAGGCGGAATCACGTGATCTCGGTGGCTATGGAAATCTAAGAACAATACCTACAACTTTCTAAGAGATGGACAGGACAGAAAACAAACGCATCTTACCCAAAATCGACGTACAAGGAGGCGCACAGCAATGGGGAAGGGTGGCGGCGGCTCCAAAGGGGGGGAGGGGGAGAGAAATGTGGAGTTTAGGATTTGGGGTGGGAACCCCCTTATGGCCAGCCACCACATGGGCCCTCTCGGCCGTGGCCCGAGCCCAGTTGCCGTGAAATCACGTAAAACCCCTCCGTGAAAAGATGATTCTGGTTTTTCGATTAGCTCCCTCTTCCGAAACTTCTTCTAATAAGCCGAATCACCTTCGGGGTATTACATGGTCATAAGTCTTACTATGACCAAGTGAGATACGACGGCCCTATGGTCGATAAAGTCTACAAACATGTGGACCCAATCGACTAGGGACATTTATATGCGGTGTTTAATACATACATTAATTAATATATGTCGTTATTCCTAAAGATAACTACACACGTTAAACCTCTGTTTCTGACATAACCGAAAGGCGACGTAGGGGATATGTCTTTGACAATAATCTCTTTGATCAAACCCTAGTTCTTGTGACTTCCTTCTTGTTGTAAATAAAGGGATACGGGTAGGCTATGCTAGCTGATAATTCCAAATTCTGCCACTTAAACCAGGATGTCAAGTAAGCAAGAGATCATAGATCGTTAGCATCAGACGCGTAGTGTAGCAGAAAAAGAGTTAGAGTAGCATGATCCAACATAGAGCGCATCAATGAAGTAGTTGAAGTCGATCGTCGAGTGTAGTCGATCGTCCTCGGTGGTAATCGCTCTCCAAAGAACAAATCGAGTTCCTTGCCAAGGTCGTGGATCGTCCTCAAGTGCAATAGTATCCGCAGAGTGCTCTACGGTATCCACATGTTCAGGGAAGGAACACCGTACGCTGGTGTGCTAGCACCAACTCACACGGTAGAGCTCTCAAGAAGATGGTGGCTAGGGTTTCGGTAGAGCAGCTCACATCACGTCTATCTCGTGTATCTCTTTTCTCAATAGCCTCATGCATTCCTTATATAGAGCTTATAATGGATCCTATCCGAATACGTTTACTCCAACCGTTTAAGTGTGTGACTAATTAGGTTCATGCATAGTCGGTTGTGACTCGAAACCTTTTTCAATCACAAGTCGTTAGCGATTCCTAACGAGATATAACGATTCCGAATACACACAAATAATATCAGAGGAGCCTTAATGCAATATGATCTACGACCAGGTCCTTGTCACTAACGACCAGCTCGTATCTCTATACGACCATATCATATTTAGTCTGAACCGGTTCGTAACTCCTTACAACTAGGTTTCGTCCACTTAGTGATTTTGTTCGACCACCTACGACCAATTCATATCTTCATACGACTAGTTCGTATCTAATCGAATTAAACGACCAGCTCGTGTATTCTCCCTTTGCGTCATGATATCTGGTTGAACTCCAAGTGAGATATCATGTTATCCATGGACTGTTCAATACTTTCTCGATCAAGTGTTGGATAACTTTACGTGGTCGAACTCTTCGACCACTAGCGGTATGGCCATGCACTTTCTTTATCCGACCACATCGAGGGACCCAGAGATATTTCTCCTGTCATGTTAGGAGGGGCAAATTCTATATCAAACCAGTCATATTCCTCCACATATTTTATAGCATACCTGAAAGCTACCTTTATAACTACCTAGTTATAGAGTAGCATTTGGTAACACCAAAGTGTACTCTTACATATGTAGAAAACCATGCGGATCTCAGGTCTAAGGATTATACATCATCATTGCTTGAAACCAACTAATGACACATGAAATCATAACAATCTCAGCAGTCTCTCAAGGTAGGTCAATCCAACACCATGTTCTTTAACATGTGTTCACATTATTGATTTGATATCCCTATATCTATGACCGGTGAAACTTGGTCATCAATCAATACATGTGCATGTCGATATAGTCACTAGTGTTCCTACCAGTGACATCTGATCAGGAATACATTTAAAACTACATCATATAAGTCAAAGAACTTCACCAACAAGTGACATACTTGTCAAGGAACAGAATAACATTTATTCAATAACTTATAAACATAGACGTGATATAATTATCTCTATGATTACCACAAGGGAATATCACCAACAGTAAACACAATTAATAAGCAACACAGGAGTAGGATTATTATTCTATCAGGAGAAGGCTTGAACGTGTATAAAATCCCTATGTCCTTTTCTACATGGTTTCGCTCCAGGAGAGCGTCCAATATTCATTCATAAGATCGATACTAAACCATTGACATTGGTTGAAAATATCGGACATATATTGGTCGAAAAATATTTTACAACACAATGTAAAGAAGCTAGATTAATGCATATGGAAAGCCCTCCATCCGCCTCTACCGCCTCCCCGCTATTTCTTGGTTGTTGCCTCGAGCCCCAATCGACTAAGAGGAGTAGAGAACAGAGAGGATCGGAGGAGGAAGAGACAGAGAACCAACCAAATCGAGCCACCACTGAATTGAGAGGACAGAGTCAGTTATGGCCTTGTGGGGCACGATCGATCGCCGCCAATACCACACTGTGCCCCGAGCCCCCGACCGCTGATGAAGAGGAGCATAGGATGGAGAGGATCGTAGGAGGAAGAGACAGAGAACCAACCAAATCAAGCCACCACTGAATGGAGAGGATGGAGTCGGCTGTAGCCTCGTGGGGTGCATGTCGATCACAACCCTCTCGCCATCAAGACGCTGAGCCACGAGCCCCGACCACTAATGAAGAGGAGAAGAGGATGGATAGGATTAGAGGAGAAAGAGAGGACCAAATTGAGCCGCGATCGAGTGGAGCAGAGGCTCGTGACATAGGGCAAGCACAAAAGGAGGTCATATGGGCTTGTTTGGGTGGCCTCATTTCAATTGGTCCAATTTTTAAACCTGGTTTGCAATTTAACCAGGTACCGATAGAACTGATATTAGTGAAAATCGGTTGGAGCCGATGATTTATTATCGAACTTATGAAATGAGTGCTAAGGAGGCTCCTTGAACGAGACTACATAGGAATGAGATAGGGATTTAGATAGGTACATGCCTTCTTCTTGGAGAATAACAACACTAGTCATATGTTCTTGTATTAATTGTTCTTACAACAAGAAAGATGTCACCGAATGCTAGAACTAATGACTTATGTCTATTCTATTGCTTGTGTCGCTCTTGTCTCTATCCACCGGCGTTATCCCTTATATAGCGTCCGAGGGGTGATAGTTGTCCATGCTAGGAGACGTCTCAATGGTTGAAGAATAGTGCACATTGATGGTAGTTATTGTTAGAGATCACACCCCACGTTCGCCTTGCGGTTATGCCCGAGACAGAGATTAATACATGTAATTATACCAAAGAATAATTACACATATTAACTATCGCGTGTATTTAAACATAGTGTATAAAGTTGCTAGTCGATTGGGTCCACATATCTATGGTCCTTATCGAACATAGGGTGGTCGCCGGTTTTTTGTCGGTTACGGGACCACGATCCGACATGTTCAACATATATACCGTCATACCGTGTAGGATCGTATGTTAGTACATGCATGCATACCACTCAATCCTTCTATATAAAAGGAGACATCATTGGGGGGCTTCTCAAGGTGGCCATGTCGGTTTTTCCCCTTGTCCGTAGGATGCCCTACTCGCATCATCTACACCGTTCGATTGGATCGGGCGGTCTACTCACATGCACTGCGTTTGCTTTGTCTGTCGGATGTGGTGTACGTGTTTTTTGGCTCGTCGGATCTCAATGAGTGGTCGACAGATGCATATGGGTCTCATTGTCAGAGGTAACTTCATTATGAACTTCCAGAAAGATTTTGTGTGGCACCGACTCAAGGATTTGATAGTAATATGTTGTTCTCTCAAGGTCTCAATATAAAATATTGGTAATTGTATAATTTAATATTGTGTTATTAATATAAATGACATGATCTTTCATTCTTAAAAAAGAGCATAATGCGCCTTTCAAGAAAAAAGTGCATGTTTCCATTATAGTTAAGTTAAAAAAGAGTTTCATGATCAATATGTTGGTGATACTCCCTAGATACAATCATATAGATGATTGAATCGCTTTTATGTTTATGAACTTCTGAATAATATGTTATTTTATCCCTGGAATGAAATTTCATTTATATTAATTGACAAGTATGTGACTTGTTTGTGAAATTCTCAATTTATGTTTATGCTGTCATTCTAAACATCCATGGTCTTATGTCATTATGTGGGACACTTCTGATTTATGGATCAGAACATGTATTAATAGATGACCATGTTTCACTTTCACGTATCACTGATATGAGATATCAAATCAATAATGTGGACATATGTTGAAGAATATAGTGTTAGATTGACTCACCTTCAGACCTAATGAGAATTTTTATATTCTTAAGTATCATCAGTTGGTCTCATACACATAGTGTATGTGGGATCCTTAGACCGTGAGGTCATTATAGTTTTCTACATGTGTAATAGTTTATTTAGGGGTTACCAAACGCTAATCCATAAATGGATAGTTATAAAGATAGCTTTTAGGTTTACTACGAAACATACGGAGAAATATGAATGATCAAGATGAAATTTGCCCTTCCTATTTAATGAGACATATATCTATGGGCCCCTCGATGTGGCTGGATTAAGAAAGTTCATAGCCATGCCGAATATGGGTGAGGAGATAACTACAACTAAGTAATCCACTACAAGATCAAGTGAATGATCGAGCTATTATAGGATGGCACACATTTCGCCTTTAGTTCGATCTGGTATCGTGAGGCAAAAGGATCAGAATATGAGCTTTATAAAGGTTCGTCTGATATGATCTTTATGTGTATTCAGGAGTCGCTATGTCCTACTAGGAACCATTACGAACTTGTGGATCGGAAAGGAGTTTTTAGCTCATGATCAATTTCGCATGAACCTATAGGGTCACATAATTAATGGATTGGAACAAACTAGCTTGAATTGGATACGTTAGAGGCTTAAATCGGATTATAATCCTTGCGTTGTTAAGAGTCCTAATAGGTTTCTAACGTAGGGATTCGTTATGGACTCTTTATAAGTGGAGCCTTGCGGGCTTTTGGGAATATGTTACATCACCCACCGAAACCCTAGCCGCTACCTCCTTGGAGGCCCTGTCTTGCGCACAGGTGCTAGCACATCGGAGCATGGTGTTGAACCCCTGTTCGTATGGATACCGTAGAGACACTGTTGCACTGATTGAGAACGATCCGTGACATACGTAGGGAATGCGAGAGGCTGTTAGAGGAGATGATCGGCGGCCAAGGACGTTGTACGATCGACTACTTCAACTACATCGATGCGCAGAACGTTGGACCGAGCTCCTCTAACTCTTTTCTCGCTGCACTATGCGTTTATGGGTAACGGTCTATTATCTCTTATTCGCATGACTTCCGCTTCATGAGGTAAATTTTTTTAATTGCAGACTAGTGTATCCTACTCGTATCCCAATAGGATGGTGCACAGGCGCAGGGTTATGTCAAACTGGAAGAGTAGAAGTTACAAACGGTCGATGGTTAATTCAGGAAAGTTACTGAACTGATGTAGATTCTCCAGGAAGACTCGTCCAGTCAAAACACTTATGCATCCTATTCTTTTGACTGACGGATGATTCTTGCTCGATGCAGACTCAACAAGTAGTAACCTACTTAATTCGGTTACTTTTTTTTTTATAATATCGCTGTTATTTTAGAGGTGTAATATTGTTAGTTAATACTTTATTTGTACCAATCAAATAAGCCAAGCAAGACAAGTATTCTTAATTAACTAAACTTTCAACTTTTCTTCAGAATTATGGTCTGGTGGCACAATTGACTAATGAATGGTACATCTTGTCTCCGTCGGAGATCTGGATTGAAGATGAAGGGTTCGAAGGCAAGATGTAGTTGTGCAATGGATTTGGACGGAGTCCAGAACCTCGGCATCGCGGCTGGGACACCGTGATGGTCACAACTGCGTGGCAGAGCTATATATGGAGTCTTTGTCGAACAAACAGAGCGAAGCAATGCATAATAGAGGAGCAGAAGAGCTTTGGAGCATTTTTCTGATATTTTTCTCGCTGAAATCAAAGTAGTATCTCTCCTTTAAATGGAGAGAAGACCTAACCAACTGAACTAGTAATATAACTCAAATACGAAAACAAACTAATACATGATTCTGAAATAACTAAGAACTGAAAAGGAAACTGCAACACGAACTATTCCTAATCCGACAAAGCAAGTTAAATTGCTGAAACATCATGACCAGACGTCCCTCGATTTCTGCTTCCTTCGCTGCTACTTGATGCCCCGCATGATAGTCTCATTGTCTAGCAATTCACCATAGAACGGGCCTAATTTTCAAAAGAAAAACCGTAGTTTTATTTGGGCCTGGTCAGTGGAGATACCTGGTTAGCGGGCCGAACGGGCTGAACGAAAGTTCTGCTGACAGGCGAAGGAAGCGTCAGAGTTCAGGTCGTCAGTTCCTGCAGCAAAGAATCCAGCCAGACTTCAGTTCATCACATGATCACACAAAAAGAAAAGGAAACGAAGAAAGAGCTCAATTCACTAGTTAGTAGTTGGAAACATGTGTAATATTTTAATTATAGATTTTATTGTAACGCAAATATTACAAATAATTAGAGATGTATAAATTAATACTAACAACACTCAACACATTGTACTCCGAAATAAACTCAATAACAAAATATAATATAGTCGTTCGGTCACACGAATAACTTACTATTGGGCTTGATGAAGAAAAGGAAGCAGTGCAAGCATGATACAGTGCAGAACATAGATGAAGCAACAAAGCGAGCAGTCGCGCAGATGCGCTACCTAGAAACTTTATTGCCTCCTCATGCAGATACTCTCTGCGGCAATAGCTCGGAGATAGCCGCTTTCCCTCCTCTTCGGTGCACGTTGAGAAGAAAGGTCAGCGAGATTTGACCGCTCAACACTCAGAACAATTCAACATAAAAAAAATAGAGGAATGGAGGAATTCAGTGTCTTCTGAACCTGGCCATCTCTAGGTC
The DNA here is from genome assembly GCA_036346395.1 of Hsuehochloa calcarea. Lineage (NCBI taxonomy): Eukaryota > Viridiplantae > Streptophyta > Magnoliopsida > Poales > Poaceae > Hsuehochloa > Hsuehochloa calcarea. The sequence continues at coordinate 19,576,461 of CM070603.1, read as the reverse complement.
CTTTTAAGGATGCACGTCAATTATTCTCTAGTAACAGTCGTAACGGTTGCCGTTAACACGAATTAAACCGAATTAATCCACGCGTTTGAAATCAAATTCAAACAAAATTAAGAGAGATAATTGCATGATTCAACAAAATAAAAGTTGGATATTATGTGCTAGGAACACCACTACAGCACGGTGCAGTAGCGCGTCACAAGTCACACGATTTTCATGCAAAAAATCCACAAATACGCACACACAAGTGTTTTGCCAATGTCCTTCTCATACCACCACATGCCATGTGTCACATGTTTTATGTGGTGGCAATAACTCTACCTTATATATTACTCTCATCGCGGTTGTCCAAACAATATAGGACTAAACTATGACGTACTTTAGAATTTAGGAATGAATGGCCTTAAGATCTTGGCCCCAATTTCTAACATTAGTCTGGTTGCGACTTGTGAGCAATGTAATGGAGTCTGCTGTACAATAATCTAAAAAACAAGTACTGCGAGCTCTGCAAGACTTGCAAGTAGTGATACCCTGGATTTTGAGTTTACAAACTAAAATCATGTAAATTTACAGAAGAAACATTTAGTTTAAATTTCAAAATATTTACTAGTGCGCTCTTTAAATTATATTGGAGTTTACAGAACTACATCAGATTACCTGTACCTCCTCAAATGACAATAAAATCATCTGAACATGTGATAACTCATATCTGTGATGCACTGGTACTGTTAATAGGCCTTGCACCAGCACCTGGTACGGCATCATCAAGTACTGGTATGGCTTGGGTGCGGCGCCGGTATGGTACCCAGAGCTACCAGAATTTTTACAATTAAAACAAATAATTAAAAGAAACTGGTACTGCTGGTACCTTTTGGGTGCTGGTATGGCCCAATAACAAACCCACCTCTCCTAGAAGCCGATCCCATGAAGCTCGTGAAGTTGATGTGTATGTGCCTAACCGTAGCACATATCAATCATTCCTCTCCTGCAGCCCCGACTACCAGCCGCCTCTTGCTTTGTCACGATCATTTTAGTACTACTGGTTATATACTAAGTTAATGCGTGTTGCCTATGTTATGGACCCTAACGAGCTTCGAAACATCAACTCTTACCACAATAATCATCATTTCAGGTAATAATAAATGATCATGATCATCACATGTACTCATCTTATATATATGCTAGCTAGAATAATTGAACTGTAGGTTCCCGAATGGTCATCTTCCTCATTTCTGAAGTCTGAACAACACTCGAACTGAACATTTCTGAACAATACACAACTCCTGAACATGAGGAAGTACATAACAATAATAAAGTGATCGTTGTCTTCTCTACAAGTGTACGTCAGTACTCCTTACACATAGATAACAAATAATTTTCTGCACGTCAATCATCGATACAAGCTAGACGAGTGTAGATTACGCAGAACTTACTGTGTGCTAGCTCCTTAATTAGGATCCTTGCATACGTAGCAAACAAAACAACTGCTGCATAAACCGTACCAACAGATGTGCTGCGTCGATCCAAACGATCGAGTGTGGTACGTTGCTTTGTTCCCAAGACAGCGCCCCTGACAGGCCCCCTAGTAAAACTCTTGCTGCCTGACTACGAGGTGCATGGGCAGGCATTAATGGCGGCGCAGATGTCGAGTGGCGAGCATCGCTCTATATCGATGCACGACACCGACGCTTCCGTAGCAAGCGTCGCTTTGATATGCCATGTTTGCTAGCTGTAGCAGTCGTTCGGAACCATGGATATGTATGATAGAGGCCGGTCAGTCAGCCACTGCGTCGACATGAAGGAACCATGCACGCTCTTCATGCTGTGACATGAAGCATTAGAGTAGGCACAAGAGCCTGCAGGTGCAGGAGATATAGTGTTACAATTCTAGGGTCGATAAATCACGAATTCAAGACAACACACCCCCGAATATACCTTAGGCTAGCTATTAAGTGGAGGATTCAAGGGAGGCTCGCAGAGAGCAACAGATCCACTGGAATTTAGCTAGAGCGTGAAATTTTATGTGTTTAATTAATTGAGTATTTAATTGAGCATATTAGGTTGATGGACAGGATTTTGCAGGTCATACTTTTTAGCCCTTGGTACGAACATGAGAACCGTGATCACAATTCACATGTTGTACTGAAACAATGACAGACAATATCGTGACTCGTGCCATGGATTAATTGGCATATTGACCAGTCCTTAATTATATCAAGACTAGTAAATTTCTTGTTCTAGGTTTTTACAATATTACATGGTTGGATGTGCCAAATTCTTAATTAGTATGCACTGTTGAAATTTGGGGCTATTTTATAATTTATCAATTAGAGAAAAGAAAAGAGACTGTAGCGCGCACCTGTCATTGCGACAGGGGGAGGGATAAGTGTCTCCAAACCTAATTGAGGCATTCGGTTTTTGGAGCTTCGGCTGGCGGCGATGCGTGCGAAGCTGGCGGCTCGGGCGCGATGCTTGCCGGCCGTTGGAGCGATAGCTCACCCTCCTCTCCTCCTCCTCTTCTTAAGGTGCCTTAGTTCTTCTTCTTTCTACACTAAAAAACAGTGAGCTTTCTCCCCAATTTTGGTTCATCTTGTTCCTCGATTTTGGCTTCAGATTTTAGGTCTTTGAGAGCCATTGTGCCGCCGTGGTTGGACCCGGCATCATTGGCGGTGAGGACTAGTTTCCCCTCCTCCTTGCAAATCTCGATTTTCCATCTTGCTTCCTCTTCTCTATTGAGGTGCGGTGAGGGCTTGGATTTGCGCCAATTGGGGGTGGGAACCGGCCGGCTTTGGCTTGATCTTGTGTGGAAGAAGGACTTCGGTTCTTGTTGCTCGGTGCTCTATGGGTGCATTCGACCGATGCATCCTTGATTGGGTCTTGTGCGGCATTCTCTGCACCTTGTCTTCGCATTACCGGTATAAACTACTTTGTGAAGTTGGCATTGAATCTCCATCAATCTTATTCGGTATTCGTGGCACAATGGGGCGATTGGTTTTCTGAGTCAACGCCTTCGGCGTGCCTTGCCCAGTTTTTTTACTCGGTGGCTTTGAGTGCCATTCGCATCGAGAGTATTGTTGTTTTCCATTTTTCGCATTACTTTGTGTTGATTTGATTTAATCTCGTACGGGGAGATATTGCTTAGTAATATTATGGGCTCGGATTAATGCTTGATGAGGAGTGGGGTCATTGTGAGAATTGAATATGATAATTGGATATAAATTGGTCTTGAGCTTATAGATTACTTGTTGTCTTTTTATTGTGTCATACATGCTTGTCTGTTCATTGTGATTATTATCTAGTCTCTATTCGATGTGATCTTTGTTCGATCTCTGTTCACTGTGATCCTTTTCTGTTATTGTTATACATTGTTGTCAATTGATATATTGAGTGGTAGAATCAAGTACATGCTCTCAAGTGAATTCAGAATGGATGATTTGCATTAAGTGCTAATTAGACTAGCAAGATTTTATTTAAGCTCAAGGCCTAATTTATTTCAGTGTAATTGTCATATTTAATTTGTGATCGAATTTTTGACTCAAGTGGTGTGGAGGCCAAGATTACATCTTCAGCAGACTGACATCTATGAGCAATAAACAAACATTTAAAATCTGAGCAAAATATACCGATTTTGTATGTTTACATGTTCCATCTATTGAGCATATTATCTTGTTTATTTGACATGAATATATTATGTGTTTATATGTTATTTTTATCATTTATATGCTATTGGAAATATGCTTTAATTATCTTAATTTATGCTGGAATTAATTCTGAATATTTTCTAAAACTGCTAATTTTACGACATGCACAATGTTGATTCTTCAGACATAAGTGCTCACAACTTTCGGATAAAGAGTAGTACAAGAAATATTAGGCTTCTGAATATCAAGGCTTTTTGTAATAGTGCAAGTTCCAAACAAGCTTATGTCGGACCCGAATCGCATCCAGACCCCCTATGTATAACGAGCTAGTCTCATGATTAGTATCTAGCTCACACAGTACAATATCGATGAATATCACATCCATACACGCGAATAAAAGATAATAAATATGTGTAAATAGACCACATGGTCGAAGCCTTACATCATGGGCTGGGAATGTCAAATATAGATGAAGTCCTATAGCAGAAAAGATAAATAGCTGTGGTGACCCTTAGGATATGCCCACGGTATTCGACTGGGGTAAGCGACCTAGTACTTGGCGCCATCTTCAACTCCCGAAGGGTATGGGGTAATTGTTCACTGGTTGGTATCATTGGACACTGAATCCACATATATAAGCAACAATGAGTACAAAAGTACTTGGCAAGTCCTCACACCAAATGCAATTATATAAATGCATGGCTTGCCAAAGTAGGGATCTTATATTTATTTTAGCCCAAAGCAAGTTTTTCTCGACATCAGAATTATTTTCCAAAGCTAAGACCTAGCCATTTTGATTTAAAAGCAAAGTGTCATTTGTATAAGCAATTTTCATCATGTAACCAATTTCTATCCTCCTATTACTAGTCATCAGGTTTCATCCACCTATATCATCGCTACAACCATTTTTACATTAACATGTCTTAATCCATATTTTATTAAAACTAACCAAGTGTGGTCTTCTTCACAATACCTATAATCGGGACACCGCTATTCGAATAGATTATACACTCTCTAGAGGTTGTATATTGTAGGACCGGAAAGGCGACTAAAGGGGGGGTGAATAGGCGCTTTCAAAACTTTCTCGCCTAAATCAAAAACCAACACGAACTTTACTCCTTTAGCTATGAAAGCTAAGAAGATCAAGAAGCACACAACGGAAGCCTTGTGTTGGATTTGATAAACCCTCAACCACACGACACAACCGAGAAAAGAACTCACGCCTCATCGAGATCGGCGGTCCGACCGGCTACCACAGCGGCCGGACCGACGGTCAACAATGGTCCGACCGACAACCAACCAATGGTCGGACCGGTGGATTCGCGGTTCGACCCGGCAAGCCACGGTTCTGAATACACGCGGTCGACCGCTGAAAGTCCGGCCGGACCGGTAGAGTCCGAATCAAAAACTCCACCCAAACCAAAACGAAATTTGATCCAACTTTTGTTTCAACCAATAAAACTTGACCAAATTTCGAGCACACCTCCCTAATGATATCGAGACCTATTTCTAGCGACGATCCGTCGATCCACTTCGCAGAATCGATCTCTCGAGATTTTACCAAAGAAGTGCACAAACCCTAGAAATATGAAAATCTTGATTCAAGACTTGCTTGTGGGGTTGATGATCTAGATGACTCTAGGAGTAATCCCACACATCAAGCAAGATAAAGAAGGTCAAGAGACCAAGCATGAACCTTTGAATCAAGGAAGCACCAAAATCATCCAAAAGGAGAAGAACACAAAAGGGAGCAAACGATCTTTCAATTGAGCATCACAAGATTGTTCGGTTACACAAGATGCTTACAAAGCCTCTCCAACAAGGAGGGCAAGAGCTCAACAAGGAGCACACTCCAAACCCTAGTTCTCCTCTCCTCTCCTCCAAACCCTAGAAAAGGAAGAAGGGGCTAAAATGAATGCTTGGCTTAGTTTTCCATCTCCCCTTTCCTATTTATACTAGAGAGCTAGGGTTTCCTTTTGGGGTCACTTACACATGGGACCCACACACAAATAACTCTTGAAGCAATCGCCGCTTCACCACGTGTAGGTTGATCACGGTTCTCATCGCGTCGCCAAGCCTCTCTTGTCCGAATCCCATCGAACCTCCCGAGACTCGCATCGATATCCGCACCGCCGATCCAACCAAATTGCATCAACTACCCGCTCGATCCATCTTGTCCATCCAAAGACCATGCTTGTGTCACACGACCTCACCCGTGTCCCCGATCGCTCGACCTCGGCTCTCCAAGCGTAGTCCCGATCCACTCACCGCTGACGCCGTTGACTGCAAGCCACCGCACACAACAATAGACAAACAAATCGCTTCGGAACAAGTTCTTCACAACTTGACCCACGCCGCCCGCAATGCAATATACAACAATAAAGCATTGAAGTTCATATGATAACACAATCAAAACCAACTCAATGCAACACTTGGCTAACCTTCAAGCCAATGCCGGTCTGACCGCCCCTCAGGGCCGTTCTGACCGATTTCATGCCGGTCGGACCGCTCCCACAACGGCGGTCGGACCGGTCCAAAGGACTTAGCCAAATTTTCAACTCAAAATTCCGAAACCTTCTGGAATTTTCAAACGAATAGAACTTTTGACAGGGAGCTCCAAAAATGATGGGACCACATCCAGAAGACTCCCCTCACTTGCCTACACAACCTATTTTTGGATTAGCCCCAAAATCCAACTTTAGGTCAGGCCGGTCCGACCGGCCACCACTGCCGGTCCGACCGTCACACGGGCGGTCCGATCACTCGCAACGCCGGCCGACCGCTGTGGTCTCACAAAGATGAAGCAAACCCGAAAACGCGAGATTTTGCAAACCAACAACGCCATTGCCAATTGACTCATCATCCTGAGATCGTGCACATATCCTCACGATATCCACAATCTCCCCCTTGATGAACACATTGGCAATTTTCAAGAAAATGTGGTTTTTCGAAATGAAAAGTAAAAATTCGCCGTTTTCGCATAAAGGCACAACTTGGTCCATAAGCAAGAAAAAACTTAGGAACCGACCAAGCTGGCTTCAGAATAGTATAGGCAAGTGAGATAAGGCAATGAAAGCACCAAAGGATTGAATTTCCATAAAGTAGCCAAAAATCTCACTTAGGTCCAAATGAAAGGCAATTTTTCTATTTGACCTTTGATCATTGTGAGTATATTTCAATTGCAAATGAAATCAGGAAAAGACAATAGAACCACAAGACTTAACTCACTATGATCACAAATTTTCAAAAGGTTCAAAATTTTTATTTTATGAAGTTCTTTTATATTAAACCTTGAGTATGAAACCAAAAGCTCCAAGATCATTTTCTTCACAATCTTTCTCCCCCTTTGACAATGAATTCATCAAGATGCATGAAAAAGAAGGAGCATGAAGGAATGACTTTATTTTTGAACTTTAGTAAAAAGGAGCCATGACCATTATCCATAGAGACAGTACAAGTATTATACCAAGCCATACAAAGAGTAGACGCTATATTCAATCATGGCAAAACATGTACTGCAAAGCTAAAACCAAGATAGCAGCAATCTGAGATTAATGAAATTAAAATCATGAAAGGTTGCTCAATATCATAGATTCACTCCAAGCAACCAAAAATGAGTCAAGCCATGTCTATAAGTAAAAGAGACTCAAAACAAGAATTGAGGTATTTTGAGCATTAATAGAATTCTTTTGAAGCAAAACTCAAGCACTTAGCCCCTTTTTGGGCAATTCGTTTTTCCTTTTTTTTTGCTGTGCTAGATCTCAAGCCTTGCCGCGACCATCTCAAGCGATAAGCTTAAAAGAATGATCTAGGTCATCCAAAACTCCCCCTGAGTTCATGCCTAGTGCAATGGCAAGCCGTCTCATGAGAAAGGATTGGTGAGATCGCTTTTTCGCATGTAAAATCTCATTTTTCATTTGCTTGACTTAATAAGATAAAAAGCTCATTTTTCAACTCAGAATAAGTTCAAGACTCAATTCAACCTGTAAGACATGGCGAGAATCATAAGAGGATCACTAGAGCAAAACTAGTCACAAGATCCAACAAGACATGATTTGATTCAAATTTCTCACAGATACAAAGCTAGCAAGGCAAAGGCTAAGCCAAACACGAAGAGCCATAAAAGAAGTCTAGCAGACTATCACTTGATATGACAAGGTAGAGAAGATGAAATTAAGTCATACAAGGATAATAATCAAAGCTCCACTAATTTTATTATACAATGCAAGACAAATGAATTGAAACATGCATTATGATACAATGAGTGCAAAAAGAGCAACTTCCCCCTCAAAACAGCCCAATAGGACTAATAACCCTAACTCTCCCCGCAAGCAAAAAACGCCAAGAGTCAAGAGCCTTAGTGAAAATATCCGCAAGTCGTTGCTCGACTCTACAAAGTGAAGCACAACATCACCTTTCTCAACATGGTCTCTCGAAAATGAAATCGAATGTCAATGTGTTTAGTCCTCGAATGTTGCACGGGTTTTTGGCAATATTAATTGCGTAAGTATTGTCACGTAAAAGAGGAACACTTCCCAAAGATAACCCATAGTCTCGCAGCGTGGACAAAATCCAGAGAACTCGAGAGCGACCATCAAGGCAGCGACTACATACTCGGCCTCACCAGATATCAGCAATGTAAGACTGCTTTCTAGAAGACCAAGAAACAAGAGATGTGCCCAAGAAATGACAAGTGCCGAAGTACTCTTCCTATCAACTCTACACCCGCAAATCAAGATCGTAAAATGCTCGAATTGAAAGAGCCAAGAAGAAGAATACCAGAGTCCAAAGTCAAGCGTATCTTGAAGATACCAAGATGCGCGCATCGCTTGACGATGAGAAGCACGAGGAAGCTCGAAATCGAGCGCATGCACATACGGCGAATTGTATGTCCTACTCGACGTAAGATAGAGGAGGAGCCAATCATCATGCGGTACTCTTCCGGTCCACGACTCTCCATCCTCATCGTGGTCCAAAGACGGTGGTTGTAGCAATGGGAGTAGACATTGGCCTCTCGCTTCCCATATTGAAGCGCCAAGAAGGTCCTTTGTATACTTACTCGTGAACAAAAGTGCCTTCTTTCGCTTGCTTGATTTGAAGACCAAGGAAGAAGGTCGACTCTCCCATCATGCTCATCTCGAATTCACCGCTCATAGAATCAAAATCTAGACACCAAAGCATGAGAGGAACCACCAAAATAATATCATCCACATAAATCAAACCAAGAAGAAATCACTGCCATGCCTGAGAGTGAACAAGGTTTTATCAACCATTCCCATTTTGAAATTATTTTCAAGCAAGAAACTCTTAAGCCTGTCATACCAAGCTCTAGGAGCTTGTTTCAATCCATACAGGGCTTTAGAGAGTTTAAAAACATGATTCGGGAATTTTTGATTTTCAAAACCAGGAGGTTGCTTGACAAAGACCTCTTCTTCTATGAAGCCATTCAAGAAAGCACTTTTAACATCCATTTGAAAAAGCTTGAAACCTTTGGATGTTGCAAATGCTAAAAGAATGCGAATGGCCTCCAATCTAGCTACTTTGGAGCAAAGGTCTCCTCAAAGTCTAAGCCCTCTACACGGAATAACCTTGAGCTACAAGTCTAGCCTTATTGCGAACAACCAAACCATCCTCACTTTGCTTATTTTTAAAAACCCATTTTGTTCCAATAACATGAGAATCAGAAGGTCGCTCAACTAAAAACCAGACTTTGTTTCTTTCAAAATTTTCAAGCTCTTCATGCATGGCATTGACCCAAGAGGCATCGATAAAGCATGGGTGATATCTCGGGGTTCAAAGAAGCGACAAAAGCGTAATGTGCATGAGAATCGGAGAATAAACACGAGCGAGTGACTCGCTCTTGAAGATCCCCAATCATCCGCTCGGTGGATGTTGTCGCCAGATGCAAGTGGTGCTCTGGTGCAGACGTGGCCTCTACCTCATGAGTTGTGGAGGTAGGAACAGAGCCACTCGGATCATCGGTGGGGATAGGAGGAGGTCGCCACCAAATCGACGTAGTAGTAGCAGCTCTCCACCCTCTCGTAAGCAAATGGAGGATGATTTGGTTCTTCATCCTCGTAATCATCATCGACGAAAATGCTTCCTTGAATTTCGTGAACCTGTACCAAGCATCGGGTCTAGTACTGTGACTAGCCTCATCAAAAGTGACTTCAAGTCTCAACAATTTTGTTAGTGTCAACATTAAAAACACGATAGCCACGAGAATGAGCAGGATAACCAAGAAATATGCCATCAAAACATCTAGACTCAAATTTATCAAGATTGCCATGTTTAAGAATGAAGCACTTGCAACCAAAAATCTTGAAATGAGAGACTTTGGGAGAATGACCAAATCTAAGCTCATAAGAAGTCTTTCCAACCACGATCTCAAGAAAACCCCGTTGGAAATATAACAAGCGAGAGATCGCCTCATTAAAATCTCCTAGGAGTAGAATGCTCATCTAGCATGGTCCGAGCCATCTCTACAAGGGTTCTGTTCTTCCTTTCTACAACACCATTCTCACGAGGAACTCTAGGAGAAGAAAATCGATGCTCAATTCCCTATCGCATGTAAGGTAGAAAAAGAAGAATTCTTGAACTCGTCCCATTGTCACTCCTAATGGCTCTCAAAGCTCCGGTATATCAACAAAGAATTCTAAGGACCAAATCTCTAAAGAATCCAAATGCTTCGTCCTTAGAAGCAAGAAAATAAACGCATGAATACCGGAGTAATCATCCACAACCACCAAAGACATACCATTTCCCACCAAATGATCAACTCTAGAAGGACCAATCAGATCTAAGTGAAGAAGTCATCCAGTCCATCACCATTACCAAAGTAAGAGGTGGGTGGGAAGCAGACACCATCTTACCATGTCTACAGTGGTGAGCATACAAGATCTCTAATGACCTTCACCTAGGCAAACCTCTAATCAAGTCCTTGCAATCGACTCTAGACAAATGATCAAAACCTATATGCCCAAGTCTACGATGCCACAAAACAAGGTCATCGAGAATCGAGGCTACAAGACACCTAGGATCGAAATCAAGACATGCTGAAATTTGCATCAAGATCTTCTCAAATCTGAGATCTCAAAACAAGCTCACCCGAGGAATCTAGAACTCGACTCAACTCTCTTAAACCTCACTTCTAGACCCTCATCAAGCGGTGAGAAACAGATAGAAGATTATACCTCGACTTACTTACCAAAGCGACGTCTTTTAGCATGAACTTGTCGTTGACGCGCACAGTGCCCTTTGCAGTCACGGTCCCGGTAGAAGCATCCCCAAATGTAATCAATTCATTGCCGGATGCACGTGTGAGGGAGGAGAACCATCTAGAATCTCCAGTCATATGTCGAGAACACCCGGAGTCAACAAGCCATATGTCCTCCTTCCTCGCACGACGGACCTAAAAAGCACAATCAGAAAACATCCGTGCCTCGATCGGGTTAGTGATAAATGATCGAGGATCCAAAGATCGAGAAGCACGATGTCTAGGAGCAGCAGAGAAGTAGCAGAAACATGATCAGGAATAAAATCACAAGAATGCACATGAGAACCACCTAGACCTCTCCGAAACGATCTACCAAAAGATCGATACTCCCCCTGTCTAGGTGCTACCCGTGGTCTCTCCTCAATATGTCCTAATCCAACATGCTGCCTAGACCCACCAAAAGGGTCTACAAAGTTCTCTACAAATCTAGGCCTATGTGTGGTGCGATAAACAGGCTGCCTAGCTCTAGAGACTACAGCTGGAGAAGGGACTCCTCTAATGGATCTTAGGACGCTCATCCTCTCTTTTCTCTCAAGTTTTGCTCTCCTAAGGAACTCAACAAGATGGCCTTCTTTCTTGCGAAAGGTGCAATGGTATCAACCTTTGAGAGGCACATGCGGCAAAGATGAGTGAAAGCACCTCTCTTGCCGTAAAGCGTTTGAGCAAAACCAATGGTTTGAAAACAACCCTGATGGCTTAGGAGGTTCTAGCTCAAACAAACCATTCTTCACAACTCTAGCAATCCTAGGTGGGTTTTTCTTGGAATGCTCTAGGGATTGAAACCTAGACCACTATTTTTCACGCTCACCTTGGATTGATCAAGAATCATGTTGAGTTTCTTTTTCCCACTTGAAAACTTCTCAAGAGTCACCTTGAGGTAATCATTTTCTTTCATTAAACCCTCACAACTAGTGCACTTGCTAGACTTGATTACCTCATTGTTCTTACTCTTAAGAAGGGCCACTTCCACCTTGAAGGCCTCACAAGACACACAATAGGATTCTCTAATCCTATTCAACTGCTCCTTAAATTTGACTCTAAATGCCTCTTGAATCTGATTAATCATGGTTTCAACTTCAGCATTTAAAGCACAAGAGTTAGAATCAATAACTTTCTTAGAAGCAGTAAAAGACATGGATCTTTCAATTTTAGTCTTTTCTTCAAGGGTCTTGTTTAAGGCATCAATCTCAATTGTAAGCTTGGGACAATTTTCACAAGATGCAACTCTAGAGTAAACTAGCATTTCTTTCATCTCTTGTATCTTAATCTTATTATTCTTACAATGAGAGCATGTGTGACTAGCATCAAATTTTTGCAATTCTTTTAAGGAGCTATCCAGTTTTAATTCAAGCAAAGCACAATTTGAGCAAGTTAAAGGGATAGCTTCCATGGCAGTCACATCAAGTGAAATGGCATCTAAGCAAGCAGAACTAGACTTGAGAGATTCTAGTTCATCGAGAGCATCCTTAAGTTGATTAGAGACAGAGGAATGAGCAGATTTCAAGCTTGTCAAGTCATTAAGCAAGCTAGTGCAGGATTCACAAAAATCATCAGGATTAATAGATTTTAGCCTAACAACTTCTAGGTTCAAATTATCAATCATAATGTCACGCTTCTTAATCATTTTTACTTGCTTATGCAATTTCATTCAGAAGCACCAAAGCCCTTTTCATGTCAGCAATAGAAGGGCATACCTCATCAGGATCACTAAAAGGATCCTCATTGTTGGAGGAGTCGCTGTCGTGGCTGTTCTTGGCCATGAAACACATGCCGGTGAAGTCATGCGTCTTCTTCTTGCCACGAGAGTCACTCTCGTCGTCCTCCGTTTCCGAGTCCACATCGCTCATATTTACATTCTCAAGAGCGGCAAGGACCGGTGACAAACTTCGATAGTTTGTCTTCTTGGGTTTAGCATCCTCTCCGGGATGTCTTCGTGTCTCCTTCTCCTCCTTGCCCTTTAGCTTGGGGCACCTGGAGCGAATGTGGTTTGGCTCACCACATTCGAAGCATGTGATAGGTCCACTTCTCCTCCTATTCCTCACCTTGTTATACACTCTTGTGAATTTGGTGGAAAGGAGGGCTAAGTCATCCTCGGGCAGTTTCTCTAGTTGCTCATCACTTAAAGAATGTAAAGCAGATAATGAAAAACCAGATGAGCTACAATCAAGAGACTCTGAAGAACAACCCTTGGATTTGTCGACCACTAATGCCATCGACTCTGTCTTGGGGAGACGCGAGATAAAGTCAATCTCATGCGTCTTCAACCTCGAGTAAAGCTTATCCATGGTAAGCTCACTCATGACAGTGTTGTCATTGATGGAAGTGATCTTCATTCCCCAGACCTTCACATCAAGAGCACCCAGAAGCTGGCGTGCATTCTCAGACTCAGGAAATACCAGGTCAACAGCGCGAAGATCATGAAGAATCTTAGAAAATCTTCCCCACAGCTCATCCAAAGACTCACCAGGCCTTTGTTCGATCTTTGAGTATACTTTCTTGAGTTGGTTCTGTCTCACTTCCTTAATCGCAGTGGACCCTTCATGATAGTCACAAAGAGTCCGCCAGATCTCGTGAGCAGACCGCAAGTGAGCAACACGCTCAAACTGAGATCGACTAAGGCCTTGGATCAAATAATTCCGAGCCTTGCTGTTGGCCTCCACATCTGGAGTGATCGTATCGTCATCGGCTGGCACGACATAAGGATTTTTCACCTTTAGCCAAATAGCGTGCCCTTGAGCCTCGATATATGCTTGCATACGAGCCTTCCAGTATGCAAAGTCAACTCCTTCGAAAATATGTGGCTTGGTTGAGTACTTGTCAGTCGCCATGGCTCCAAAGACCGGTTAAGATCTATGAGAAGAGCTAACCGGCTCTGATACCACTTGTAGGACCGGAAAGGCGACTAAAGGGGGGGTGAATAGGCGCTTTCAAAACTTTCTCGCCTAAATCAAAAACCAACACGAACTTTACTCCTTTAGCTATGAAAGCTAAGAAGATCAGTAAGCACACAACGGAAGCCTTGTGTTGGATTTGATAAACCCCTCAACCACACGACACAACCGGAGAAAAGAACTCACAGTTCCTTACTGGAGACTGGCGGTCTGACCGGCTACCACAGGCGGTCGGACCGACGGTCAACAGCGGTCTGACCGGCAACCAACCAGCGGTCGGACCGGTGGACGGCGGTTCGACCCGGCAAGCCAGCGGTCTGAATACACGGGCGGTCAGACCGCCGTTGAAAGTCCGGTCGGACCGGTAGAGTCCAGAACTGAAAAACTCCACCCAAAACCAAAACGAAATTTGATCCAACTTTTGTTTCAACCAATAAAACTTGACCAAATTTCGAGCACACCTCCCTAATGATATCAGAGACCTATTTCTAGCGACGATCCGTCAGATCCACTTCGCAGAATCGATCTCTCGAGATTTTACCAAAGAAGTGCACAAACCCTAGAAATATGAAAATCTTGATTCAAGACTTGCTTGTGGGGGTTGATGATCTAGATGACTCTAGGAGTAATCCCACACATCGAAGCAAGATAAAGAAGGTCAAGAGACCAAGCATGAACCTTTGAATCAAGGAAGCACCAAAATCATCCAAAAGGGAGAAGAACACAAAAGGGAGCAAACGATCTTTCAATTGAGCATCACAAGATTGTTCGGTTACACAAGATGCTTACAAAGCCTCTCCAACAAGGAGGGCAAGAGCTCAACAAGGAGCACACTCCAAACCCTAGTTCTCCTCTCCTCTCCTCCAAACCCTAGAAAAGGAAGAAGGGGCTAAAATGAATGCTTGGCTTAGTTTTCCATCTCCCCCTTTCCTATTTATACTAGAGAGCTAGGGTTTCCTTTTTGGGGTCACTTACACATGGGACCCACACACAAATAACTCTTGAAGCAATCGCCTGCTTCACCACGTGTAGGTTGATCAGCGGTTCTCATCGCGTCGCCAAGCCTCTCTTGTCCGAATCCCATCAGAACCTCCCAGAGACTCGCGATCGATATCCGCACCGCCGATCCAACCAAATTGCATCGAACTACCCGTTCGATCCATCTTGTCCATCCAACACCATGCTTGTGTCACACGACCTCACCCGGTGTCCCTGATCGTTCTGGACCTCAGCTCTCCAAGCGTAGTCCCGATCCACTCACCGCCGACGCCGTTGACACGCAAGCCACCGCACAAAGAATAGACAAACAAATCGTTTCCAGGAACAAGTTCTTCACAACTTGACCCACGTCAGTTCCGCAATGCAATATACAACAATAAAGCATTGAAGTTCATATGATAACACAATCAAAACCAACTCAATGCAACACTTGGCTAACCTTCAAGCCAATGCCGGTCTGACCACCCCTCAGGGCCGGTCTAACCGATTTCATGCCGGTCGGACCGCTCCCACAACGGCGGTCGGACCGGTCCAAAGGACTTAGCCAAATTTTCAACTCAAAATTCCGAAACCTTCTGGAATTTTCAAACGAATAGAACTTTTGACAGGGAGCTCCAAAAATGATGGGACCACATCCAGAAGACTCCCCTCACTTGCCTACACAACCTATTTTTGGATTAGCCCCAAAATCCAACTTTAGGTCAGGCCGGTCCGACCGGCCACCACTGCCGGTCCGACCGTCACACGGGCGGTCTGACCGCCCCGCAACGCCGGTCAGACCGCCTGTGGTCTCACAGCATGAAGCAAACCCGAAAACGCGAGATTTTGCAAACCAACAACGCCATTGCCAATTGACTCATCATCCTGAGATCGTGCACATATCCTCACGATATCCACATATATCTTTACCAATAATATATGATCAACTCATAATATCGGCTATGACACGCTTCCTTGGTCGTGCGACGGAGACGATCGTAACAAGGTTTTTTCAATACCTAGTCCTGACACTTGACCCGCTCCGACACGGAGCCACTCAACGTTGGGACAATGACCATTACAGGGCACCCCCAGAATGCTCTGTTATGTGATTCATTTTCAATGAGAAACCCTTCATTGCTAGCGAGTTTGCCTCCCTTCACAATGATAGAAATCATATTTAAAAACTCTCCACGATAGAAATCGCATAGAGATCTACCTACTCTGCGTGGAATTTATGTCGAAAACTAAGTATAGTAATTGGTCAGGTCTATCCCATACTAGACTTGTGGTTGCACAAGTTTATTAGTTTAGAAATACAGCACATGATTCGGTTCTTAATCGACTCAGGTGAGACAAAGCCACAAATCCAATTCTCATGCATGTATCTACATCGATCTCATGCCAACCACTTGCTCAAGTCTCTACCATTTTATATAACATTATCTTATTTACAGTGGTAACCCACGTTAACACACTATGATTCATAATATATCCCAAATTCTTGTAATAGCAATGTTTGTGTCATATTCAATTCAACTACTAAGCAGTGTCTTAGCACAACCAGTAGTCATTATTGATTAACCAATGGCAATTTTACTAATGTAATAATTAACCTAGGGTGACAAGGCATGAGGAGTTATCAACAATCAAGGATGAGAACAATAATATCAACATTTGGCAAAGCTAGGTATCAACTTTTAACATAGTATTTCATAAATAATATTAAGCATTAAAGTAATACTTTGAAACAAAATAATTCGCATTTGAAAAGTAGGTTCAACAAGATCAATTGTAAGGAATTTCCTTGCTCAATAGTGCATATTACTTTGTCTTGATCTTGTCCTGAAGCAGTGACAAAGTCTTTGGTGACGTTGGAATATATTTAAGCACAAAACGACGACTTCAAATAAATGCACATAACTCAAATAAATTTAAATAAAATCCAAAATTTATTATTTTGACACTTATGGAAAGATCTTGACTTTATATGAATTTAGAAATAAAAATCAAACTATTTGGATTTAAAACCAATGTAATATCCCGAATCGCATTGGAAAGTTCAATGGAACTAGAGAGTGAATTAGAGGATTTAACATGGAAATTCGAAATTTTTCAGGATTTTTGGGAGTTGGACCTCCAGCCCACGGCGATTTCGCCTAGGTGGGCCGGCCATAACAGGGTCCTTGAGAGGCAGCCAAACCCTAGCCCCCACCCCATCCCCCTATGCAGCCCTGTTGTTTTCCCCTGCGCTGCCCTCCTACGTGCCCCCTGCCCTACCTGCCCTAGCGCCGCCATCCTCCCTGTCGTGCTTTCATGCCAGTAGCACAGTTCTTTGCACTATATAACCTATTGCATCTTTTTTATGGGTACATGATAGATTCAATAGTAGAGAAAAAGGAAGAGAAGCAAGGGAAGAAGGAAGAGAAAGGAGAAGGGGAGAAGAAAACAGAGAAAATCTGAAGGGAAAAAAAATCTTAGTTCAGCTTAATGTCTCCATGGGTAATGATCTGGAACCTTTAAAAGTGCTCGTGGTTAATCGCTTTTTATTTTTGTAGATCTTTTCATTTTCAGGGAGGTAGATGAACTTTATCTCCAAACTTGGGATAGTTAGACTCGGAATTATAATTCGGTCTAGTTAGATAAAAGATAGGATTTTTCGTTAGCTATCTTTAGAATACTAGATCACAAATTTTGGTTAGGTAGAATGTAAGTTATGTTTTTTTTAAGTTATCTGTCTGATCAGTTCATTAGATTTTTGCAGCGTACATAAACCTATAGATTAAAAATAGAAGATGAATTATTTTGGAGTTTTGATCTTCTTAAAAAAAAATTAGATAACATCTTAAGGATTTCAGTGAGTATAAGATCATGATTTTTGGAGTTGTAGATCATAAGTTATGATTTTATAAATATAGCTATCTTGTTTTAGACAAAGCATTGCAGGGAGAAAATATAGGGTTGTTTTGGGTTTCGATTAGGAGCGGTGTTAATTATTTCTTTTGTAATATTGTACCACTCTTAGATTTTTTCTTAGTGTGTTTTATGAATTCTCAGGTGGTGGTGTGAATCAGGGGGGCAAGGCCCTCTACTTGTTACCCTTCGTCACACGATTGAGGCAAGTGCAAGTAGTCAGTAACAAATGTGGAAAAATATTCATGACTTGTTAATGTCTTATGTATATGAATGTTTATTCATGTTTTTGCTGTTGAATATGCTATGTGCTTATGTTGATTAAGTAAAGAGCTAAAGATTATTGGATGACAACAATTATTTGCATCATTAATTTCATTGATCCTTGAGACTTGGTCTATGTGGTAGCCAAGTAATGATAATATTTGAGGTCCCCATCATATTTTAGACAGTATAGGTCCCCACACTCATGGAGTGTGTGCTTAAGGTCCCTATGCTAGAAGGCACAGGCTTGAGTATGCATTGACGGATGCATACTCCGTATTACCGGTAATTGCAAGAAGAAAAGAGAAGTGCATTCGTGACATTTGCATCGCATGATAGTAAAGATGAAAAATAATGAGACAGATGTGACTGGTTGTATCAGAGCCATATTTATGTTGAAAATATGTTCATAAGTTTTTGTTTATCGTATTGGTTGTACTTTCTTTGAGTTCACCCAACGAGGTGAATTATTATAGTTATGTTTTAAAGTTCATAATATGGTTATCATGCCCGTATACATGTTAGATGATTTCAATTCCTTAAATGGTCAATGTTTCAAAGGAAATACTGCCGAAATTTACAAAAAAATTATAGTTTAATTCATGTTCTGTTGGTTCAGTTGCATTCTAGGCTCTTGTTGGACGATGGTGTTACAGTTGGTATCGAGCGCGGGCTTAGGTGCGTGGTGAATAAATTAACAACTTAGGTAAACTTAATTTACTAAAGTTTGCTTTAGGATTAGTAAAATTAACTAAAATTTGCTAGTGGTTAATTAACTTAAAACTTGACACACTGGTGTACACTACGATGGGAATAGGTCAAGCATTGCATTTGTGTTTCAGTTATGCATTGTTAATTCATGTTATGAGATGATCTTATATGCTTCTGATTTGATTATATGATTGTTACGTGTGATGATAGTCGATGTCGAGAGGTAGTGTTAGGCCCCCAGGTGTGGAATACCCAAAAACTCTATCTGTATATCGTGATAGTCCTAGGATTAAAAGTTAGCACACATATTCACAACATTTGGCATTCACATCCATACATACACATGCTAAAGTAAAGCAAAGGTTACTCTACTTAAGCTATTACAAGTTGTTATAATCACGGCCGACCGGCCAAATAAAGAAGCTACCAGAGAATAAAATATAGCAGCGGAAAACATATAGTAGCAGCAAAAGTCCAGCGGCATGCCCATATGATCCCGCAGGCAACCGACAAGGAACAAGTCCTAGGTAGACCCATCACCGATGTAACACCCCAACCCATCAGGGGCCTGGAATGCTACTAAATAAACATGATAACCAATAAAGATAAGGCATGGTTCTAAATTTCGGCAGAACCTCCTTTGTATAACTAGGTATACTGGAGGTTCCAACAGATGCATATATTATTATCAATATCTCAACATCCAAAGTTCATCAAAGCATTCATAAATAATCTATTCAGCTAAGGCATAAGCAAACATAATTAAAACTTACCACTCTCATTATTACAAATAACCCAATGCATTCAGGCATAACCAAAATTAATCCTTAAACAGTTTGCTTATAATTAAGGTACGACCTAAATGATAATCATCTTTAAAAGATTGTGTGGTAGTGAGTGCATCCAAAGAAATTCTACTCCCTCCCATGCATACCGTTCTAGCAAGTGGTACCTAAAAGCACAACAAAAGCAAGAGGTGAGTCCAAAGACTCAACAAATATAATAAATAGCATCAACAACATACAAGCATGTAACTCATCAACTATACTTCACAAAATCACATATCAATCACTTTACACATGCATGCTATGCAATATGCCCAACATGGACTTTCTCTTTCTCTTGCCCTTTTGCATTTTACCGATAATGCAAAGTGCGCATCCGTCGATGCACACCCATGCATGTAGCATCTAGTACAGTGACCTTTGCCCATACTCCACGTGTATGGGGACCTGAGCCCATGCTCTTCAAGCATGGGAACCTTTAGCCCGTCATTAACATGACGGGGACCTCAAGAGTTGCTTGGTCCTCACATAACCAAGACTTCAGTAAACCAACATAATGCATATGTATAAATTCTCAAAGTAATACAAACATGCATCCACAACAATATTGCATATGAATAACCTATTCTTACTCCAAAATCTCATAACCATAGACCAACAACCATGAATAATATGTTATTCATATCTCTAGCAACCATGAACAATACCAATTATGCCATCATCACAAACATGAACACACAAGTACTCATAATATATATCAAACATTGCCATTCAATAATATATATTATATTCATCATTATACTTGCCTTAACCACGAGAGAACGAGGGATGTACAGAAGGTGCTGCCCCCGGTACCAGTCCACCACCTGAATAATAATTATAACACACGCTAAGACACAGCAGCGGACCAAAACAAACTATATAACAACAACCATGAACTCGGAAAACATCTAACTCGATCCCGTCCCCAAATTCCTAAACGTCGATCTGTCCCCTCAGTGGATAGTAAACTTCAAAAATCCATATCTATTGGTATATGAGTCCAAATAAGATGTTCTTAGACTTCCTGGAAAGGTAATTAAATTCTCCAACTAAGTCTAGTTGGTGAGCCTTACTGAATCGGCCAAATAATACCCCTACCAGGCCAGTTAAAAAAACATCAATTTCTCGTCGGGTTCTCTGGACAGAGCACTAAAACAACCATAACTTTTGTTATGCAACTTGGAACGGAGTGAGTTTCCTGATTGGATAATGACAAAACCAGCTACAATATTCTAGTTGGATAAGTCTCCTGATTCGGCCTCCTACTAATTCTTATATACAGGTAAAGTTTCGTCTCGCAATCGACGGTCAATAAACAATGCATGTGTAAAAATTCCATAACGTTTGATTGCCAACTATAAAAATTGTGATCTTTATCAACATGGAAATCTTAATAAATCCTCTACAATATTCATTTTGGGTGGCTTTTTTAGTTCGGCCTCTAAATAATTCATAATGGCCAGACAAGACAATCTGTCAATTCTCGTCAGCTCTCCTGGTCAGTGGCGGTAAAACTACCATAACTCCTAAACCGTAGGTCCAAATCAGGTGATATCGATGCCCAAAGAAAGCTAAAACCGAGGGCTACAACTTTCTAAGAGTCGATCAGATCAGAAAACGTACGGATCTTATCCAAAACTGATGAGCAACAGCACTGAACACACCAATCTGCTACCTTGTCTTGGCCGGCACTCCAACGGTGGTCTCCTCGCCTTTCCTCCAATGAACCGCAGCAAGGATCTTCGCCGGGGAGGGAGGTGGTGCTACTTGGGAGGTGGTGGCGCAGGGAAGAAGCAATGGGGAGAGGGGGGTGGAGGCTTGGGGGAAGGGGGAGGCGCACAAGTGGGAGGGAGAGGGGAGGAGAGGGTGGCGGCTAGGGTTTGGGGGGAGAGCACCCCCCTTGGCCGCCCCCCCCTTGGGCCACATGGGTCGTGGCCCAAGGCCTAGGTTGTCGAGAATTTGCGGAAAACCCCTTGCGATCACTGAATATGGTGATTCCTATTTAATTCTTTCTCCCGAATATTCTTCTAATCGTCCGAACAAATTTCGAGGTATTACAACCGAACCCTCTGGTGCCCAGAGCAAAGAAGGCAGCGTCTGACGTCATCTCATCTGCAAACTCTAAACCAACAATAATAGCAAGATTGAGTACAATGCGAACTCAGCACGACCTGTAGTGTATCGCAAAAAATATATTAGATGCAACTCTACAAGTTCTTTTGCCCAAAGCCACTTTTATTTGCAATATTCATAAGTAGTAATTTGCAACATAATTTAAAAGAGCAGCATAAATAAGTATAGGACAGTAAGTAAGGAACCGAATCAAAATAATAACAACACCCGCAACCCTAATCGGTTGTAAGTAAAAATATATTCATATTCAACCATAGAAATAGCACTGACAAATTCATGTTCATCCATAGAAATGGTAGTCCTGCTATAGACATAGCAGTCCAGCCATAGACATGGCAATTAACTCAACAAATAAAAACCCCATGTCATCACCCAAGTTTTGTGACAAAATAATTTTTAGAAAAAACATAACTATCGCCCTACCAGCCGCACTAAACATACTCTTGACTGCGAGTGCGGCTATTTATGTAACACCCACCCAACACGGAGCTGGAATGTCACTAAACTACCCAACTTAACTAAAATTCGACTACCCGTTATAAAATTCCAGCAACCAAAGCATTAACGAAGCCCGTCCACGAGACACAATAGAACATGAATAAAGACTTGTCAAGTATGAATAAATAAACGAGGGAAACATAACAAGGTAACAAAATCTAAAATAGTACTGAACCAATAATTCCAAATCCTTGTAATGAAAAGACAAGTCCAAAATATTCATCTAAGCTTATTCAATGTCTAACATGTCCTAAAAGTAATCTAGCAATAATGAATCAAATGGTTCTCATGGTAAATAATCATATATCTAAAGTATGAAACTATCCCATGTGCACTACTCCCTTTCAATCGTGGTGCCCTCAACGATCACCTAAAAACAACAAAAGAACAAGAGTGAGTCCACGACTCAGCAAATACATTAATATACAATGAACAATGATAAATCAACAGTATTCAATAACTTCATCATCAACACTTGTCCTTTTATTAAAATTCTCATGCCATTCTTTTATCTTTGATCTCACACACAAACATCACATCTCTTCTTTTTAATGCATCCCTACACTACATATCCACATGCACTTCTTTCACGTAGACCGATATAACATGAGTGAATGCTAGTGACAATGTTCACTCTCAAGCTTGCTCCTTCTCAAGGATCGGGGACCTCCTTGTAATACCTCATTTATCCAGTTAGGTTGTATCGTTGTATTTGTCTGGGAATTTTATTCGAAAACGAGAGTTACAATTCTTCGGAAACGGTTCGGTAGAAAGAAAGTGGTCGGAGAGAGTAAAAGAAATTGTTTTCGTCGGAAAATTCCAATCTTGGGGTATATGTTATTGCTAGACAACCTGGGCCGCAGTTGGCGACCCAGGTGGCCCATGAGGGGGCCGGCTGGCCCATGTGGGGCCGCCAAAAGGCCAAAAGGGGGCACCACTTCCCCCAAACCCTAGTGCCTCCTCCTCCCTCCCCCAAGCCGCCACCTTCTTCCCCCTCTCCCCCACACGGCGCAGCACCTCCTCCTAGGCGCCTCCTCCTCCGGTGGTGGCCGCCATTGGTGTTCCCCTGGAGCTGCACCCCCGATCCTCCACGTCTTCCCCTTCGGTTCTTCCATCGCCGGGCTTCCGCGAGGTCGCTGTTTTGGAGCCGGCCATTGAAGGAGAGGGGAAGCCTTCGGGAAGTTGATCCTCGTCGTTCTTCGGGTCTACAAGGGTAACGAGAGACCCCATCGCTGTTTGTTTGCGTTAGAGTTGTCGATTCAATGTTTTTGGTAGTATCGCGTAATCTCTGTCAGTAGATCGGTTTTGTACAGAATGTTGAAACTCGGTTTTGGATGTCTTAGATGCAGAATTGGATGTCTTCGCCTTCTAGAGTTTTGTTCCTTATTTCATTAGCTTTATTTTGGCACCTGGATCACGAATTTTCACCCAGTAGATTAAAAGTTATGACTGTTTTACTACGTGCTGGTCTGTCTGCCAGAAATGCTGGGTATAGTCGGTTGCACCTAGGTTTTGATCTAGTTAGAGTCAGAATCAGGTCGGCCACCCAACTAGGTTTATGAAGATAATTTCACCATGTTTCCAGACTTATAAAAATCACTATATTTGGATCAGTGGTTTAAAAGTTAGAGCCTTTTTGTTAGGGCTGTTCTGAATTCTGGGCAGACTGCAATTATAGTTTTTCATTGGATGGTTAGACCTCTGTATTTGCCGAATTAGAGTTTACCATCAACTAGGGTTTTGTAGCCAGTTAAGTTAAGAAAATTTGAGCACTGGTTTCAGGTCTTTTGGACTTACGGTTTTTTATTGGTGAATTTTCTAGTAAAACTGCCAGATTAGGGATAATTGAAATGTTTGGGTAAATTGATCAAATTGAACTTTTATTTGGTTAGTTTGGCTAGAGATTGAGAGAGGACACGTGTAGCATTGCCATATTTGTTTGCCCTCATTTCGATTATTTTATATTGTAGGCGGTGAAGCGGTGAGTGGAGGGGTATCTCAATTACCTCCCAACCCGTTGCAGCGCGGCAGGCAAGTAATTTGTATTCTATGATTGATGCCATGTATGATGTGTGATTGAATGATTACATTTGTTCGTATTTGTAAATGAATACCATGTGTTCTTTTCATTTATGAGTACTATTCAATATTGACATGGGTTCACATCATAACATGCATACATTACTTTTGTAAGACCCATCAATTCCAGTATGGGCACTTGAAATCCCATCAATTCCAGGATGGGTACGTGAGTCCACCATTCCAATGTGGGCCACGTTACGTGAGTCCACCATTTCAATGTGGGCCACGTTGGACGGTCGTATGAAACGTTCTTCATACGATTACTTTAAGTGAACACCGACGGGTGATTCACTCGCTATCTGATATATCTTTGCAATATGTCCATTTCCTTCAATGCACCATTCCACTTCATCCATTCATAAATTCGTTTCCAGTAAATGTTCCAATTATGATTGTGATATATTGTTCATAGTATGTTTGATAGTTACCTACATTTGCTTGCTGAGTCTTTGGCTAATTCTTGCTTTATTGTCTTATTTAGGTAAATGACAAGGATGAATGATCTTGTGGAGGGTAGTTCATCACGTTGTACTCACTACCATATATCAAACAATTTGAGGACTTTTAATGTCGTTAATTATGACTTGTGTTGCATTGTAATAAGCCATCATGGCATTGTTTACCTTATCTTTCTGAATTGTTTACTTCCATTTCGTTGATTAAAACTTGATGATGAATACTTGTTTCCGTATAATCTTAATACTTGCTTCATCTTATCATGCGTTTTGACGTTATTCAATTGAAGAGTAGTGGATGTAGGTGACATCTTGACTTCCTTATAGTCAGGGTGTTACAGTTGGTATCAGAGCGGGCTTCAGGTCCGTGGTAATAATATTAAAATGACACACTGTGCACAATAGGAAGGGTTGGGTAAACCATTATTTTTCCGCAATTGCTTGGTTATGTCCCAATTATTTTATTTATCAGTTCGTTGAGCTAAGTATTTGATTTTCGTTCTGTTGTGTTGTTCTTAGATGGCAAGAGGTAGAGGTGGTGTGGTCGCCCACCGACCCGTGGTGGTCGTGGCCGCGTCCGCAGCCTACATCGTCTTCGTCTCAAGGATTGGTGGTGCCGGTATCGAGGAGATTGCCTCACCGCGCCTCGGTTCTTGAGCCACCGCCGCAATGGTGATCTCATTCAGAACCTAATAAGGGAGAATCAACAACTCCGCCAACAATTGCAGGCGGCCATTCCTGCATTCCGCACTGTGGCGGAACACATTCTTCGCCTTTGCTCCACCCGAGGCTAGGATGAGCCTCCGTGAGTGGATGTCGCCGTCTGGACACTTTTGACGAGCAGCACACCGTTCAGCCGCGGACTGGTTGAGGTACATGGAGCGTCGCTTGGAGCCTTGAGTCGCATCCGCGCAGAAGCGCGATTTGTGGCCTTTCACCAAGGGCCAGCCGACATCTGGTGGGAAGGGTCCTGTCTTCCAGACTCCAAAGACAGGTCTTGTTACTTGGGAGGTTTTTGTGGAGAGGTCCAGGACACAGTTTTATCCTGACTCCTTCATCGAGAAGATGGAGCAATCACTCCTGACCTTTGTGCAAGGAAAAATGTCGGTATTTGAGTATGAGGCCGGATTTAACAATCTGGTGCGCTTTGTCCCAGCCGTGGCAAGTGATGATAAAGAGAAGACTAAGAGGTTCCGGCGGGGCCTCAATCAGGAGTATCGCCAGATTCTGGGAGCAACAGGTCTACGTGACTTTAGCTCGGTGGTTGAGCAGGCTAGAGGGATGGAGTTGGAAAGAGCTCCTTCGTTGCAAGGGCATGTTGCTAGTGGTTACTGTTGCTCTCGGTGGATCCGGCGGTGGCGAGCGGAGTTTCGGTGGAGGTGGTGGGTCTTTTCAATGACCACCGCTAAGAGGTTTCAAAGAACCAACACTCCCGTCCGGTTCAAAGATGGCGCCTTCTTCTTGGCGCCACGTTCTTCATCTTTCGCCTCACGCTGCGTCTGTTCGGTCGTCGCATGAAGTGTTTTCGGTGTGGTGATGGGCATCGAGCTTCAGAATGTTCCTTCAAGGGAACATGCCAGCAGTGTGGTCGGGAGGGCCACAAGTCCTCAGTGTGCAAGCAAAATCCAGCTAGTATCATCAAATGGGAAGCCGTCCCAGCAGCTTCTTCCTCCAGCTTCCACAGAGGTTCAGTTCAGACTCTGACGGCAGTTCCTGCACCACAGTACCCTCCAGCATGGGTTCCACCTGCAGCTTTTACTCCGGCGCCTCCTGCAGGGTTCTATTGGAATCCCGCACCTTCTGCACCTCCGTCGTTTGTTCCTCCAGCAGCTGTTTCCAGCTTTCCGTCGCAGAGTGTCGGTGCGTCTTCTGCACCGGTGCATCAGGGGGTCTACGCCATGCCCACCCCTGAGACCTTGGGACGTCCTGATGTGGTGACAGGTACTTTACTTGTGGATTCGCATGATGCCTTTGTACTGTTTGATTCGGGGGCTACTTACTCGTTCGTGTCTTTGGAGTTTGTTAGAAAAGTGGGTTTGAGTTTTCAGCTTA
Source organism: Hsuehochloa calcarea (assembly GCA_036346395.1). Classification (NCBI taxonomy): domain Eukaryota; kingdom Viridiplantae; phylum Streptophyta; class Magnoliopsida; order Poales; family Poaceae; genus Hsuehochloa; species Hsuehochloa calcarea. The sequence goes on along the minus strand of CM070603.1, from coordinate 19,549,743 downwards.
TTTCCGAGTCAGTGGTAGTCAGCTCCCCAGGAGGACTTATTTCTAGCTCTACCGTCTGTCCCGGATGTTCTATACTGATAGATGATGAGGTTTTCACTGCGAATCTTATGGTTATTCAATTGGCACCATTCGATGTTATTCTGGGTATGGACTGGTTATTCCAATACCGTGCCAAGATTTGTTGTTTCTGGAAGACGGTGACCTTGCTAGCTCCTTCCGGTGAAGAACTGGTATTCCAGGGCAGCGCACCGTCTGATTCAGTATTTGTACTGGCTAATCTATTCCCTAGCCGTCGTGCATCGACCATCGGATTACTTTGCTCCCTCAATGAAAAGACTGATTCTTTGCAGCGTATTGAGGAGATTCCAGTTGTGAAGGAGTTTTCCGATGTCTTTCCTATAGAACTTCCCGGAATGCCTCCGGTGAGGAAAGTGGAGTTCCGGATTGATCTTGTTCCGGGAACTCGGCCTTTGTCCAAGTCTCCTTACCGTTTGGCTCGGCCATTTCAGGAAGAATTGAAGAAACAATTGGACGACCTGCTGTCCAAAGGTATGATTCAGCGTAGCGTATCGCCTTAGGGAGCGCCTGTTCTTTTTATTAAGAAGAAAGATGGCAGCTGGCGTATGTGCATAGATTATCGGGCGCTTAATCAAGCGACTGTGAAGAACAAATATCCTTTGCCTCGCATTGATGATCTTTTCGACCAGTTGAAAGGAGCTAGAATATTTTCTAAGATTGATCTCGATCGGGTTATAATCGATTCGAGTTCGTGAGCGTGATATTGAGAAACGGCTTTCTCTACGAGGTATGGTCATTATGAGTATAAAGTTATGTCTTTTGGACTAACGAATGCTCTGCGCTTTCATGGAAGCCATGAATGATTATGTCGCATCAATACCTTGATGATTTCGTTGTGGTATTCATAGATGATATCTTGATTTATTCCAAGACAGAGGAGGATCACACCCACCATTTGCGGTTGGTACTTGAAACTTTAAGAGAGAATCAATTCTATGCCAAGCTGAAGAAATGTGAGTTCTGGAATTCTGAAGTTGGATTTTTGGGTCACGTTATTAATCAGAAGGGTATTTCAGTTGATCCTAGTAAGATTTCGACAGTGGTTGAGTGGAAGAGACCAACCAATGTTAAAGAAGTAAGGAGTTTTCTGGGTTAGTGGCTATTACCGGCGGTTTGTGGAGGGTTTTTCAACCATTGCTAAACCGATGTCCCAGTTGACACAGAAAGGTGTTAGGTTCCAGTGGTCTGATGCTTGTGAGCGCAGTTTTTGCTCTTTGAAAGATAGATTAGTGACTGCTCCAATTCTTACTCTTCCTGAGCCTGGGAAGAGATTCACTATCTATTCAGATGCGTCCATAGTTGGACTTGGTTGTGTACTCATGCAGGATGGTAAAGTGATTGCCTATGCATCGAGACAGCTGAAGAAGCATGAACAGAATTATCCCACCCATGATCTAGAGCTTGCTGCAGTGATTCATGCTTTGAAGATCTGGCGTCATTATTTGTATGGCGAATCTTGTGATGTGTTCACTGACCACAAGAGCCTGAAATACATCTTTACCCAGAAGGACTTGAACTTGAGACAGAGGAGATGGCTAGAGTTGATCAAGGACTATGATCTTACTATTCAGTACCATCCCGGCAAGGCTAATGTGGTAGCCGACGCCTTGAGTCGCAAGGCGACACCTCCTATCCTCAGTTGTCTTATTGCTGACTTTGAGCGTATGGATATTTCCTTCTGCTTTGCGGGTACCGCACAGACCGAGACTCAGTTGATTTTAGAGTCAGCCCTTCCGGATCGGGTGCGAGTAGCACAGCAACAAGATCAGATGCTCCAACGAGTGAGGAAGCGTTGTGCTGAGGGCAAGCAATGTCACTTCAGTGTGGATAAGTTTGATTCTTTGCGATTTAAAGGACGCCTTTGTGTGCCACAGGAGTCTCAGGTAACTACCTAAGTTGTTCATCTGTCTTTCTTGAAGTTTGTTGCGTAGATTCGAGGTCGAATCTTTTCTAAGGGGGTTAGAATGTAATACCTCATTTATCCAGTTAGGTTGTATCGTTGTATTTGTCTGGGAATTTTATTCGAAAACGAGATTTACAATTCTTCGGAAACGGTTCGGTAGAAAGAAAGTGGTCGGAGAGAGTAAAAGAAATTGTTTTCGTCGGAAAATTCCAATCTTGGGGGTATATGTTATTGCCAGACAACCTGGGCCGTAGTTCGCGACCCAGGTGGCCCATGAGGGGGCCGGCCGGCCCATGTGGGGGCCGGCCAAAAGGCCAAAAGGGGGGGGCACCACTTCCCCCAAACCCTAGTGACTCCTCCTCCCTCCCCCAAGCCGCCACCTTCTTCCCCCTCTCCCCCACACGGCGCAGCACCTCCTCCTAGGCGCCTCCTCCTCCGGTGGTGGCCGCCATTGGTGTTCCCCTGGAGCTGCACCCCCGATCCTCCACGTCTTCCCCTTAGGTTCTTCCATCGCCGGGCTTCCGCGAGGTCGCTGTTTTGGAGCCGGCCATTGAAGGAGAGGGGAAGCCTTCGGGAAGTTGATCCTCGTCGTTCTTCGGGTCTACAAGGGTAACGAGAGACCCCATCGCTGTTTGTTTGCGTTAGAGTTGTCGATTCAATGTTTTTGGTAGTATCGCGTAATCTCTGTCAGTAGATCGGTTTTGTACAGAATGTTGAAACTCGGTTTTGGATGTCTTAGAGGCAGAATTGGATGTCTTCACCTTCTAGAGTTTTGTTCCTTATTTCATTAGCTTTATTTTGGCACCTGGATCACGAATTTTCACCCAGTAGATTAAAAGTTATGACTGTTTTACTACGTGCTGGTCTGTCTGCCAGAAATGCTGGGTATAGTCGGTTGCACCTAGGTTTTGATCTAGTTAGAGTCAGAATCAGGTCGGCCATCCAACTAGGTTTATGAAGATAATTTCACCATGTTTCCAGGCTGATAAAAATCACTGTATTTGGATCAGTGGTTTAAAAGTTAGAGCCTTTTCTTTAGGGCTGTTCTGAATTCTGGGCAGACTGCAATTATAGTTTTTCATTGGATGGTTAGACCTCTGTATTGGCCGAATTAGAGTTTACCATCAACTAGGGTTTTGTAGCCAGTTAAGTTAAGAAAATTTGAGCACTGGTTTCAGGTCTTTTGGACTTACGGTTTTTTATTGGTGAATTTTCTAGTAAAACTGCCAGATTATGGATAATTGAAATGTTTGGGTAAATTGATCAAATTGAACTTTTATTTGGTTAGTTTGGCTAGAGATTGAGAGAGGACACGTGTAGCATTGTCATATTCGTTTGCCCTCATTTCGATTATTTTATATTGTAGGCGGTGAAGCGGTGAGTGGAGGGGTATCTCAATTACCTCCCAACCCGTTGCAGCGCGGCAGGCAAGTAATTTGTATTCTATGATTGATGCCATGTATGACGTGTGATTGAATGATTACATTTGTTCGTATTTGTAAATGAATGCCATGTGTTCTTTTCATTTATGAGTACTATTCAATATTGACATGGGTTCACATCATGACATGCATACATTACTTTTGTAAGACCCATCAATTCCAGTATGGGCACTTGAAATCCCATCAATTCCAGGATGGGTACGTGAGTCCACCATTCCAATGTGGGCCACGTTGGACGGTCGTATGAAACGTTCTTCATACGATTACTTTAAGTGAACACCGACGGGTGATTCACTCGCTATACCGGTATATGCTGCAATATGTCCATTTCCTTCAATGCACCATTCCACTTCATCCATTCATAAATTCGTTTCCAGTAAATGTTCCAATTATGATTGTGATATATTGTTCATAGTATGTTTGATAGTTACCTACATTTGCTTGCTGAGTCTTTGGCTCATTCTTGCTTTATTGTCTTATTTAGGTAAATGACAAGGATGAATGATCTTGTGGAGGGTAGTTCATCACGTTGCACTCACTACCATATATCAAACAATTTGAGGACTTTTAATGTCGTTAATTATGACTTGTGTTACATTGTAATAAGCCATCATGGCATTGTTTACCTTATCTTTCTGAATTGTTTACTTCCATTTCGTTGATTAAAACTTGATGATGAATACTTGTTTCCGTATAATCTTAATACTTGCTTCATCTTATCATGCGTTTTGACGTTATTCAATTGAAGAGTAGTGGATGTAGGTGACATCTTGACTTCCTTATAGTCAGGGTGTTACACTCCTCCACTCCCGTGGAGTTGTGATCAATCATGATCACCTACTCATATGCAAAGATGCTTTTGAATACAAAAATACATAATTTTATCATATTCATCCTATCCAATTTTCCTCATATTCGTCAATAAGATATAGTCATATCATTCCATTGCTTGCAGTTAAATAAAAATAAAAATAAAAGCATAACAATAATGGTAATGGATGATAAAGAAATATAGTGATCAATCACTGATCGCTGCCTACCATGCACTAGAATTTACTAGTTGCGATACACGGTTTGGCTATAAAATGGCAACAAGCAAGACGTCTCTCCCACATTAAACACTCAAATTTCAATACCAACTACAGCATCACAAGAACAACAATTAATTGATATCACTCCTACTTGTCCCCCAAATCCACAACGCTTCCCCGGTACCGAACAATCACCCCTTACTGTCCTGGTACTAAAAAAATATAACTTTTGACTCACAAGTCCGATCATGGCAAACAACACAGTTCTGGAATCTACAAAAAAATTCTATATTTTCTTAGATTACCATGACTTCTAATTAAATCATCTAACCCTCCCGTTTTTATCCCAAAAGACTGATCTGTCATCTTCTGGATAGTGAGTCTTACTAAAATCATAAATTTTGTTTGAGCTAACCAAAATTTGAGTTCTTGAATTCTCCAGAACCCTTGGATACTTATCTACATCTTTCATGTAGATCAAGAATTTTAATTAGTTCATTTACTATTTTTAATCTACAGTCTACCAAGATGATGACAAAAGACGATAACTCCCTGGACAACAATCTTACAAAATTCATAACTCGAAAATTACTCGTCCGCTTGGCATGATTCAATATTCTATGGGAAAGCTACTGAAATTATATATAATTAACTAGTAGATGAAATTCCCAAAATTCGCCATTAAGGCACCCGAAATAATCGTATAACAGAACAACAGACTAAACAGATCCATTAATCAGCCCCTTGACTAGAAAATTCTAAACCCTTCTCTAATCTTGATTCTAAAATCTAATTAAATTAACAAAACAGATATGGAAAACTATATCGTTACCACACGACAAAAAACACGGGTCTGACTTCTTCCTCCTAATTTTTCCTCCTCTCTTTTCTTTCCCTATTTTCTTCTTCTCTCTTCCCTACTGTTCAAGCCAACGTGCATGCATGTAAAAGATATACCACTAGCTAGTGCCAAGCAGCATCAGCCAAGAGAAGGATGTGCAGCAAACCTTGCACGCACTCGGGAAGTTGGCGACGGTTCATGCATGCGGCAAAGGCGCACACACGGTAGGCGCTGAAAGTGGTCGGCAAACGCACACGAGCACGAAAGATGGTGACGCGAGCGAGGCGTCACGCGCTCGGCAGGTGGTGACGCGCGGGCGTGCACACGCGTAGATGGCGACGCGACAATCTGGGCGATGGTCTCCACGAGCCGGGCGAAGATATCAACAGCAAACGCTGGCGAGAGATGAAAGGCGGCTGGCGATTGGCGAGAGAAAATGACGATGTCGGCTGGCGGCGCTCGGAAAACCAAGGACGGAAACAGCTAGGGTTTTCTCGACTCCTCCCTACCCCCCAAACCCCACCCTCACCCCCACCATCATTTTATCCCAACGGGACCTAACCCCTCTCGAACAACGAATCATTCCAAGAAAACATCTCTCTGAAACTGCAAAACATCATCTTTTCCCGTATCCTCCTCTAGTTAATTATGCACATGTCCTTGAGAGGGATATTTTCAAGATATTATAATTTAAATAGGTTTTTACTCTGCAGAGATGTACAATTTTACCCATAGTACATGGTATTCCAGTTGCCTAGAATATCCCTGGTTTGTTCGGCATCTATCGATGCCACCGCTCACTACTGAAGGTACGCAGCCTAGAGTTCGCGATGCAGTCTTTACATTATCTAGCTCTAACCATGCACTAGTTCTACGGATTATATCCTGATTCATTCGGATAGAAACCCGTGAATGAGAAGCCTCACCCATCTGGATAAAAACCCATTGAGTGAGTCCATCACTTCGTTCGGATAGAAACTCGTCGAACTACAACATTCGCAGTTGTGATAGCAATAGAAATTGCTCGCACTACTTTTGCCTACTACCATGCAAGGCTATGATTCGATAACTTAGTTAGCTACTACTATCCCATACTAGCACATACGGTTCTACGATTAGGTCTTAGTCCCGTAGTTGCTGGCTTCGGTCCTTAATCGACCACGGTCGAGATTATCCACCCTAGCTACTAGTGAGTCAAAATCTTCACTTTTTTAGAATACATTATAACTCGTCTGCGTCTAAAGACTAAAGTTTTCATTTTATTTTCATAAAATAACAGAGATAACACCTCTGGACACTTTTAAAAATATCCCAAATACTCAAGTCAACATATTGTCCATTAATCGATTTTTCAGAGAGAAAAAAACATATCGCCCTAGTTACGTTTGTGCGATAACTGTACTGAAAAATTGTCTAACCCATATTATAATAGCTACAAATAGTAAGAGATCAATGTTACAAGGAGATATATGTAGCAAATAGGATTACAACTACCGATTTCCCATTCATAGTATTTTCATACACAACATACACGCAGGCATAATAGAATTTACAAAACAAAGTACAATAATTAAAATATTGGGATTAACATGATCAAAAGAGGTGCTTGCCTTGCTCTTTCTTATATTGTTCTGAGAGTGAGGTCGCTTGATAGTCGATAATCTTACTCGTGAATTCCGACGTCTATTCGAAAGAATCGAAACAAAACACAAATGATGAAATAAATTCAACAGAAATATAATCCAAATATTTTTGTATATTATTAAAGATAATGATTTTATATGAATTTAGCAAAAATATTCATTTAATTTTGAGTTCGTATGTAGAAGTTGTTAACGTTTTGATTTGCATCGATTTGTTGTCGAATCGTTATTGTTTCATTGAGAGTAGCTTGCCATAAATTGCATAGGAGGTCCAGCTCATGTTAATTATTCTTTTTGTTATTATTTCCTATTTATCAAAGAAATTTCATGTTTTACGTATGTCCTTTTCATAGTCATTATCATGACTAAGCTTATAATAAGGTACATCTAGTATATTAGTTTATCCTTTAACTAGAATATGCACTAAGATTATTTTTAGTTGACCTCCATTTTAACCTAGACATTAGTGATATTGTCTAAGTACATACTAATGATTTTTAATCTCTAATTGGCTTACCATCTTTTATTAACTATGTCATTGACCTATTGCTATTATTTACATTATCAATGCTAGAGCATGAAGCCTACTATTGTTTTAGCTAACCACAAGCCAAATCTTGATTCCCTAATTAGTTTTACTCTTTCAAGTTAATTTTCATCTTTATATTTTCTACACAGTTATTTTGGCAATTGTCATGACAATGTCTCACTGACCTAATCAAGTCTTTCCTACTATTTATCCATCTCAATAATCATTTTCCTAAATAAAGGATTCACTTGATTAGTTAGACATTTGATGGTTAACTATTTATCTTGAATAACTATTCTTTAACACTTGTTTTCAGTTTGGTTTGTTTTTGCTTAGATCAATGTAATACCCCGAAGGTGATTCGGCTTATTAGAACAAGTTTCGGAAGAGGGAGCTAATTGAAAAACCAGAATCATCTTTTCACCGGGGGGTTTTCTGTGATTTCACGGCAACCTGGGCCTGGGCCACGGCCCAGGAGGGGCCCATGTGGTGGCCGGCCATAAGAGGGGGGGGGGTTCCCACACCCCAAACCCTAAACTCCACATTTCTCTCCCCCTCCCCCCTTTGGAGCCGCCGCCCCCCTTCCCCTTGCTGTGCACCGCCTTGTACATCGCTTTTGGGTACGATGCGTTCGTTCTCTGTCCTGTCTATCTCTTAGAAAGTTGTAGGTATTGTTCTTAGCTTTCCATAGCCACCGAGATCACGTGATTCCGCCTTACGGTTTAGGAGATATAATTTTTTTAGTGCGCGCTGTTCTGTCTGTCTGACGAGAAGAATCTGTCGGCTTGATCCTAGGTTTTGATTTAGTTAGAGGCATTTTCAGAACCTCCACCCAAATAGGTTATTGTAGCCCTTTAAGTTATCTTTCAAAGATGATAAAGATCATCTCCATTGGATCTGTATAATGAAAGTTATGATATTTTCTTTACCACTGTTCTGAATTCTGTGCAGATAATTGTTAGTGTTTTCATCTATTGTTTAGACTACTGTAGAGGCCTAATCTGGGGTTTTTCCCTTCTTTTGGCACCGAGATCAGGAAAATCCGATCTGTAGTTTGGGAGATATGAATTTTTGATTACGAATCGTCCGTCATGTCTGAAAACCGAGGTCGATGAGGTTTGTCCTCGCTTTTGTTCAAATTAGGGGCCGAATCAGAACCTTCACCCAACTAAGTTATTTTAGCCCTTAAAATTATCTTTCCAAGCTGATAAGAATCATTCTCATTGGATCAATAGGTTGAAAGTTACGTCATTTTCTTTGCTACTGATCTGCATCCAGGACAGATGTCTATTGATTGTGTTCAACTGTTGTTTCGTCCTCCGTTTTTCGCCGAATCAGAGAACGCTGTCAACTAGAGTTTTGTAGCTTGGGATGTTAAGAGTAGTTGGCCACTGGTTTCAGGTCTTTTGGAGTTACAGATAATTAATGGTGATTTTTCTAGTATCGCTGCCCGTTTAGCGGTAATCGGGCTGTTGGGTAAACTTGGTAAAATTGATCCCGTTGTTTGTGTGGGAGAGATAGAGGGGATGGAAGGGCTCTTGTAGCAATGTCATACCTTGTTATTCTTATTTCGATTATACATTTGTGTAGGCGGTGAGGCGGTGAGTGGAGGGGCATCTTCGTGTCCTCCTATTATGTCACATCGCGGAAGGCAAGTACCCTATGCCGTTTGGTGATGTTTCCAATTGTTTGCTTGATGTTGGGATAAATTGTGAATGCCTTTTTCTATCTATCCTGATGTTTATTTCATTTCAAGAAGATGATTCTTGTGATTAAAGAATTAGCATTCATTTCAGTTGTTGCATTCCATTACATGCAACTAACTTGTGTGGCATTCTTGATATATTATGTTGTGTGGAAATGCATACTGATACTTGTTTACACATGTTGTTGAATGCCATGTGCCTTTTCCACTAATGTGTGATATTCATTCATACCATGAGAAATCATCATGTTCATTCATAAAATTCATTATGACCACTGAAGTGGATTCTTTTGGTAAGTCCTATCAATTCCAAGATGGGCATTTGAAAGACCCATCAATTCCAAGATGGGCATTTGAAAACCCATCAATTCCGAATGGGTACGTGTGATCCACCATTCCAATGTGGGCCACGTTGGACACCAAGATGAACGTTCTTCATACGGTAACTTTAAGTGAACACCGACGGTGTTACACTCGCGATACTGTATATAAGCTGTGATTAGTCCATTCCTTCAATGCATTCTTTCATTCCATCCATTCATGTATTCATTCCATTCAATCATATATGTGTTCCAAGATTTGTTCGTAATTCAACTGGATTGTGTTGTCCACTCTATGTTTGATTATTCTTGTATGTACTTGCTGAGTCTTCGACTCACCCTTGCTTTGTATGTTTTAATTAGGTAATTGAGGAGAAGATAAGATAATTTGGTGGGGTAGTTCGGCACACTGCACTTCACTTTTATCCAACCAACATAATTATTATTACCTTTCAGTCAAGCCAACTTGTTAAATAAATTTCCAGATTTGTAATGATCCAACTTTGGTATTGCTTGACTGTTCGTGGTATTATATCTGTTTATCCATTCTATTCCATGAATCTGGTGATCGTTTATTGTCATTCTTTAGAAATTATTGTTGATTGAATCTGTATAATCCAGCTTTAATGCTATTCTTAGTAGTTTAATAGTTTTGCGTGACATCTTGGCTTCCGAATAGCCAGGGTGTTACAGTTGGTATCAGAGCGGGCTTTAGGTCCGTGGTTAGTAGAAAACATATTAAATTGACACACTGTGCATATTAGGAGGGGTTGGGTAAACTGTTGCTTCCGCATTTCAATTGTTGTGACTCGATTAATGAGTCGTTGTTGAGTTGTTTTGTGCTATGATGTGTTAAACTATGATATGATGTGTTATCATATATATATATATATATATATATATATTAATTTTATGATTGTCATGAGATGATCCTATATATTCCTACTTGATTATTTTGGTTATGCGCTTCGATAGCGGACGTCGAGAAGTTGAGTCCGTGGTTGTTGTCCTGGGTTTCGCCAGGCTACACCACTGTTGGTGGTATGAAATTAGAGAAGTTCTTACCTCTGTTCCATAAGCTCTGTGTTGAGCATGAGTTCATTGATGAACTTGTCGCCTTTCTAGAACTGGTATCTGGTTTCCTGGTTGTAGTTTCTGGCAGTTCGTGAATTTCTTTTGAACTTGGAGTTTAAATGAAATAGCAAGCTCCCGTAGGTTTCTGACTGTTCTTTGAACCAGTTAGGGTTCTTTTGATTCTTGTGAAATCTCTGCTCCACGTGGGCATAGTTCCATTACAAGATTTATCTTTTCACAAAGACTGCTTTTACCTGTTGGGAAAATTTAATTCATTCGTTCGTTTGGAATCTCGGTACTGGAAGACTTCTTTTGCAAGTTCTTTATTAAGTGTGTATTGATCTTGCATATTTCTCTAGGGTAGCTTTAGTAAGTCGTTCTCTTCCTTGATTTTCGAATTTGACAAATTCTTGTCCGGTGGCGATTGCTGAATTTCTCTTGGGTTCATGATTTTGGTAGACGAGTTTAAATAGGCCTTTAATGGTACTCCGAAAATATTATTGTTTTTTGATTGTCGAATTGCTTTTACTACAAATGATCTTTGTAAATTGGCAACATTGATATTTTCATGGTTGTTCTTTCTTCCTCATTGGAAAAGAGCGACTCATTTACTCGTTTGATGGTTTGCCTAATGAGAATTCTTATTGCAAGTTCGTTAACACGAGAAAGCATTGGCTCAATGTATTCCTTTTGGAACCATCTGCTTGTTGAAATTTGATGCATCTCTTTTCTGAAGAAAAGCGTTAAAACCCTTTTGGAGTGCTTGGTTATGCTTAAGTCGGGGGTTGCACTCAAACAAAGATTGTGGGCTACGGGTTTCTATTAGACCCTATTTGTTTTTCAAAAAAAAAAGTTCCTGGTTTCATTAGCTTTCTTTTGGCACCTGGATCACGAATTTTCACCCAGTAGTTTAAAAGTTATGACTGTTTTACCACGTACTGCTCTGTCTGTCAGAAATTCTGGGTATAGTCGGTTGCACCTAGGTTTTGATCTAGTTAGAGTCATAACCAGGTCGGCCACCCAACTAGGTTTATGAAGGTAATTTCACCATGTTTCCAGGCTGATAAAGATCACTTTATTTGGATCAGTGGTTTAAAAGTTAGAGCCTTTTCTTTAGGGCTGTTCTGAATTCTGGGCAGACTGCAGTTATAGCTTTTCATTGGATGGTTAGACCTCTGTTTTGGCCGAATTAGAGTTTACCATCAACTAGAGTTTCGTAGCCCGTTACGTTAAGAGAAGTTGAGCACTGGTTTCAGGTCTTTTGGACTTACGGTTATTTATTGGTGAATTTTCTAGTAAAACTGCCAGTTTAGGGGTATTTGGAATGTTTGGGCGAATGGATCAAATTGAATCTTTTGTTTGGTTAGTTTGGTTAGAGGTTGTGGGAGGGCACGTGTAGCGATGTCTTACTCGTTTGTCCTCATTTCGATTATTTTATATTGTAGGCGGTGAAGCGGTGAGTGGAGGGGTATCTCAATTACCTCCCAACCCGTCGCAGCGCGGCAGGCAAGTAACTTGTATACTATGATTGATGCATTATGTGATGTGTGAATGAATAATTATATTTGTTCGTATTTGTAGATGAATGCCACATGTATCTTTTCATTTATGAGTACTATTCAATATTGCCATGGGATCACATCATGACATGCATAAATTACCTTTGTAAGACCCATCAATTCCAGTATGGGCACTTGAAAATCCCATCAATTCCAGAATGGGCACGTGAGTCCACCATTCCAATGTGGGCCACGTTACGTGCGTCCACCATTCCAATGTGGGCCACGTTGGACGGTCGTATGAAACGTTCTTCATACGATTACTTTAAGTGAACACCGACGGGTGTTTCACTCGCTATACCGCAGATATCTTTGCAATATGTCCAATTCCTTCACTGCATCATTTCATTTCATCCATTCATAAGAATTGTATCCAATAAATGTTCAATCTGTGATAATGTATATGGTTCATTGGATGTTGATTGTTACTTTCAAGTACTTGCTGAGTCTTTGGCTCATTCTTGCTTTGTTGTTTTATTTAGGTAAATGACAAGGAAGAGTGGTTTCATGGAGGGTAGCTCAACACGATGCACTCACTACCATAATCCACAACATTTGAGAACTTAATATTATCTTCTATTTATGTCTTGTGTTGAATTGTAATAAGTCAACTTGGCTGTTTTTACCATATCTACCTGAAATGTTTATTTTCAATCTGTTGATTAAACTGTTGATGATTTTCTGTTCACATATATCCTTGTGGTACGCCAATTCTAGTAATACTTATAATTGCGAATTTCCTAAAGATTAGTGATTGTAGGTGACATCTTGACTTCCTTATAGTCAGGGTGTTACAGTTGGTATCAGAGCGGGCTTTAGGTCCGTGGTAATTAACTTATTAAAATGACACACTGTGCACAGTAGGTGGGGTTTGGGAAATCCATTGTTTCCGCATTTCTAGTGATGTTGTTCATTATGTTGTATGGTATAGAATTGCTTCTGTACTATCTTTATTGTTATTAATCCATGACGTGATGTGATATCCTATATATCTATGAATTATTCTATGATTGTCATGAGATGATCCTATATATTCATAATTGATTGCATTAGTTATGCGTATCGGTAGCGGACGTCGAGCAGCTGAGTTCGTGGTTGTCGTCCTGGGTTTTGCCAGGCTACACCACTGTTCGTGTTGTAATAGTAGAGAAGTTCTTACCCCTGTTCCATAGTTCTGTGTTGAGCCTGAGCTCATTGATGAAGTTGTTGTCCTTCTCAAGTTTGTATCTGGTTTTCTGGTTGTAGTTTCTGATAGTTCGTGAATTTCTTTTGAATGGAGGGTTATAATGAAGTGGGCAATCTCTAGTAGATTTCTGATCGTTCTTTGAAACAATTATTGTTCTTACTACTATTGTGATATTTCTGCTCCACGTGAGCGTAGTTAAATTGCAAGATTTACCTTTTCACGGAAGTTCTGTTTTACCCTGTTGGAAAAATTCAACCCGTGTGTTCGCTTGGGGTTTCGGGCATTGGCAGATTTCTTTTGCAAGTTCTTTATCAAGTGCACAATGATCTTGCATATTTTTTTTGGGATGCTTTAGACAGTGGTTCTCTTCCTTGATTTCTGATTTTGACAAATTCTTGTCCGGTGGTAGTTGATGAATTTCTCTTAGGTTCATGATTCATGGTAGTTGATGAGATCCAATAGGTCTTTAATGGTTCTCTGAAAATATTATTGTTTTTCAGTTGTTGAATTTCTTTTATTTTAAATGATCTTCGACAGTTGGCAATATTGATATTTTCATGTTTGTTCCTTCCTTCTCATTGGAAAATAGCGACTCGTTTACTCGTTTGATAGTTTGTATAATGAGAGTTTTCATTGCGATTCGTTAACATGAGGAAGCATTGGCTCCATGTATTTCTTTTGGATCATTCCGCGTCTTGAAGTTTAACGCATCTCTTTTCTGAGGATTAGTGTTAAAACCCTTTTTGGGGTGCCTTGTGGTGATTAAGTCGGAGATGGTAATCAAACAAATTGGTTGGCTACGGGTTCCTATTGGTCCCTAGATGTTTTTTCAAAACCATTCTTGTCTTTCTGATTGCTGAGCTCTCTTTGCTACTTGTACACGATATTATTGACAAGATCATTCTTTTTGTAAGGGTCCTATCTCACTTGTTGATTAAGGGGACCTGGTTAACCATTTGGCATTTTGGGGAACGTGAATTAGCTTTTACAAAGTTTGTCGAAGAAAGTCTTGATTCTACTCGTTTCTTTTGGAGTAGTTGGAATGTTGGAGTTTAGAACCTCTCTTGAAAAAAAAGAAAAAAAAAGTGTCGAAACCCTTTTCTAATGTTATGGTGGAGTTGTGTGAGAGGTTTGTTTCCGCTTTGTGGTTTTCGTACTAAGTTTCCTTTCTAGAATAAGTTGTTATTACAATTCCATTTGATGCTGAAAAAAAAATTTTCTATAACACGATTTGCCATGTTCCTTTAGAAGGTTTATTGACATGATCAGTTTCAAAACATGTTTTAAATATTTTCTTATTTTAATGTCAATATAATTACTTCAACTTTGGATTTTTAATTGTCACATTTTGCTCCAACTTATGTTGAAACTTAATTAGTTTTGTATTTCTTACCATTTGATTCTTAGTTTCTTTATTAGGAAAAAAGTCTTGCAATTAAAATCCATAAAAACAATTGTAAATAAAATCCATCAAAAGTTTTAAAAAGATCACATTTTCATATCTTTGAAAATAAGCCCAATTTTCGGGTTATTACAGGTAGAGATTGTGGTTGTGTCCATGGACATGCCCAGATTATACCACCATTAATGGTATGGGGATAGTGAAGTGGTTATCCTGGGTAACTTAGTTACAGGTGTTGAGGATGAATTTCTTTAGAAAAGTTGTTCTCTTCCTTGTATTTGAATTTGGCTATTCGGGTTATAGTTGTGGTTGATGAATTTTTCTTGGGTTGGTGTTTACAATGAAGTTGATGAGTTTTCATTGGTCTTCATTGGTTCTATAAAGCGATTATTTATTCTCCTAGCTGTTGATATGTTGTTGTTTCTTGTGAACATCGGTAAACAGCAAGATTGATCTTTTCATGGGAGTTCCGTCTTTCTTATTAGGAAACATGACTCATTTATTCGCTTGGTATTTTGGATAACAGAAATTTTCTTTCGCGGGTCCTTTATCATGTGGGTGTTTTGACTCTACAAGTATCTTTTAGAGTATTTGGAGTATGAAAGTTTAGTGCCTCTCTTTTCTAAACCAAACTGTTAAAACCCTTTTGTGATGGCTTATTATGTTTAAGCGAGGGGTGGTAAACATAGAAGTTCATTAATAAGGTATGAGTTAATAAGCTGGGTCTGTAGCGTGGTGCATATATAATCAATCTTAACCAAGATCTTTGGAAGTGAAATTGATTAATTTGATATCATCTTAGAGTAATTACATGATAAGTAGTGACTAAGAGTGTGTCCATACCTAATGTAATACCTCATAAATCCAGCTAGGTTGTATCGTTTCGAATGTCTGGGAATTTTATTTGAAAACGAGATTTAAAACTTTCCGGAATCGAATCGGTAAAAAGAAAGAAGTCGGAGGGAGTAAAAGAAACAACTTTAGGCGGATTTTTCCAATCAGCGGGGGGGCTAATCGCTATTGTACGTCAACCTGGGCCGCAGGCCGTGACCCAGGAGGCCCAAGAGGGGCCAGCCGGCCCATGTAGGGGCCGGCCAAAAAGGGGGGCGCCACTCCCCCCCCTAAACCCTAGCCGCCACCTTGCCTCCTCCCCTCCCCCTTGGCCGCCTCCTCCCCTCCCCCAAGCCGGCCTCCTTGCTGCTCCTTGGCACCTCCTCGCTGTGGTGGTGCCATCTCCGGTGATCCCCAGCGCTCCTCCTCAAGGTCCCTCCAACATCGCTGTTCCCGCCGCCGCCGCCTGCTCGTCGTCTCCCGGTGGCCGACCCTAAGAGAAGGAAGAGAGGGGAAGGGAGGAAGGCCGTGTGCAGCGGATCATAGTCGTTCTACGGGTCTTCAAGGGTAACGAAGGTTCCGATTTGCTATTTGTATTAGTTTTGTTGCTCTTCTGTTCGTTTGATTTGGTTTAGTCTGCGAATCCAGATCGGTCCAGTTTAGAGCAGTAGGTTGCACGGCAGATTGAAGGCCTTTAGAGGCCGAATCTCAGGTCGATGTCTTCTGGAGATATGATTCTGGTCTCATTAGCTTTCTTTTGGCACCTGGATCACGAATTTTCACCCAGTAGATTAAAAGTTATGACTGTTTTACTACGTGCTGGTCTGTCTGTCAGAAATGTTGGATATAGTCGGTTGCACCTAGGTTTTGATCTAGTTAGAGTCAGAATCAGGTCGGCCACCCAACTAGGTTTATGAATATAATTTCACCATATTTCCAGGCTGATAAATATCACTTTATTTGGATCAGTGGTTTAAAAGTTAGAGCCTTTTCTTTAGGGCTGTTCTGAATTCTGGACAGACTGCAGTTATAGTTTTTCATTGGATGGTTAGACCTCTGTTTTGGCCGAATTAGAGTTTACCATCAACTAGAGTTTCGTAGCCTTTTACGTTAAGAAAATCTGGGCACTGGTTTCGTGTCGTTTCGAGTTCCAGATAATTAAATATGTTTTTTCTCGTGCCGCTGCTCATAAGGGCTGAAATCTGGCAGAATAGTTTATTTTTCAATTTGGGTCTATGCGGTATATTGAATAGTCAGGGGTTATTGTAGAACATCGGTAGCAGTGTTATATCGTTGTTCTTATTTTGGGAACATGCTTGTGTAGGCGGTGAGACATCCTGTGTGGGAACACCTCCGTTGCCTGCTAACGAGTCACTACGCAAAAGGCAAGTACTGTATGCATAATGATATGTTGTTTACATGAATATTTTGTGCCTTGTTCATGATGTTGATATACTGCAAGTACCTTGTATACTATGTTTGATGCAAAAAATGTGATGTGTGAGTGAATGATTATATTTGTTCGTACTTGTAGATGAATGCCATGTGTTTCTTTTCAATTATGAGTACTATTCAATATTGCCATGGGATCACATCATGACATGCATAAATTACATTTGTAAGACCCATCAATTCCAGTATGGGCACTTGAAAATCCCATCAATTCCAGAATGGGTACATGAGTCCACCATTCCAATGTGGGCCATGTTACGTGAGTCCACCATTCCAATGTGGGCCACGTTGACTGATCGTATGAAACGTTCTTCATACGATTACTTTAAGTGAACACCGACGGGTGATTCACTCGCTATACCAGATATATGCAAAGAAATATGTCCATTTCCTTCAATGCATCATTCCACTTCATCCATTCATAAATTCGTTTCGAAGAAATGTTCAAATGATAATTGTGATATATTGCTCATGGAATGTTTGATTGTTACATACAGTTACTTGCTGAGTCTTTGGCTCATTCTTGCTTTGTTGTTTTATTTAGGTAAATGACAAGGAAGAATGATCTTGTGGAGGGTAGTTCATCACGATGCACTCACTACCATAAACCAAACATGTTGAGGACTTTTACTGTCGTTAATTATGACTTGTGTTGAATTGTAATAAGCCAGTTTGGTCATAACTACCTTATCTCTCAGAATTGTTTATTTCTATTCCATTGATTAAACCTGATGATGAATTCTTGTTTCCGTATAATCTTTCTACTTGATTAACCTGGTCATGTGATTTGATGTTATTCTTCTAAAGAGTAGTGGTTGTAGGTGACATCTTGACTTCCTTATAGTCAGGGTGTTACACCTAATTGGAGTCAAATGAGTTATTAAGAAGTGTGGAATATTGATGAACTGGTTTAATCATTAAAATTTTTTAGTTGCTAAACTTATTGGATTATTTGGTCTCAATGGATTAATCTAACTGTGTGGGAAGTCAAAATTGAGGATATGCTAGATTAATGACTTAGTGGATATTAATCTTGGAGTTATCTTTTCTGTAAATACTTGGTGATCATATATAGTTGATAAATTTACATATTTCTTACCATGATTAATATTGGATTTGTGTACGAAAGATTGAAGGGATTGAATATCAGTGGATCTAGAATTTATAGAAGGAGTTCTAGATAGTTCTTCTATATAGAATAATGGGATGAATTTGATTGTAGTATTGTTGAGACTTTTGATTGATGGAATATTTCAATTTTTGAAGGTTTAGTGTGATTTTACACCAAATTATGAACATGAGATAGAACGGTTGAATATGTGTTTGTAAATATTCATGTGACTTGGAAAGTAAAGTAGGTAGCAACTACATTTTATGATGAAGTCAGTTGATAACAACGATCGTTGTAGTGCAATTATTGTGTGTCGAAGATTGGTGTTGAGAATCACTAAGAGTTGAACTGATGTGATTTAATAAGTGGCTTATGTTTACATGATTGTGAAATTATCGGATGATAGCATGTTCTTGATGAAAGTGTTTTGGTATAACCTTTTGATTTGTATAGTAGATCTCCGCTAGAATAAAATAGTTGTTGTAGTGAAGTTGTAAAGTTTTGTTAGACTCTCAATTTGAGGATGAGATGATAAACTAGTACAGAACAATTTGGTGAGTTTTTGGAGAGGTTTATAATAGAAGAGTAGACTATGATGATTCTTGTTAAGAGTGTATTATTCTGGATGTTAACAAGATTGTCAACAATGGATTGTGAGGGTGTTGTTGATTCTTATAGAAAGAAAGTAAGTTGATCATCTTTCGTGGTTTCACTCAAATGAAATGTTTTGAGCTTTGTAGGTGTGATCTTTTGGAGTTCATGGTTTTTGTAACAGCTGAAATTGGATTGAGTATAGTGACATATTGGAAAGTTCTCCTGGTTCTTAAGTGGTTCATGTGATTTGGTCTTGAAAACTCTTTTTGTTTGAGTTGGCAAAGTAATGTTGTAATCAAAGAAAATTATTTCTTTTGTTAAAGAAAAGAGTGTATTTGAAGTATTTGATATTGGAGTTAAACTGCGCAACTTGCAACTTATTGAAGTGTGTTTAACCTTTCTATTTTTATCACATAAGAATTTCTCAAGGTTCAATAGCAATGTTTATTATTATTGGTGGAAGCTAATATTCTCTTCTAGTCGGGCTTGTGCCTCAACTGTGGTCTCGTTTTTTTGCTTTTTTGATATTATTCCTATTTGACTATTTCCCCTGATCTTGTGTTTACTGCAAGTAGTAAACGTTTGTTTTCTGTTTGCTGAAAAATATTTTTATTTGTCTTTTCTTTTGATAAAGGAATAATTGGTTTGTTTTAAAAAAACTTTCAGAGTGTTTAGTGATAACTGGGTAGTAGTGGTCAAGTTGGTGATTTTGTGAAGCTTTTGGTACCAAGTTACTAGAGAGATGCATTGGTGGATGAATTGACTTCGTGATATGATTCTTGGGGGAATTTGGTTAAAAGGAATGGTTGTCGTTGGAGCAAAACGGATTATATTGTTACAACCAGTAGATCCTATAGTGAATTGTAATCCAAGAACTTGTGTTCATCTTGGTGGAATATTGGAATTATCAAAAGTTTGAATCTTGGTTAGCTAGTCAAGGTATTGCGAATGTGTATATTGTGGTCGTATAGGTGAAATTGAATGGTGTGGTTTAGTGAGGGTCTAATATTGGTGAAGTAACTTAATTGTTTTGGGCGGTTAATTGATTAGTGATGATTGTTGATATTAATAAATGAGGATATTATTTGGATTGTGGAAATTTTAGTCATTGAATCTGAGGATTTCCCTATCAGTTATACCAGAAGTTCATTGTAGGAGTTTTGCGTGTTGAAATTGAGCTTGTGTTTTATGCTAGAACAATGGTTGCTGGATTATGTATAGAAGTAGTAGAACAAAAGTGGATTTCAAATAGTATGATGATCATTGATAGAATCCTTTGGGGTAGTAAATGAGTGTGTGTGCTGAGACTTTCAAGATGATTATCCTTAACAGGCTGAGGTGATGTGATTGTGGGTGAAAATATTTATTGATGAGATTTTGGGAATCTTTTGTCAAAATAATTCCTTTGGTAGAGTAGTGGACTAGAGTATCTTTTTGTGGATTACTAGAGTCCCTCCACATGAGTGTGGCTGTTGCTTTTAGGTTGAGCATCGCTTTCAGTTTGCCGGTTAAGAGGAAGGAGTTAGTGTGATGATTTGGAATCCCATGATTTGATAAAAAGATTATTTCCTAAATGAAAATTTGAGAAAAGAATATTTTCTCGGGTAGTGAAATGCTCTCTTGATTCTTGTTTGAACTGTGTGATTATGACAGTGGTCATTTGCAATTTGAGTTGGCTTTATGTTGGCATGTGTGGTTCTTTCCGGTTCAAAAAAAGAAAGGAAATGATTGAATTGGACATTCAAGTGATTTCTCCTTTTGCTTATGTGGTATTTATTTGTAAACTGCCTAATTAGAAAGTGGAAAGGTTTTTGTGATGATTCTTCCATTTTGGATTTGACTCTTTTGGTGGGGAGTTGGTAATGCGCAGTTGTGATGAGAATCCTTTATTTTTAGTTAGGCCCTATTTGTAAAAGAGTTTATTTAAAGCGAGTTCTGTTGTGTGTCCCTGGTTAAAGGAGATGCTCCTTGTTAAGGTGAAAATCAATTGAGAGATAGAACAAGAGTTATGTGTGCTGTGTGTAGGTTGTGTGGTTTCGTATCAAAAGGAGAGGTTGGCCCAAGATACATTGGTTTGTTTTTGATAGTTGCGGGGATTTTGGAAGATAGCGTACCGCTGGAATATCATGGGGAACACAATACTTTGTATGACCCAGTGTCGAGGGAGTACTTAGGAGATCTGGAGTGTGAGGTTTCGTTATGCGTTGGCCGATGACTAAGACCTTACCTTTGAATCCTGTCCGTTGAGTGTACCTGGAAAGGTTGGGACGAGTGTTGAGACGTAAGATGCCCGTCTACATCAAGGTGTTGCGGCCGCATCATTCATAGAGAGAGATGACTTGAGAGTTGCAGTCTCACATGCACGAGCTATATCCGAAACTGTTCACGTCATGTACGTGTTATCTGTTGCATAGTTCAGTTGTGGTTGTTCTTTCGTGCAGAACGACAAGAAGAATTCGGGGTCGAATTCTGTTTAAGAGGGGTAGAATGTAATATCCCGATTCACATTAGAAAGTTCAATGAAACTAGAGAGTGAATTAGATGATTTAACATGAAAATTCAGAATTTTTGAGGTATTTTTGGGCCTCGGGCCATCAGCCCATGATGTTTTGGCCTATGTCGTGTCGGGACCCAAAAATACAATTATGGACCCTCAGTGTATTCTGCACTAGTCCAGGATCACGCTGATGCACACATTGTAAACATAGATGAATATCGATCTACACAAGATGAAACAATATAATAAACGAGTAATTTGAATAACAAATAAGGGTTTTGACCTTATGGTCGAGTGTACATTTATTAAGCCTCACAGGCTAGCAATAAATAAATAAGCAACAGAACAAATAAACTTCAGCGGAATCCCATCAATTCACCATAGGCAACCGACTGGGATCATGACCTAGCGATCAACACCTTCGTAGAACTCCTCGAAGACAGGTGAAGATTCCTCCACTTCTATTGATTGTTTATAGCAAGCATGAGTACACAACCGTACCCGCAAGTCATACCACATAATGCAATTTATAGATGATAGCTTATTCCAAAGGAATGGCTTTTGTGATTATTTTGCATAAAGCAACATTTGCAATTGAATACAAATAATAGATTGAAAAACATGTTTAAAATAAATAAACAATAATAGTTTGACAGTTATTTTCACAAAGAACACAAAGCCTAATCAATTTATTTCTGTAATACCTCATAAATCCAGCTAGGATGTATCATTTCGAATGTCTGGGAATGTTATTCGAAAACGAGATTTAAAACTTTCCGGAACAGAATCGGTAAAAAGAAAGAAGTCGGAGGGAGTAAAAGAAATAACTTTCGTCGGATTTTTTCAATCAGCGGGGGGGGGGGGGTGTCGGACCCCCGGTTGTCACACAACCCCGAGACCCTCTGTGCATACCAAGCTAGTCCCATTATCAGTAGCTAGCTCGCACAGTTGCAACAATGATGTTATCATAACCATTTGTGGATTTCATGGGGATATGCTCTAGATCTTAGGATGATGTGACAATTGGCAATGACGTTTACGGTTTGTAGTTTCACGTGTTTTCGACAAAGCTACAGGTATTCTGGACAGGGGCGGTCCGACCGGTCTTTGCACGGCGGTCCGACCGGTCCCAAATCGGTCGGACCGGCCATGTGGGGCGGTCGGACCGGCGGTGACCTAAAGTGTTCAAAACGAGCTGGGCCAAAAATAGGTGTTGTAGGCAAGTGAGGGGATCCCAATGCACTTGGTCTCATAATTTTTGGAGTCTCCAGTAAGAAGTTCTATTAGATTTAAGTTTCCAGAAGGTTTCGGTTTTTGAGGGTATGAAATTCGGCTAAGTCCCAAGGGGCGGTCCGACCGGCTCACAGGGAGCGGTCCGACCGGCTCACAGGGAGCGGTCCGACCGGCCATGGGCGGTCCGACCGCTCACCCGAGCGGTCAGACCGGTTTCTACTTGAACGTCGGCCAACTTTGTGGCGATGTTGTTTTGTTAGGTCAAAGTCATTGGTTTCATGGCATATGATTTGCATGATGCATGTTTTGACTAACATGGGTCAAGTTGTGAAGAACTTGTTCCCGAATCGTGTTTTCTTGTGCGTGGTTGTGCGGTAGCTTGGTGGTCAACGACGGTCAACGGCGAGGAGAATCGGGACTAGACTTGAAGAGTTGAGGTCCAGAACGATCGACGATGCCGGGTGAGGTCAACGACTCAAGCGTGACACAAGATGGACAAGGGTGACCTATTGGCGAATCCATGGCACATGGTGAAGCGGTTTAGGTCAAAAGTTAAAGACGGCGCTTGCGCGCGTGCGTGTGTGACCCGTTTGTTAGTGGGCCTTAACGGGAGCCCAATTAAGTCAAACCCTAAGAGTTTTAGGCCTCCACTATAAATAGGAGGAGATGGTGGCTGCACCTTTCTCTCTCTCGCCTTTTTTATGTTTCAAAACCCTAATTGTCTTTAGGGGAGTTGAGGTGGAGGCAAGGGCTCTTGATGGTTTGAGGAGAATTTCGTGATCCTTGATTGTCTACTGATCCATGATGGTGTGGATGTAATCCAGCATCAATCACGAAATCAATCTATGCAAGGTTTGCTTGAGATAAGTCTCTTTTCGTTCTTGCTTTCAATTTCGTGTTTTTAGGGCTTTCCTTGATCCGCGAGTTTGTGATTGATTCTTTCACGTGAATTAGCTTGCTGTGATATGTGTGAATCTATCTAGCATCATCTTGATCATCAATCACTCACGAACAAGCATTAGGATCAAGTTTTCGTTCTTGCCCGGTTTTAGACTTTCTGTTAATCAATTGGCAATTGCTCAAGATCGTTCCAAGAATTATCATAATATTCGATTGGAATAGGTCCTCAATAGCATAGAGAAGATGTGTGCAAAGTTTCGTGAAGTTTGGAGTTGAGAATCAAAAGTTAGACCTAATTGCAACTTCGTCATCGGGCTGATTTTACTGTTTCAGATCGGTTCTGTAGACTGCCGGTCCGACCGCCCGTCACCACCGGTCCGACCGATTTCGGAGCGGTCCGACCGCCAGTATAACAGCGGTCCGACCGCCCGGCAATCGGTCCGACCGGTTCACTACAGAGGTCAGACCGCCAGTACTTGTGTTGCTTTGATTCTTGCTGATTATTGTCGCATTGCTTAGGGGTTTTTATTGGATTCAATACTAGTCTTCCATTTGTCTCGGTATATTGATCTTCATAGCTTTCTAATAGCTACTGGAGTGAAATTGTATTGAGTTCATAATTTGTGAAAAAGTGAGCGTGCTCCTATTCACCCCCCCTCTAGTCGCCTTTTCGGTCCAACAAGTGGTATCAGAGCCCGGTTAGTTCAATCTTGATCTTAACCGGTCACTGAACTTTGGCGATGGATAAGTTTTCTACTAAACCGCATATCTTCGATGGGCACGATTATGCTTATTGGAAGAATCGTATGCGCGTCTTTCTTGAGAGCGAGGGACAAACTATTTGGGATGTTGTTAGAGCCCCGCTGGTTATTCCTGAAATTGCTACACCTGCTTCTGCAATTCTTTTGGCTAACAACAATAAGGCTAAGAATCTTTTATATGGTGCACTTGGTAGACAAGAATATGATCGAATTTGTAATCTTTCAATCACAAGATGAAATTTGGAACACTCTCGAAACATATCATGAGGGTTCGTCCCAAATCAAAAAGGTGCGCCAAACTGTTTACAAGCGTGAATACAATAAATTCGAGATGCGTCCTGGAGAGAGCATCGATGACATTTTCAGTCGCTTTAATAAAGTAATTAATCAAATGAAAGCTGTTGATATTGAATATTCTCAATCTGAAAATGCCACCCATCTCTTGGTGCAATCAACACCAAGGAGTGGGAGATGAAGGCTACTGCTATAGAGGAAAATGTTGATCTTTCAAGTCTTACTTTAGAATTGCTTTATAGTAAACTCAAGACTCATGAAATTAAAAGAGTTGATCATCCCAAGAAAGATAATTTAGCTTTAGTAGCAGATCCTCTTAAAAAGTCTTTTGATGACTCTTTTGAATCTTCTTCTGGATTTTCATTTGCTTGTTTATCTGCTATTCATGAAGAGGAACTTGAAAGTATTCCTGAAACAGAGTTAGCTCTTCTAGCTAAAAAATTCACACGGGCCTACAATAATGTGAGAAACAAAAAGAGAGGTGGTCCGGTGACATGCTATGAATGTGGTGAGCTCAATCATATCCGGGCAAATTGCCTCAAGCTGAAAGGTAAGAGCAATCATAAGGAAGGAAAGACAGCTTGGAAGAAGCCTCCTTTCAACAAATCAAGGTATGAGGCTAATAAGCTTGTGAAGGCCGCTCACCGGGTCCTTGCCTCTTTTGAGGATCAATCCTTGAGCGATGTGGATACTGGGAGTGAGGAGGACAAGGAGGAGGAGATCCCTCAAGGCAAAAAGAAAGGGAAGGCCAAAGACTTCACTGGCATGTGCTTCATGGTGACAAGACGACATTGATGATGATGAGGTATCTTTTACTTATGATGAGCTTTCTGCTAAATATGATTCTATAGTTGAGCAATTGCTTAGTCAAGATGAAGCGCTAGAATTTGTTATGACAAAAAATAAGAAATTAGAGTCAAAGATTAACAAACTGAAAGTAGAGCTTAAAAATGCTAAGACTCTTGAACCTGATGAATGTTTATCTTGTCATGCCATGCACTCAGAAATTACTAAGTTACAAACTGCTCATAATATTTCTGTACAACAACTTGAGAATGCTAGATCTGAACTAAATGAAATTAAAAGTGCTCCTTGTGAAAAATGTTTAGAATCTAGTAAATTGATTGCTTTTGATGTGTTTGATTCTAGCCCTTGCACTTCATGTTTAGAAAAGGAACGTGAAATCAAAGATATCTTAGAAGTCGCTAGAGTCAAATATGCTAAGCTTAAGGACAATATTGAAAATACTACTTGTGCTTCTTGTTCCGCTCTTAAGCTTGAAATTGCTTTGTATAAGGAGAAATCTATGGATAAAACTTGTGATGCTTGTGTTAACTTGAGAAAAGAAAATGCTTACCTTCATGATACATTAGAGAAATTTTCTAAAGGTAAGAAACAATTAAACATGATTCTTGACAAGTCTAAAACTCCTTATAAGAAGCAAGGTTTAGGATTCAATTCTTTTCAAGACAATTCAAACCCAAAAGTCATTCAAGTCTTGGAAAAGGTTTAATTGAATTCAAAACCCAACTTTGCAAAAACATCTTTTAAATCTGCAGGCTTTGCCCAACCTTGTATTAATTCAAATGGTGCTTCTTCTAGTGGTACCAAGTACCATTGCACTTATTGCAAAAAGGTGGACATTTGATTGAATTCATTGGCGTGAGGTTGAAAAATGATAGGAAAAGTTTTGATAGAATTTCATTCATGCAACCTAGAGCTTCTATGAGACATGGTAACATTGAAAGAATAAACACGGATTAGGATTTTCTCTCATGCAAATCATTATGTTTCTAAATATCCTAATTCTAATGTTTATCGATCAAGCGGTCCGATCATTGGTGGTCACCGGTCGACCGTTTTGGTCGCGGCTCGACCGCCACCTTGACGCCGGTCGAGACCGCCATGGACAGCTCAAGTCTCATTTTAATTTAAACATTGCTCATAACCGAATGTTAGATGAAATCAAGGATAGTACTTCGGTTTGTATACTCCTTGCGGACATGTGTCTCAATCTTCGATTCCTAAATCATGTTTATCTAACCTCATGTTGAGACACGTCGTTCTTTTGTTCCTTGATTTTCGTGATTATCGCGAAAGGGGAAGAACACGTGGTTCGTTGACTCGGATGTTCACGCCACATGACCGGAACTCAAAATGGTTCACCTCTTTCACGCGAGCAACAGTGATGACTTCATCACCTTTGGAGATGATACACAAGGGCGAATTGAAGGAACAGGATCAATTAGGGTGAACAACAAATTCATTCTAAAGGATGTCGCTCTTGTGGACAAGCTTAGGTATAATCTCCTTTCTGCTTTCTCGACTTCTTGATGATGGGTATGAGGTCTTTTTAAGAAAAATACTTGTCGTGTGCTTGATTCTCTTGGTGAGCTTGTGTTTGGAATCTCTAGAGTTGGTAGAATTTTTGGGCCGATTTTTCGAGAATCTCTTCTTTGGATCTCTTAAATGTTTGCTTACATCTTCTTCTGATTTCTGGCTTTGGCACCGACGTTTGGGGCACATTGGTTTTGATCATCTGACACGAGTTAGCAACCTTGATCTCATGAGAGGTTTGCCCAAACTCAAAGTCACAAAGATGTCAGATGTGCGCCTCAGTAGGCATGGCAAACAAGTTGCCGCCTCACACCCTTCTCAGACTATGGTTATGACCGACGGACCGGACACGCTTACTTCATATGGATACTGTTGGTCCTGCTAGAGTCCGGTCAGTCGGTGGAAAATGGTATATTCTTGTCATAGTCGATGATCTTTCTAGATATACTTGGGTGTTCTTTCTTACTTCAAAGGATGAAGCTTTTGGTTATTTTCATGACCTTGTTCTTCGTTTGGCTACTGAGATTCCTGGTGCTTTGAGAGCGATTCGTAGTGATAATGGCACGGAGTTCAAAAATGCTTCTTTTGCTTCTTTTTGTGCTGAGCGTGGTATTGAGCATCAGTTCTCCTCTCCACACGTCCCTCAACAAAATGGCGTGGTGGAAAGGAAGAATAGGACCTTGGTCGAAATGGCTAGGACAATGCTAGATGAGTATAGCACACCGAGGAGATTTTGGGCCGAAGCTATTGCTACTGCTTGCCATATTGCAAATCGTGTATTTTTTAGACCTTCTTTAGGCAAGACTCCTTATGAGCTTCGTTTTGGTAGAAAACCCTCTGTTTCGCATTTTCGAGTTTTTGGATCAAAATGTTTTATTCTTAAGACAGGCAACTTAGATAAATTTGAATCAAGAACTTTTGATGGGTTATTTCTGGGTTATCCTGCTCATTCGAGGGTTTTCGAGTTTTAATCTCGAGACTAACATTATTCATGAGACTTGTAATGTCACTTTTGATGAGACTAGCCCTAGAGCTAGATCAATTGCTGCAGATGATTTACAGTGTGAGAGAGCATTTTTGTGGAGGAAGATGAGGACGGCTAATGTCATTCCCTCATCTGCTGCTTGCCGAGGCGCCCATATTGATACAAGAACACGCTATGTCTACTTCACCTTCTCGTTGAGGCTCTGCTGCATCATCATCATCGCGATACTGCGGAGGTCGAAGAAACGACATCTCACCCGGCGCTCCACTTGCATTCAGAGACAAAGATCCTCCTGAATGTATAATAGGTAATCTACATGAGCGAGTCACTCGCTCGGTATAATGATCCAAATCTCTACTCTCATTCAGCTTTTGTTGCTTCTTTTGAACCCGCGATATATCACATGCTTTATCCGATTCTAGCCGGGTAAATGCCATGCATGAGGAGTTAGAGAATTTTGAAAGAAACAAAGTTTGGAACCTAGTAGAACCTCCTAGTGGTCATAATGTTATAGGAACCCGTTGGGTGTTTAAGAATAAACAAGGTGAGGATGGTTCGTGGTTAGAAATAAGGCCGATTGGTAGCTCGTGGTTTCACCAAGTTGAGGGGTTAGATTTTGATGAGACATTTGCTCTGTTGCTAGACTAGAAGCTATTCGCATTCCGCTTGCATTTGCTGCATCAAAAGGCTTTAAATTATATCAGATGGATGTTAAAAGTGCCTTTTTAAATGGTTTCATAGATGAGGAAGTGTATGTTAAGCAACCCCCTGGTTTTGAGGATCCTAAATATCCAAATCGTGTTTTCAAGCTATCTAAAGCATTGTATGGTCTTAAACAAGCCCCTAGAGCACAGTATGATAGACTTAAGACCTTCTTGCTTAAAAATAATTTTGAAATGGGTAAAGTGGATAAAACTCTATTTATTCTTAGGCGTGACAATGACTTCTGCTTGCTCAAATTTATGTGGATGATATTATTTTTGGTGGTTCCTCTAATGCTCTTGTTTCCAGCTTTTCTGACACTATGTCCAGGGAATTTGAGATGAGTATGATGGGAGAGCTTAATTACTTTTGGGACTTCAAATCAAGCAATGCAAGGAAGGAACTTTCATCCATCGACGAAGTACACTAAAGATCTACTCAAACGCTTCAACATGGGTGATTGCAAGCCAATTTCCACTCCCATGGCAACTTCGATCGCTTTGGATCCAGATGAGGAAGGAGAAGTCGTGGATCAACGCGAGTACCGCAGATGATCGGCCCTTACGTATTTGACGGCCTCGAGACCGGACATTCACTTCACGGTATGCCTTTGTGCAAGATTTGAGCGTCTCCGAGAACTTCCCATCGCCAAGCCGTTAAGCGCATATTCGGTATTTACACTCTACCCTCTTATATGGCATTTGGTATTCCCGCTCTTGACTTTGTCCATTAGAGGTTTTTCGATTCGATTTTGCGGTCGTCGGTTAGATAGGAAGAGTACCTCGAGCACTGTCACTTCCTAGGCACTTCTCTTGTATCTTGGTCCTCTAGGAAGCGGTCTTACATTGCACAATCCATCTTTGAGCGGAGTATGTAGTCACGCTAGTTGTCAGTAGCTAAATTTTGTGGATGACGCCCACTTTGAAAGATTATGGGTTAAACTTTGCTAGTGTTCCTCTTTTACGTGATAACACTTCGCTATTAATATTGCTAAAACCCAAAGCAACATTCTAGGACTAAGCACATAGACATTCGCTTTCACTTCCTTAAAGATCATGTTGAAAAAGGTGATATTGTGATGCACTTTGTAGAGTCCAAGCTCAATTGGCGATATTCTTACCAAGCCTTTAGATCAAACAGATTTTCCTCCTTAAGAAGCGAGTTAGGGTAATTTATCCTTATGGGTTGGTTTGAGGGGAGTTTGATCTTTTCTTATCTTTCCTTGTTCTTTTGATCTTTTATTGTTCTTTTTACAACTTAGTGATCTTTTCAACTTTTTAGGTTTTTAGGTTTTTTAATTGCATCTCATTGTGTCATATTGCATTCATATGAAAACTCCAACAAGTGGTTACAACAAATGGTATGAAAAATCCAAAAAGATGCATTGTAATATAAGATTTCCTGCTTATTTTTTTAAAAAAAATTGATGAAGCTTTGCCTATTACCCTTTAGAGCTTTTGTATTTCAATTCTTGCTCAATGTCATGTCTAGTTCTTTGACTTGCTAGAATTATCATGCTTTTACATGTGTAGCTAAGTCTTTGCTATATGAGCTAGAACCTTTTAAACAACTCAAACTAAGAAATTGCAATTTGTGGATGTTTTAGCGAGTTGCGTAATTAGTGCTCCTCTTGTGACATTGGCCCTGTCAGAATTGCTTTGTTAGCTCTTTGACCTAGAATTGACCATTACTTGAGCTTTTGTGTTCTTGAGATTCTAAAAGTACTCATGTGAAAAATGAAAATCAAGATTGTCTTATGCTTAAATTGTGCCAAACTATTCTTACGAGACTGCTTGTCAAATGACATGAACTTGGAGATAGTTTGATGATCCAGACGATCTCATGGGGACTGCTTGTCAGAAATGACATGAACCTCAAGATTTGTCGCCCCGGTAGAAGCTTAGAAAGAGTTTGTGGATGGCTCCTAGTCCAGGATCTTCTTTACTAAGATATACCTTTAAACAACTTTTGGTCGAAGCTTAGGATGAGTTTGTGGATGGCTCCTAGTCTAGGATCTTGTCACTAAGTTAGATCATTAGTCAACTTCAATATTCAATGCAAATGAGAAAAATGTTGACAAATGGGCGTTTACAAAATATTGAGCAAAATGATTCAACACGGGACTTGATTGACTCTTACTGTGGTCTTTGTTAGATTTTTGATCTCACTTTGACAGTTTGACATGGCCAATGTCACTTTAGGATCCCTGTTGATGAACTTGCTGAATTTGAAGCGTTGCTTAAATTGATCAAATCTACTGCTTTACTTTTGAGCCTTTGTGCTTAGCTTTGATATATATGTCTTATCATGATCTTGCTAGCGCCTGTCGGGCTTGATATCTTTGTTTGTGCAATATTAGAGATACTAGCTTGTTCTTTTGGGTAATCTCCAAAGCTTCTTGTAATCAAAAATTGAAAAATACAAAAATTGAAGCCATTCCATTGCACTTCATGCATATTCCTCTTCATGCTTCTTTTGTTTCTGCTTCTTCCTTTATTTTTTATTTCTTATCTCTGGATGAGAGGAAGGTGTGATTCCTTGATGAATCCATTGTCAAAGGGGGAGAAGATGTGTTAAATGAGAAGAGAAGATGTGTTTATGAGAATATATTTCTTTGCTGGGGGAGAAGTTTGTACAAAGGGGAGAAACTGAAAATTTGAAATTTGAGGATCATAGTGAGGGGGAGTTGATCATAGTGAGGGGGAGTTCTTGAGTTGCATTCTTATTGTCTTATTGAATATTCTGAACGTGAATTGCATTCTTTTATACTCACAATGATCATAGGTCAATTGAACAATTGTTCTTTCATATGGACCTTATGTGAGAATTTTGACCCTTTTCTGGAAATCAAAGTTTTTATGCTTTCTTTTGCCGTGTCTCACATGCCTATACTATTCTGATGCCAGCTTGGTCATTTTCATTGCTTTTTCTTGCTTATGGACCAAGTTGTGCCTTTGTGCGAAAACTACGAGTAAACTCGTTTTCAAACCTCTTACTTACATTTTCTGGATAATTGCCAATGTGTTCATCAAGGGGGAGATTGTGGATTTCATGGGGATATGCTCTAGATCTTAGGATGATGTGACAATTGGCAATGACGTTTACGGTTTGTAGTTTCACGTGTTTTCGACAAAGCTACTGTATATTACGGATGGGCGGTCCGACCGGTCTTTGCACGGCGGTCCGACCGGTCCCAAATCGGTCGGACCGGCCATGTGGGGCGGTCGGACCGGCGGTGACCTAAAGTGTTCAAAACGAGCTAGGCCAAAAATAGGTGTTGTAGGCAAGTGAGGGGATCCCAATGCACTTGGTCTCATAATTTTTGGAGTCTCCAGTAAGAAGTTCTATTAGATTTAAGTTTCCAGAAGGTTTCGGTTTTTGAGGGTATGAAATTCGGCTAAGTCCCAAGGCGGTCCGACCGCTCACGAGGAGCGGTCCGACCGCCATGGGCGTCCGACCGCTCACCCGAGCGGTCGGACCGGTTTAACTTGAACGTCGGCCAACCGTGGCGATGTTGATTTGTTAGGTCAAAGTCATTGGTTTCATGGCATATGATTTGCATGATGCATGTTTTGACTAACATGGGTCAAGTTGTGAAGAACTTGTTCCCGAATCGTGTTTGCTTATCCGTGGTTGTGCGGTTGCTTGGTGGTCAACGACGGTCAGCGGCGAGGAGAATCGGGACTAGACTTGAAGAGTTGAGGTCGAGCGATCGGCGATGCGGGTGAGGTCAACGACTCAAGCGTGACACAAGATGGACAAGGGTGACCTATTGGCGAATCCATGGCACATGGTGAAGCGGTTTAGGTCAAAAGTTAAAGACGGCGCTTCGCGAAGCGTGCGTGTGTGACCCGTTTGTTAGTGGGCCTTAACGGGAGCCCAATTAAGTCAAACCCTAAGAGTTTTAGGCCTCCACTATAAATAGGAGGAGATGGTGGCTGCACCTTTCTCTCTCGCCTTTTTTATGTTTCAAAACCCTAATTGTCTTTAGGGGAGTTGAGGTGGAGGCAAGGGCTCTTGATGGTTTGAGGAGAATTTCGTGATCCTTGATTGTCTACTGATCCATGATGGTGTGGATGTAATCCAGCATCAATCA
Organism: Hsuehochloa calcarea; assembly: GCA_036346395.1. Taxonomy (NCBI): domain Eukaryota; kingdom Viridiplantae; phylum Streptophyta; class Magnoliopsida; order Poales; family Poaceae; genus Hsuehochloa; species Hsuehochloa calcarea. Next base: position 19,517,237 of record CM070603.1, on the reverse strand, counting down.
CGAAATCAATCTATGCAAGGTTTGCTTGAGATAAGTCTCTTTTCGTTCTTGCTTTCAATTTCGTGTTTTAGGGCTTTCCTTGATCCGCGAGTTTGTGATTGATTCTTTCACGTGAATTAGCTTGCTGTGATATGTGTGAATCTATCTAGCATCATCTTGATCATCAATCACTCACGAACAAGCATTAGGATCAAGTTTTCGTTCTTGCCCGGTTTTAGACTTTCTGTTAATCAATTGGCAATTGCTCAAGATCGTTCCAAGAATTATCATAATATTCGATTGGAATAGGTCCTCAATAGCATAGAGAAGATGTGTGCAAAGTTTCGTGAAGTTTGGAGTTGAGAATCAAAAGTTAGACCTAATTGCAACCGTCATCGGTGATTTTCTTGCTTGGATCGGTTACGATCGCCGGTCCGATCGCCCGTCACCACCGGTCCGACCGATTTGGAGCGGTCCGACCGCCCGATATAACAGCCGTCCGACCGCCCGGCAATCGGTCCGACCGGTTCCTCTGAGGTCGACCGCCAAGATTTGTGTTGCTTTGATTCTTGCGATTATTGTCGCATTGCTTAGGGGTTTTTATTGGATTCAATACTAGTCTTCCGCTGTACTGGTATATTGATCTTCATAGCTTTCTAATAGCTACTGGAGTGAAATTGTATTGAGTTTATAATTTGTAAAAAAGTGAGCGTGCTCCTATTCACCCCCCCTCTAGTCGCCTTTTCGGTCCAACACCATTCAACAACGAACTAATGAAGCAGACAAAGTAATATTATTTAAAACAAAAAAGACATTATGGTCAAGGTTCTTACAACAGTAGCCTCACAGGGCTTAGCAACAACAGAGTATCTGCCAGCGGAAATCTCAAAATACGTGGAGCCCAATCGACATGCCCACAGGCAATCGAGTGGAGGACGTGACCTAGTTCGCGAAGTCTTCAAAGTAGCCTTCTTCGTAGAACTCAATATTTCCTGATTCTTCTGCTGGGACTGATCAACAAAGGGCATAAAGCCGTGAGTACATAAAGTACTCAGCAAGTCGTAGAGAAATGTATGCACATAGTATTCATGTCAGGCTTAAGCAAGGATGGCTTTATGGTTAATTTGCAGAAAGCAAGTTTAACAGTAACTACATTAATTAGATTGCAAAGCAGGATTTTAAAAGAATAATACATAGATAACCAAGTTCTTTTGAATCAAACAGTGAACATCCCATTCACTTCCCAACCATTCCAACCCAACCTTTCCATCGAACCAAACCAAAATTTTGAAAATGCTACCCCTTGCGCGAAATCACCAGGCATGTCCCTAACCGGGGACACGGCTATTCGAATAGGTTTTTAACGCTCTGCAGAGGTTGTACATGTAACACCCTGACCCAAAATCGGCTCAATGCCCAGCCCACCGTGGGGCGAACCAGCCACACATAGCACCTCACTTACACTTTCGTCCTCGCTTCGTGTAAAAGGGCTAACCCGAAGGTGCTACGTTTGGATCCAACAGGCATTATATACCACTACAACTCACTTGAGACAAGCAATGTGGGACTAATCCCACCACACAACTCCTCATGGGCCACATGGGCCACGCTACGAGCAGGCCGGGGTATTACATTCACCCCCTTAAGGGGCGACCTCGACAAAGATACCGCATACGCGGCAAATGCCCAGAACCACCCCTCGGTACACGTCCGTGCGTCCAGTGCCGGCACATATGCCATGCCATGTGTCCACTCCGGGCCCACATATGCCATGCGCCATATGCCCGCGCCCCTGTCCCGCACGCGCCCGTGCAGCGAAGGTTGATGCTCTGATACCATCTCGTAATGCTATCCAATTGCGTTACTCTAAAAATTCAATGAAGGTTTCCATACCTCCGATAATCACCAACCTTTCAATCCTGAATTGAAGTTCTAGAATTTCACTATACCAGGTGTTAATCAGCCGTAACACTTTTCAGACTTACTTCGAAGTCAAACATCTCAGGTGAATCAATTTCCCTCCAAGGAATACAGATCAAAAACTATTTCACCTTCTACTACTCCTCCGATAACTTGGTAGCAAAATATCATCGCTACGATTACTCATCCACCACCCAAACAGTTGCCAAACTTTCACCTTGCAAACACTTCGCAACACGAAACTGTGATCCTTTCTCAAAAGGAAGAGGCAAACAAAAACAAGTTCATTCATATAGGGAAGCGTTGCTCACCACGGCGGCCAAGAAACCAAAAGAAATATTCTAATAAAGGTGATCTTGGAAAACGAAAACTGAGTTCATAATTGGAGGCACACATCCCTCAAAAGAGAATAGCAAATAACAGCCGACACGAAAGAAAGATTTTACGTTTGAAATTCGCCATCTCTTGAGCGGAAAGAGCAGCAAATTTAGGGACGCTTCAAATAACCACAAGATTTAATTAAGAATCGATAAGATCCTTCAACAGGCCAACTTGCTCGAAACAGTTCATCTACTTGGGAAACACGAGATCCAAATGTTCTCAGCCACAAAACTCGAAACATTTCCCTTTACAGGATTTCACGGAAAACAAACGGATTAACTTCGTCTCGAAGGGATCAACGAAAATATTCTTTTATTGCAACCTTACTTTGCGAACTCAAACCAAGGAGCCTTTCGGAAAATCACACGAAACCTTTAAGAAACAATAGGTTAAACCAATTCCTCTAGTTACCCAAAATAATTTGATTACGGTTGATTCACGAGCTCCAAGGTACCGTGAAAGCTAAACTTGAAATATTCTTATTTGAACGATGCCACTAAAGGCGATCAATTTACTACAGATATTAACATCAAGCCCAACAACACTTAGAAAACTTTTCGGAAGACCCACGTGGAAAGAATGGGTTGATTCCTTCTCGAAAGAAGAGGCAAATAGAAACGATCTTCACCAACTGAAAAATCACTTACTACTCGCAAGGAACACAGAACTCAGGGGAAAACCAATTAGGCAACGAACTCAGAAAACATATGGGAAGTCCACAGTTGAAAACATAGGCCTCACAAAAATGGAATATCCGACCTTAACCGTCAGGAACAAACGGGTATTCAAGATCATAACCCCCGCATCATGGAAGAACTATTATAATTTTTCAACATATCGCTTTACTCGACAAACTATGTTTACCACAAAGAACTTGAGTTCCCCAAAAGAGCATGAACACAAAACTGGGAATTTGATCATTTTAGAAATATTACGAAAGGCGGACAACTTTCTTTCTTTATAAAGGAATCAACATTGCCATCACATTACTGATCATGTCAATAAACCTTCTAAAGGAACATGGCAAATCGTGTTATAAAAATTTTTCAGCATCAAATGGAATTGTAATAACAACTTGTTCTAGAAAAGGAACCTAGTACGAATGCCACAAAGCTAAGACAAACCTCTCACACAACACCACAAAACATTAGAAAGGGGTCTCGACACTTTTCCTTTTCAAAGGGAGGTTATAAACTCCAACACTCCAACTACTCCAAAAGAATTGAACTGAGTCGAAATTTCTTCAATAAACTTAGTAGAAGATAATTCCCGTTATCAAAATACCAAACGGTTAACCAGGTCCCCTTAATCAACAAGTGAGATAGGACCCTTACAAAAAGAATGATCTTGTCAATAAAATCGTGTACAAGTAGCAAAGAGAGCTCAGCAATCAGAAAGACAAGATTTGTTTTGAAAAACATCTAGGGACCAATAGGAACCCGTAGCCAACCAATTTGTTTGATTACCATCTCCGACTTAATCACCACAAGGCACCCCAAAAGGGTTTTAACACTAATCCTCCAAAAGAGATCGTTAAACTTCAAGGCGGAATGATCCAAAAGAAATACATGGAGCCAATGATTCCTCGTGTTAACGAACTTGCAATGAAAACTCTCATTATACAAACTATCAAGCGAGTAAGCGAGTCGCTATTTTCCAATGAGAAGGAAGGAACAAACATGGAAATATCAATATTGCCAACTGTCAAGATCATTTAAAATAAAAGAAATTCAACAATGAAAAACAATAATATTTTCAGAGAACCTTTAAAGACCTATTGGATCTCATCAACTACCATGAATCATGAACCTAAGAGAAATTCATCAACTACCACCGGACAAGAATTTGTCAAAATCAGAAATCAAGGAAGAGAACCACTGTCTAAAGCATCCCAAAAAGAAATATGCAAGATCATTGTGCACTTGATAAAGAACTTGCAAAAGAAATCGCTAATGCCCAAACCCCAGCGAACACACGGGTTGAATTTTCCAACAGGTAAAAGCAGAACTTCCGTGAAAAGGTAAATCTTGCAATTTAACTACGCTCACGTGGGCGAAATATCACAATAGTAGAAAGAACAATAATTGTTTCAAAGAACGATCAGAAATCTACTAGAGATTGCCCACTTCATTATAACCCTCCATTCAAAAGAAATTCACGAACTATCGGAAACTACAACCAGAAAACCAGATACAAACTTGAGAAGGACAACAACTTCATCAATGAGCTCAGGCTCAACACAGAACTATGGAACAGGGGTAACAACTTCTCTACTATTACAACACGAACAGTGGTGTAGCACAGCAAAACCGGGACAACAACCACGAACTCAACTGCTCAACGTCCGCTACCGATACGCATAGCTAATGCAATCAATTATGAATATATAGGATCATCTCATGACAATCATAAAATTAATCCATATATATATATAGGATAACACCTCATCTCATAGTTTAACACATCATAGCACAAAACAACTCAACAACGACTCATTAATCGAGTCACAACAATTGGAATGCGGAAGCAACAGTTTACCCAACCCCTCCTAATGTGCACAGTGTGTCAATTTAATATGTTTGAATGAACCACGGACCTAAAGCCCGCTCTGATACCAACTGTAACACCCTGACCCAAAATCGGCTCAATGCCCAGCCCACCGTGGGGCGAACCCGCCACACATAGCACCTCACTTACACTTTCGTCCTCGCTTCGTGTAAAAGGGCTAACCCGAAGGTGCTATGTTTGGATCCAACAGGCATTATATACCACTACAACTCACTTGAGACAAGCAATGTGGGACTAATCCCACCACACAACTCCTCATGGGCCACATGGGCCACGCTACGAGCAGGCCGGGGTATTACAGTACAGCTTTACCCACAAGAGATAAATCACTTGTAATGTCCGTCTGACACACTTCCGAGGGTGTGCGACTAAGTGATTATCACAAGGCCTTTACAAAGTTCCATTTTGCCTCGGTTCTGCCCGCTAAGGTTGCGCCATTAAACCACCACAATAGAACCGACTCAAAATTTCCCTAATTAGTTGGCCAGGTCCGTCCCATACCGGACTTATGGTTGCACGAGGTGACCCAGATCAATGACTTGCAAAGTTAAGTCCTTAGTTGGCTGCTTAGACAAGACTACCACAACCCAATGTGCATCACACACCCACCTTTACTCCCTACCACAAGCCCGAGCATAAATCATTTTTGTTCATTCCCGACCAAATGGCAATCCCTGCCATGGCTCAACACATTTTAATTACAGTGGCATCACACCACAATTCCATAGTTCCATTAGTCAAATTTCATTCGTTATAAACATGTGATCGAAAGCCTCGCGGGTAACTAAAGCAAGACTAAGCAATACTACGCTCCCAAGTTGGTAATACAACCATGTCCAACTAGTATTAACCATCCTAAGGTGTCCAAGGATATATGTCAATCAAGGAGACATTTCATTTTCAATTCATCAAGGAGGCATAATGGCAATTTGGTAGTTATCTACTCCCAAAACCATCTTTAATAAAACTAGCTATGCATGATAATTTAATACAATATACATTTTTAAAATGGGTTCAACATAGTCAAAGGCCTACGACTTGCCTTCGTTGACGAGGAGCGGGTCTTCGGTCGTCGGGTCGAAGAAATCTTCCGAAATGCCGGAATCTACACGTGCGAGAATAGCAACAATAAATAAAACAGCACCAAATGAACTCCAAAAATTACAAAACCAGAACCAAATGAAAGGGGCTGAATTTATATGAATATAGAAATTTGGATCACCCAAATCGGAGATCGGATGTGAAAGTTATGGCCAAAAGAAGTTGGAAATCACATGAAATGATAGAATTGGATTTTTCTGATTTTCCGGATTAATTTTTCAACTGAAAATCCCGGATTAAACAGTCAGCGCTTGCGCAATCGCTTACGCAGCAGCCACGCGGGCAAAACCGCCTACGTGGCGCTGACGTGGCGCCACGTGGGTGGCCACGTCGGCTCGGGCCCGTAGGGCAGAGAGAGAGAGAGAGAGAGAGACGGGGAGGGGCGGCGGCGGCCGGAGCTGAGGGAGACGGCGGCGACGACGGCTCGGCCGAAGGAAACGGCGGTGAACGGCGGGGCGACCGGAGGCGAGAGGGGGAGGGAGAGAGCGCGGGAGAGGAAAGAGAAGAGGCGGAGCCGAGGCGCGCTTAAATAGAGAGGAGGCGGGGCGAGCGGCGCGCGCGCGCGGAGGCGGACGGACGGGCGGCGGCGCGCGCGGCGCGGCGAGGCGGGACGGACGGGGCGGCGCGGGCTCGAGGCGGCGGGATTCGCGCGGCGAGATTCGCGGCGGCGAGAGAGAGAGAGCGGTGGCGCGGCGGAGAAGACGACGCAGCGCCGTCCGATTTCGACGGACGGTGGGAAGAGGGAGGTGCGCGGCGAAAGGAGCGGCGGATCTCGATCCAACGGCGAAACAGCGGCGGAGCTGCGGTGGCGTGGGCGCGAGGGACGTCCGATGAGGATCGGGCACGTGAGTGAAGGGAGGCGCGAGGCGGGCGTGAGCGAGGCGGGCCGCGGGAGTGGGCCGGAGGCGGGAAAACAGGGATTGGGCCGGGAGATTCGGCCCACAAACAGTAAAGGGGAATTTAAATAGTTTTTGATTTTCAGAAATTCAAATAAATCAAGAAGCAATTTAGAAAATAGCAAATAGACTCCAAAAATTCTAGAAAAATTCACAGAAATTCCTTGAATTATTCTGGACTTAATAAAAATACTTTTAACTTTAAATTTTCTTTTTATTTTGCAAATATAATAATTTTTAATTTCGGATAAAATGAAAATCAATTTCTAAAATCCAATAAATCCAAGAAAACACCTAAAATAATAATTTTGATTTTAAATTCCAGAAAACTCAATTAAAGCAACTTTAATTTATTTGAAGTTTGATTAATTCACATTAAACTGCAAATGGATTCTGAAATTTCCAATTAAGCTTTTGGCAAATAGAAGCAAATGGTTTTCTTTTAAAATTTTCAAAAACTCAAAACCGGATGCTCTGAGGTATTTGTGTTTTTAAATCACACTGGGCATGATCCGTGACCTGTGGCCCAAGAGGGGGCCTGCTGGCCCATGTAGGGGCAGGCCAAAAAGGGGGGGGCGCCACCCCCCCAAACCCTAGCCGCCTCCACCTTTCTCCCCCCTTGGCCGCCACCTCTCCTCCCCAAAGCCGGCTCCATTGCTGCTCCTTGGTGCCTCCTCGCAGTGGTGGTGCCATCTCCGGTGATCCCCGACGCTCCTCCTCAAGATCCCCTCCGCCAACTCCGTTCCTCGCCGACGTCGACGGCTGTTCGTCGTCTCCCGGTGGCCGGCCCTAAGAGAGGGAAGAGAGGGGAAGGGAGGAAGGCCCGTGTGCAGCGGATCATTGTCATTCTACTGGTCTACAAGGGTAATTAGACATCCGATTCGTTGTTTGATTCCATTAGAGTTGAGAATCCGATTGGATTTGTAGTTTCGTTTTAATTCTGTCAGTAGATTGATTCTGTCCAGTACGTTGTACCTCAGTTTTGGGTGTCGTAGAGGCCGAATTGGACATTTGTGTCTTCTGGAGAATTGATCCTGGTTTCATTAGATTTCTTTTGGCACCTGGATCATGAATTTTCACCCAGTAGTTTAAAAGTTATGACTGTTTTACCACGTACTGCTCTGTCTGTCAGAAATTCTGGGTATAGTCGGTTGCACCTAGGTTTTGATCTAGTTAGAGTCCGAACCAGGTCGGCCACCCAACTAGGTTTATGAAGATAATTTCACCATGTTTCCAGGATGATAAAGATCACTTTATTTGGATCAGTGGTTTAAAAGTTAGAGCCTGTTCTTTAGGACTGTTCTGAATTCTGGGCAGACTGCGGTTATAGTTTTTTCATTGGATGGTTAGACCTCTGTTTTGGCCGAATTAGAGTTTACCATCAACTAGAGTTTCGTAGCCAGTTACGTTAAGAGAAGTTGAGCACTGGTTTCAGGTCTTTTGGACTTACGGTTATTTATTGGTGAATTTTCTAGTAAAACTGCCAGTTTATGGGTATTTGGAATGTTTGGGCGAATGGATCAAATTGAATCTTTTGTTTGGTTGGTTTGATTAGAGATTGTGGGAGGGCACGTGTAGCAATGTCTTGCTCGTTTGTCCTCATTTCGATTATTTTATATTGTAGGCGGTGAAGCGGTGAGTGGAGGGGTATCTCAGTTACCTCCCAACCCGTCGCAGCGCGGCAGGCAAGTACTTGTATGCTAATATTGATACAATATGTGATGTATGTGTACATGGTTACTTGGTTTCATGTGTAGTTGAATGCCATGTGTATTTCTTTCCATTAATGCTTGATGTTCAAACTTACCATGAGATCACATCATGTCATGCATGAGTTCATAATGACCACGAAAGTGGAGTTCTCGTGTAAGACCCATCAATTCCAGTATGGGTATCTGAAATCCCATCAATTCCAGAATGGGTACGTGTGTCCACCATTCCAATGTGGGCCACGTTGGACGGCCGTATGAAACGTTCTTCATACGGTAACTTTTAGTGAACACCGACGGGTGCTTCACTCGCTATACCGGTATATGCTGCGATATGTCCACTTCCTTCATTGCATCATTTCATTTCATCCATTCATAAGATTTGTTTCCAATAAATGTTCAATCTGTGATTGTATATATGATTCATTGGATGTTGATTGTTACTTTAAAGTACTTGCTGAGTGTTTGGCTCATTCTTGCTTTGTTGTTTTATTTAGGTAAATGACAAGGAAGAACGGTTTCATGGAGGGTAGATCAACATGATGCACTCACTACCATAATCCAAAACATTTGAGAACTTAATATTGTCTTCTCTTTATACCTTGTGTTGAATTGTAATAAGCCAACTTGGTCGTATTTACCATATCTCCCTGAAATGTTTATTTCCAATCCGTTGATTAATCTGTTGATGATTTCCTGTTCACGTATATCCTTGTGGTATGCAAATTCTAGTAATACTTATTGTTGTGAATTTCCTAAAGATTAGTGATTGTAGGTGACATCTTGACTTCCTTATAGTCAGGGTGTTACAGTTGGTATCAGAGCGGGCTTCAGGTCCGTGGTAATAATATTAAAATGACACACTGTGCACAATAGGAAGGGTTGGGTAAATAATTGTTTTCCGCAATTGCTTGGTTATGTTCCAATCATTTTGTTTATCAGTTCGTTGAGCTAAGTGTTTGGTTTTCTTTCTGTTGTGTTGTTCATAGATGGCAAGAGGTAGAGGCCGTGGTCGTGGTCGTCCACCGACCCGTAATCTTGGTCGTGGCCGCGGTCCGGCAGCTACATCGTCTTTGTCTGAAGGGTTGGTGGTGTCGCTCTCGAGGAGATTGCCTCACCGCGCCTCGGTCGCCGAGCCACCGCCGCAATGCAGATCTTATTCAGAACCTATTAAGGGAGAATCAACAACTCCGCCAACAATTGCAGGCGGCCATTCCTGCGGCTGATGCGCCTGTGGCGGAACCTGATGCTACTACTGTTCCACCCGAGGTTAGGATGAGCCTCCGTGAGTGGATGTCGCTTCGTCTGGACACTTTTGACGGAGCAGGCACACCGGTTCAGGCTGCGGACTGGTTGAGGTACATGGAGCGTCAGTTTGGGGCATTAGAGTTGGCATCCACGCAGAAGGAGCGATTTGTGGCCTTTCAGCTGAAGGGTCAGGCCGACATCTGGTGGGAAGGAGTCCTGTCTTCCAGCACTCCAGCGCAGGGTCCTGTTACTTGGGAGGTTTTTGTGGAGAGGTTCAGGACACAGTTTTATCCTGACTCCTTCATTGAGAAGATGGAACAATCACTCCTGACTTTTGTGCAAGGGAAGATGACAGTATCTGAGTATAAGGCTGGGTTCAACAATCTGGTGCGTTTTGTACCAACCGTGGCTAGTGATGATAAAGAGAAGGCTAAGAGGTTCCGGCGGGGCCTCAATCAGGAGTATCGCCAAATTCTGGGAGCGACAGGTCTACGTGATTTTAGCTCAGTGGTTGAGCAGGCTAGAGGGATGGAGTTGGAAAGAGCTCCTTCGTCGCAAGGGCATGTTGCTAGTGGTTCTGTTGCTACGGTGGATCTGCGGTGGCGAGCGGAGTTTCGGTGGAGGAGGTGGGTCTTTTCAGCGACCCGCTGCTAAGAGGTTTCAAAAGAACCAACACTCCCGTCCGGTTCAGCAGTGGCAGTCTTCCTCTTCGGCGCCACGTTCTTCATCTTTCGCCACGATTGCGTCTGTTCAGTCGGGGCATGAAGTGTTTTCGGTGTGGTAGCGGGCATCGAGCTTGAATGTTCCTTCAAGGGAACATGCGGCCGATCTTGATCGGGAGGGCCACAGGTCCTCCGTGTGCAAGCAAAATCCAGCTAGTATCATCAAATGGGAGGCCATCCCAGCAGCTTCTTCCTCCAGCTTCCACAGAGGTTGATTCGGACTCGACAAATAGTTCTGCACCACAAGTACCCTCGGCATGGGTTCCACTGCAGCTTTTACTCGGCGCCTCTGCGCAGGTTCTATTGGAATCCCGCACCATCGCACCTCCGTCGTTTGTCCCTCCAAAGCATTGTTTCCAGCTTTCCGTCAGAGTGTCGGTCGTCTTCCTGCCGGTGCATCGAGGGTCTCGCCATGCCCACCCCTGAGACTTTGGGACGTCTTGATGTGGTGACAGGTACTTTACTAGTGGATTCACATGATGCCTTTGTACTGTTTGATTCGGGGGCTACTTACTCGTTCGTGTCTTTGGAGTTTGTTAGAAAAGTGGGTTTGAGTTTTTAGCTTATTTCTGAGTCAGTGGTAGTCAGCTCTCCAGGAGGTCTTATTTCTAGCTCTACCGTCTATCCCGGTTGTTCTATAATTATTGATGATGAGGTTTTCACTGCTAATCTTATGGTTATTC